>JAQNBH010000016.1:12612384-12865077 GCA_028752905.1 Cladorhizidae sp. MBARI D1340-BT2 | reverse complement strand
CTCACTGGTACTTCTCTCCTCTCATTGGTACTTCTCTCCTCTCACTGGTACTTCTCTCCTCTCACTGGTACTTCTCCCCTCTCACTGGTACTTCTCTCCTCTCACTGGTACTTCTCTCCTCTCACTGGTACTTCTCTCCTCTCACAGTACTTCTCTCCTCTCACTGGTACTTCTCTCCTCTCACTGGTACTTCTCTCCTCTCACTGGTACTTCTCTCCTCTCACTGGTACTTCTCTCCTCTCACTGGTACTTCTCTCCTCTCACTGGTACTTCTCTCCTCTCACTGGTACTTCTCTCCTCTCACTGGTACTTCTCTCCTCTCACTGGTACTTCTCTCCTCTCACTGGTACTTCTCCCTCCTGTCTCTCCTCTCACTGGTACTTCTCTCCTCTCACTGGTACTTCTCTCCTCTCACTGGTACTTCTCTCCCTCTCACTGGTACTTCTCTCCTCTCACTGGTACTTCTCTCCTCTCACTGGTACTTCTCTCCTCTCACTGGTACTTCTCTCCTCTCACTGGTACTTCTCCCCTCTCACTCGTACTTCTCTCCTCTCACTGGTACTTCTCTCCTCTCACTGGTACTTCTCTCCTCTCCCCAGTACTTCTCTCCTCTCACTGGTACTTCTCTCCTCTCACTGGTACTTCTCTCCTCTCACTGGTACTTCTCTCCTCTCACTGGTACTTCTCTCCTCTCACTGGTACTTCTCTCCTCTCACTGGTACTTCTCTCCTCTCACTGGTACTTCTCTCCTCTCACTGGTACTTCTCTCCTCTCACTGGTACTTCTCTCCTCTCACTGGTACTTCTCTCCTCTCACTGGTACTTCTCTCCTCTCACTGGTACTTCTCTCCTCTCACTGGTACTTCTCTCCTCTCACTGGTACTTCTCCCCTCTCACTGGTACTTCTCCCCTCTCACTGGTACTTCTCTCCTCTCACTGGTACTTCTCTCCTCTCACTGGTACTTCTCTCCTCTCACTGGTACTTCTCTCCTCTCACTGGTACTTCTCTCCTCTCACTGGTACTTCTCCCCTCTCACTGGTACTTCTCCCCTCTCACTGGTACTTCTCTCCTCTCACTGGTACTTCTCTCCTCTCACTGGTACTTCTCTCCTCTCACTGGTACTTCTCTCCTCTCACTGGTACTTCTCTCCTCTCACTGGTACTTCTCCCCTCTCACTGGTACTTCTCTCCTCTCACTGGTACTTCTCTCCTCTCCCCAGTACTTCTCTCCCTCTCACTGGTACTTCTCTCCTCTCACTGGTACTTCTCTCCTCTCCCCAGTACTTCTCTCCTCTCACTGGTACTTCTCTCCTCTCCCCAGTACTTCTCCCCTCTCACTGGTACTTCTCTCCTCTCACTGGTACTTCTCTCCTCTCACTGGTACTTCTCTCCTCTCCCCAGTACTTCTCTCCTCTCACTGGTACTTCTCTCCTCTCACTGGTACTTCTCTCCTCTCCCCAGTACTTCTCCCCTCTCACTGGTACTTCTCTCCTCTCACTGGTACTTCTCTCCTCTCCCCAGTACTTCTCTCCTCTCACTGGTACTTCTCTCCTCTCCCCAGTACTTCTCCCCTCTCACTGGTACTTCTCTCCTCTCACTGGTACTTCTCTCCTCTCACTGGTACTTCTCTCCTCTTACTGGTACTTCTCTCCTCTCACTGGTACTTCTCTCCTCTCACTGGTACTTCTCTCCTCTCACTGGTACTTCTCTCCTCTCACTGGTACTTCTCTCCTCTCCCCAGTACTTCTCTCCTCTCCCCAGTACTTCTCTCCTCTCACTGGTACTTCTCTCCTCTCCCCAGTACTTCTCTCCTCTCACTGGTACTTCTCTCCTCTCCCCAGTACTTCTCCCCTCTCACTGGTACTTCTCTCCTCTCACTGGTACTTCTCTCCTCTCCACCAGTACTTCTCTCCTCTCACTGGTACTTCTCTCCTCTCACTGGTACTTCTCCCCTCTCACTGGTACTTCTCCCCTCTCACTGGTACTTCTCTCCTCTCACTGGTACTTCTCTCCTCTCACTGGTACTTCTCTCCTCTCACTGGTACTTCTCTCCTCTCACTGGTACTTCTCTCCTCTCACTGGTACTTCTCTCCTCTCACTGGTACTTCTCTCCTCTCACTGGTACTTCTCCCCTCTCACTGGTACTTCTCTCCTCTCACTGGTACTTCTCTCCTCTCACTGGTACTTCTCTCCTCTCACTGGTACTTCTCTCCTCTCACTGGTACTTCTCTCCTCTCACTGGTACTTCTCTCCTCTCACTGGTACTTCTCCCCTCTCACTGGTACTTCTCTCCTCTCACTGGTACTTCTCTCCTCTCCACCAGTACTTCTCTCCTCTCACTGGTACTTCTCTCCTCTCACTGGTACTTCTCCCCTCTCACTGGTACTTCTCTCCTCTCACTGGTACTTCTCTCCTCTCACTGGTACTTCTCTCCTCTCACTGGTACTTCTCTCCTCTCACTGGTACTTCTCCCCTCTCCACCATTGCGTCTCTCCTCTCACTAGTACTTCTCTCCTCTCCACCATTGCTTCTCTCCTCTCACTGGTACTTCTCTCCTCTCACTGGTACTTCTCTCCTCTCACTGGTACTTCTCTCCTCTCACTGGTACTTCTCTCCTCTCACTGGTACTTCTCCCCTCTCACTGGTACTTCTCTCCTCTCACTGGTACTTCTCTCCTCTCACTGGTACTTCTCTCCTCTCACTGGTACTTCTCTCCTCTCACTGGTAGTTCTCTCCTCTCACTGGTACTTCTCTCCTCTCACTGGTACTTCTCTCCTCTCACTGGTACTTCTCTCCTCTCACTGGTACTTCTCTCCTCTCACTGGTACTTCTCTCCTCTCACTGGTACTTCTCCCCTCTCACTGGTACTTCTCTCCTCTCACTGGTACTTCTCTCCTCTCACTGGTACTTCTCCCCTCTCACTGGTACTTCTCTCCTCTCACTGGTACTTCTCTCCTCTCACTGGTACTTCCCTCCTCTCACTGGTACTTCTCTCCTCTCACTGGTACTTCTCTCCTCTCACTGGTACTTCTCTCCTCTCACTGGTACTTCTCTCCTCTCACTGGTACTTCTCTCCTCTCACTGGTACTTCTCTCCTCTCACTGGTACTTCTCTCCTCTCACTGGTACTTCTCTCCTCTCACTGGTACTTCTCTCCTCTCACTGGTACTTCTCTCCTCTCACTGGTACTTCTCTCCTCTCACTGGTACTTCTCCCCTCTCACTGGTACTTCTCTCCTCTCACTGGTACTTCTCTCCTCTCACTGGTACTTCTCTCCTCTCACTGGTACTTCTCCCCTCTCACTGGTACTTCTCTCCTCTCACTGGTACTTCTCTCCTCTCACTGGTACTTCTCCCCTCTCACTGGTACTTCTCTCCTCTCACTGGTACTTCTCTCCTCTCACTGGTACTTCTCTCCTCTCACTGGTACTTCTCCCCTCTCACTGGTACTTCTCTCCTCTCACTGGTACTTCTCTCCGCTCACTGGTACTTCTCTCCTCTCACTGGTACTTCTCTCCTCTCACTGGTACTTCTCCCCTCTCACTGGTACTTCTCTCCTCTCACTGGTACTTCTCTCCTCTCACTGGTACTTCTCTCCTCTCACTGGTACTTCTCTCCTCTCACTGGTACTTCTCTCCTCTCACTGGTACTTCTCTCCTCTCACTGGTACTTCTCTCCTCTCACTGGTACTTCTCCCCTCTCACTGGTACTTCTCTCCTCTCACTGGTACTTCTCTCCTCTCACTGGTACTTCTCTCCTCTCACTGGTACTTCTCTCCTCTCACTGGTACTTCTCTCCTCTCACTGGTACTTCTCTCCTCTCACTGGTACTTCTCCCCTCTCACTGGTACTTCTCTCCTCTCACTGGTACTTCTCTCCTCTCACTGGTACTTCTCTCCTCTCACTGGTACTTCTCTCCTCTCACTGGTACTTCTCTCCTCTCACTGGTACTTCTCCCCTCTCACTGGTACTTCTCTCCTCTCACTGGTACTTCTCTCCTCTCACTGGTACTTCTCTCCTCTCACTGGTACTTCTCTCCTCTCACTGGTACTTCTCCCCTCTCACTGGTACTTCTCTCCTCTCACTGGTACTTCTCTCCTCTCACTGGTACTTCTCTCCTCTCCCCAGTACTTCTCTCCTCTCACTGGTACTTCTCTCCTCTCACTGGTACTTCTCTCCTCTCACTGGTACTTCTCCCCTCTCACTGGTACTTCTCTCCTCTCACTGGTACTTCTCTCCTCTCACTGGTACTTCTCTCCTCTCACTGGTACTTCTCTCCTCTCACTGGTACTTCTCTCCTCTCACTGGTACTTCTCTCCTCTCACTGGTACTTCTCTCCTCTCACTGGTACTTCTCTCCTCTCACTGGTACTTCTCTCCTCTCACTGGTACTTCTCCCCTCTCACTGGTACTTCTCTCCTCTCACTGGTACTTCTCTCCTCTCACTGGTACTTCTCTCCTCTCACTGGTACTTCTCTCCTCTCACTGGTACTTCTCCCCTCTCACTCGTACTTCTCTCCTCTCACTGGTACTTCTCTCCTCTCACTGGTACTTCTCTCCTCTCCCCAGTACTTCTCTCCTCTCACTGGTACTTCTCTCCTCTCACTGGTACTTCTCTCCTCTCACTGGTACTTCTCTCCTCTCACTGGTACTTCTCTCCTCTCACTGGTACTTCTCTCCTCTCACTGGTACTTCTCTCCTCTCACTGGTACTTCTCTCCTCTCACTGGTACTTCTCTCCTCTCACTGGTACTTCTCTCCTCTCACTGGTACTTCTCTCCTCTCACTGGTACTTCTCTCCTCTCACTGGTACTTCTCTCCTCTCACTGGTACTTCTCTCCTCTCACTGGTACTTCTCTCCTCTCACTGGTACTTCTCCCCTCTCACTGGTACTTCTCCCCTCTCACTGGTACTTCTCTCCTCTCACTGGTACTTCTCTCCTCTCACTGGTACTTCTCTCCTCTCACTGGTACTTCTCTCCTCTCACTGGTACTTCTCCCCTCTCACTGGTACTTCTCTCCTCTCACTGGTACTTCTCCCCTCTCACTGGTACTTCTCTCCTCTCACTGGTACTTCTCTCCTCTCACTGGTACTTCTCTCCTCTCACTGGTACTTCTCTCCTCTCACTGGTACTTCTCTCCTCTCACTGGTACTTCTCCCCTCTCACTGGTACTTCTCTCCTCTCACTGGTACTTCTCTCCTCTCCCCAGTACTTCTCCCCTCTCACTGGTACTTCTCTCCTCTCACTGGTACTTCTCTCCTCTCCCCAGTACTTCTCTCCTCTCACTGGTACTTCTCTCCTCTCCCCAGTACTTCTCCCCTCTCACTGGTACTTCTCTCCTCTCACTGGTACTTCTCTCCTCTCACTGGTACTTCTCTCCTCTCCCCAGTACTTCTCTCCTCTCACTGGTACTTCTCTCCTCTCACTGGTACTTCTCTCCTCTCCCCAGTACTTCTCCCCTCTCACTGGTACTTCTCTCCTCTCACTGGTACTTCTCTCCTCTCCCCAGTACTTCTCTCCTCTCACTGGTACTTCTCTCCTCTCCCCAGTACTTCTCCCCTCTCACTGGTACTTCTCTCCTCTCACTGGTACTTCTCTCCTCTCACTGGTACTTCTCTCCTCTTACTGGTACTTCTCTCCTCTCACTGGTACTTCTCTCCTCTCACTGGTACTTCTCTCCTCTCACTGGTACTTCTCTCCTCTCACTGGTACTTCTCTCCTCTCCCCAGTACTTCTCTCCTCTCCCCAGTACTTCTCTCCTCTCACTGGTACTTCTCTCCTCTCCCCAGTACTTCTCTCCTCTCACTGGTACTTCTCTCCTCTCCCCAGTACTTCTCCCCTCTCACTGGTACTTCTCTCCTCTCACTGGTACTTCTCTCCTCTCCACCAGTACTTCTCTCCTCTCACTGGTACTTCTCTCCTCTCACTGGTACTTCTCCCCTCTCACTGGTACTTCTCCCCTCTCACTGGTACTTCTCTCCTCTCACTGGTACTTCTCTCCTCTCACTGGTACTTCTCTCCTCTCACTGGTACTTCTCTCCTCTCACTGGTACTTCTCTCCTCTCACTGGTACTTCTCTCCTCTCACTGGTACTTCTCTCCTCTTACTGGTACTTCTCCCCTCTCACTGGTACTTCTCTCCTCTCACTGGTACTTCTCTCCTCTCACTGGTACTTCTCTCCTCTCACTGGTACTTCTCTCCTCTCACTGGTACTTCTCTCCTCTCACTGGTACTTCTCCCCTCTCACTGGTACTTCTCTCCTCTCACTGGTACTTCTCTCCTCTCACTGGTACTTCTCTCCTCTCACTGGTACTTCTCTCCTCTCACTGGTGCTTCTCTCCTCTGCCACTGGTCATCTCTCCTCTGTCACCAGTACTTCTCTCCTCTACCATTGGTGTATCTCTCTTCTTCTACCGGTTCTTCTCTCCTCTGCCACCATTGGTATGCACACCATCAAACAGTAGTTAACTACACAATCTTACCATCTTCCTTTTAACCTTATAATATTCCATTGCTTTAAGAAGTTACTCAGTGTAACACCAGCACAACCAATCATAAATGTTACTATTTAACACATTTATTACTAAGTAGACGCACATTATTTGAACAGACGGAAAAGAAATCTGTTTTTTATTATCTATTTGTTCCAGATAATACTACATGTGTATTTTCTGCGGGTACAAATTTTCACTCATTTTGTCCAGAAATGAGCAAAAAAATTGTCAAAAAGATGAACATTTTAACTAGCTGAAAAGTTCAAAGTTCATCAAACAGTACGATCTTTGATCTTGACAGAAATATTATCAACAAGTTTGCATGCTTGTCTCTGACACAGCACCTTCCCCCCCCCTACAAGCAGCCCAGATATCAGCAGTGTTGGTAGTCTCTCTCTGTGTCATAGAAGCTGCCCTCCACCACAAGCAGCCCAGATATCATCAGGGTTGCTAGCCTCTCTCTGACAGAGCAGCTGCCCTCCACCACAAGCAGCATATGTAGCTCAGTCAGCATGGTCGACTCTAAACATTGCCTCAACATTAAAACTAGTCATATCTGCCGCCATTGTTGCCAAGTAGCCAGCACTCATAGAAATATAATGCAAACCTCATTCACACGCACGCACACACACACTGCCTCGAGCCGGAAACATTTAGCTGAAATTAAATATTCTAAGCCATTTCTTGGTTTTCTATGAAAATTTAGTTATGCTACAGAAAGTGGTGCGATGAGATAGACAATTCGAGTAGCCATCACCCCACCAACTCAAGAGCAGGTCAGTCTTCATGCAAGCTATGTACATGTAGTTTGCCCATCACTTTTGAGCGAGGACACAACACGGAGCATGCTAGTGAGATTGGACGCTCTAAGTAAGGGCAGCTTCAAAGAACCAACTTTGTTGCAAGTCTAGGGAGGACTAGGAAGGTGCCACGCGGCAAGTCTAGGGAGGCGTGGCAAGTCTAGGGAGGAGTTACGCAGAAAACATTGCACTTGCCAACATAAAGTGGTACATTTGTAAAGGTCACGCAGAGGTCACTTGATTTTTAGCAACTATTTTTCAAGTTTCGACTAAGAATACGGAGAGAGTGTGTGAGTGTGTGTGAGAGTGTGTGTGAGTGTGTGTGAGTGTGTGTGAGTGGGTATGAGCTTCTTTAGAGGTCATAAAATAATGCACAGCCAAATATGAAATACATCATATTCTAGGGGGGAAAGTTTCAAAACCACAACAGATGGTCATTTGCTGCACTCCGGGGGGAAGAATAAATGAAGCACCCCTCACCATGGTTTCAAGAGTAAATTATTCAGCTACATATTAAGCACCAGTTAGCTGCTTGGTCATTTGTGCAAGTGTAGTCATGCTTACCATGCAAAACTCATGGGTGTGGTCACCAGTTCATGCGCGCATATATAAAGATGAAAATAAAAATGACGAAATCAAATTCTAAAGCTTAAATCTTCATTTTAGTGAAGACATGCTCGATGAAACTTTGCATTACACAGCTCGAACTCCATCTCGTAGTTGCGTGGGGAAGCTGAAGATCTTACTGCACACGCAATGCAATAGCTCCACCAGCAACTTGAAGGAATGTATATGTCAATGAGACGTTAACACTTCGAGTTGAGGATCATTACCTCATCTATGAATTCTTGAGTCCTGGCCTGCATGAGAGCCTTGAAACTTTGGGACTCGCTGGACTCTTCAGAGATGCGCTCCTACGAGGAAGGAGAAGGGGAGGATGTTAGACATGACTTGCTTCTACATGCACTACCCATTGGCCAGCTGGAGAATATGTAGGGTAGGGCATTACTAGATTACTAGTTACATGCACATGCATTCTAAGCCAGCTGGAGAATATATAGGGTAGGGCATTACTAGATTACTAGTTACATGTTCATGCATTCTAAGCCAGCAGGAGAATATATAGGCTAGGGCATTACTAGATTACTAGTTACATGCACTTGTACTCTACGCAGAGAATATGCTAACTGAGGCTGCTATTAGATTACTAGTTACACATCCTGCATTTTAATCCATGGACCTATATGTACTAGATTACTAATTACAAGTAATTGCCAGTTGGAACTACTAAATTACTAGGTACATATACATGCATGTGCTTGTATTCTAAGCCAGAGAATGTACTAATTGACAGAGCTACTAGATTACTAATTACAAGTTCTTGTATTCTAAGTCAGTTGGAGCTACTACTAATCACTTGTACTTATATTATAAGCATTGTGGAAATATACTAGGGTAATAGATTACTGATTTGATTATGGTGCATAACACTAGATCCATGTCCTTGTATTCTAAGCTATATGGAGAATATACTAACTACTCAAGGAAACATGTATGAGCTAGATTGCCCATCAAGAAATTGAGGTGATTAAACTGACTGCTAACAAATGTAACTATGCTACTATATTTAACATATTTAACACTGCTAACATATTTAACACTGCTAACATATTTAACACTGTTAACATATTTAACACGACATGCATACCGACAGCACGGCTAGGAGCATGTCGTAGTTATTGATCAGGAAGATGAGCTGATCCTTCCTCTGGGGGAACTCAGCAGCCATACGCAAGATAAAGTTCTCCACCTCCATCTGCAGGCTGGACAAGCACTTGCCCACCTTCTCGTTAGGATGACTCTGGTTAATGCTCACCAGTGCGCCTGAGAACTCCGCGTAGCGACGTGTCACCTGTATAGAGTGGTGGTGGGCGTGGCACATGAGATGTGTACATATGTCCCCACAGCACAATGAACATGTATTGTAATTAATTACATCATGTGAGCGGCTATATAAGTCACATGACAAGATCATGTGACATCCATGCATGTGTAACATATGAAGGGCAAGTAAGAATAGTCACATGACCAGATGTTCTGGATCATGTGAGGTCATACGGCAGAGATACAGTACTTAGTGTCACACGACAGAGACTGGCTATCACACAGTCAAACACTAAAGGCACTAGTTGTTAAGCAACCTTCTAGCCTACTCAATCAAGAAAAAAGTTTTAGAAGTGTATAGGTGCTTACTGAACAACTGCTAAATAATATACACCCATACTATGAATACTTTTCATAATTTTATTCAAACAGAGAGTGGAGAAAAAGCCCCAGTCTCTCAAGCCAGATTACGAAGGAGCATGTCTCTCGAGGAGGACAAGGAAGAAGCTAACAATGGCCACTCAAGCATATTGAGTGTGTGCCAGATGGTACTCCTCAAAGTATGTTCATCTACGGAACTACTTGGACACTGTTTGTGGTGAAAAGCTCCGTTTAGCCAATGATGAAAACAATTCTTGGGACAGGATCTCTGTCGGTATCCTTCATGAGCCAGATATATACAATCAATAGGCATGCTGGGAAAACTCCACAGTCCATGAAGCTCATCCAGATATATACAATCAATAGACATGCTGGGGAAACTCCACAGTCCATGAAGGAGCAGCTACCTATGAATTAACAGCTTCTAGAAGACTTGGGAAAATGAGCTGCTAGAAGACTTGGGGAAATGAGTTGCTAGAAGACTTGGGGAAATGAGTTGCTAGAAGACTTGGGAAAATGAGCTAATAGAAGACTTGGGAAAATGAGCTGCTAGAAGACTTTGATGAGCTGCTAGAAGACTTGGGAAATGAGCTGTTAGAAGACTTGGGGAAATGAGCTGCTAGAAGACTAGGGAAAATTTCACTGCTAGAAGACTAGGGAAAATGAGCTGTTAGAAGACTTGGGAAAATGAGCTGCTAGAAGACTTGGGAAATGAGCTGCTAGAAGACTTGGGGAAATGAGCTGCTAGAAGACTTGGGAAAATGAGCTGCTAGAAGACTGGGAAAATGAGCTGCTAGAAGACTTGGGAAAATGAGCTGCTAGAAGACTTGGGAAATGAGCTGCTAGAAGACTTGGGAAAATGAGCTGCTAGAAGACTTGGGGAAATGAGTTGCTAGAAGACTTGGGAAATGAGCTGCTAGAAGACTTGGGAAATGAGTTTCTAGAAGACTTGGGAAAATGAGTTGCTAGAAGACTTGGGAAAATGAGCTGCTAGAAGACTTGGGAAATGAGTTGCTAGAAGACTTGGGAAATGAGTTTCTAGAAGACTTGGGAAATGAGTTTCTAGAAGACTTGGGAAAATGAGTTGCTAGAAGACTTGGGGAAATGAGTTGCTAGAAGACTTGGGGAAATGAGTTGCTAGAAGACTTGGGAAATGAGTTGCTAGAAGACTTGGGAAATGAGTTTCTAGAAGACTTGGGAAAATGAGCTGCTAGAAGACTTGGGAAAATGAGCTGCTAGAAGACTTGGGGAAATGAGCTGCTAGAAGACTTGGGAAATGAGTTGCTAGAAAACTTGGGAAAATGAGCTGCTAGAAGACTTTGGGAAATGAGTTACTAGAAGACTTGGGAAAATGAGCTGCTAGAAGACTTGGGAAATGAGCTGCTAGAAGACTTGGGGAAATGAGCTGCTAGAAGACTTGGGGAAATGAGCTGCTAGAAGACTTGGAAAAATGAGTTGCTAGAAGACTTGGGAAATGAGCTAATAGAAGACTTGGGAAAATGAGCTGCTAGAAGACTTGGGAAATGAGTTACTAGAAGACTTGGGAAAATGAGCTGCTAGAAGAGCTGCTAGAAGACTTGGGGAAATGAGCTGCTAGAAGACTTGGGAAATGAGTTTCTAGAAGACTTGGGAAAATGAGCTTAGAAGACTTGGGAAAATGAGCTGCTAGAAGACTTGGGGAAATGAGCTGCTAGAAGACTTGGGAAATGAGTTGCTAGAAAACTTGGGAAAATGAGCTGCTAGAAGACTTGGGAAATGAGTTGCTAGAAAACTTGGGAAAATGAGCTTCTAGAAGACTTGGGAAATGAGTTACTAGAAGACTTGGGAAAATGAGCTGCTAGAAGAGCTGCTAGAAGACTTGGGGAAATGAGCTGCTAGAAGACTTGGGGAAATGAGCGGCTAGAAGACTTGGGGGAATGAGCTGCTAGAAGACTTGGGGAAATGAGCTGCTAGAAGACTTGGGGAAATGAGCTGCTAGAAGACTTGGGAAAATGAGCTGCTAGAAGACTTGGGAAATGAGTTGCTAGAAGACTTGGGAAATGAGCTGCTAGAAGACTTGAGAAATGAGTTGCTAGAAGACTTGGGAAAATGAGCTGCTAGAAGACTTGGGAAAATGAGTTGCTAGAAGACTTGGGAAATGAGCTGCTAGAAGACTTGGGAAATGAGCTGCTAGAAGACTTGGGGAAATGAGCTGCTAGAAGACTTGGGAAATGAGCTGCTAGAAGACTTGGGGAAATGAGTTGCTAGAAGACTTGGGGAAATGAGCTGCTAGAAGACTTGGGAAATGAGCTGCTAGAAGACTTGGGGAAATGAGCTGCTAGAAGACTTGGGAAATGAGTTGCTAGAAAACTTGGGAAAATGAGCTGCTAGAAGACTTGGGAAATGAGTTGCTAGAAAACTTGGGAAAATGAGCTTCTAGAAGACTTGGGAAATGAGTTACTAGAAGACTTGGGAAAATGAGCTGCTAGAAGACTTGGGGAAATGAGCTGCTAGAAGACTTGGGAAATGAGTTGCTAGAAGACTTGGGAAATGAGTTGCTAGAAAACTTGGGAAAATGAGCTGCTAGAAGACTTGGGGAAATGAGCTGTAGAAGACTTGGGAAATGAGTTGCTAGAAGACTTGGGAAATGAGCTGCTAGAAGACTTGGGAAATGAGCTGCTAGAAGACTTGGGAAATGAGCTGCTAGAAGACTTGGGAAAATGAGCTGCTAGAAGACTTGGGAAATGAGTTGCTAGAAAACTTGGTAAAATGAGCTTCTAGAAGACTTGGGAAAATGAGTTGCTAGAAGACTTGGGAAAATGAGCTGCTAGAAGAATTGGAAAATGAGCTGCTAGAAGACTTGGGAAAATGAGTTGCTAGAAGACTGGGAAAAGAACTAGAATGCTCTGCAATTAGCATCAAGAAGCTCGTTGGGAAACTATGGACACTTGTAGCTGTATGTATGCACAATGTACATAAAATCTAACAAATAAACTATTCGTGTTTTGAGGAAGTCTACGGACTGCAATAGCTCCTTAACAATCAGCACACGCACCTGCAAGCAGACAGCATAACTGTAACAAAAGATCATGTGATCTGCACATGTGCAGGTCCAAACCACAGGCAAGTAAAGAGCATGTGACCAACAATCACAACCATGCAACGGAAATAAGATGCACGACATTAAGTCACATGACAAGCATGTGCTCCCACTTACGTAATGAGGTCTGGTGTCAATGTTGCCGAGTCTTGAGGGGTCAGTATCCTTGATGCTTGCCACGTTCAAGTCCAAGATGAAGTAGAACCGTGGCCATAACAACTGCACAAGCTCCTGACTGAAGCTACATATTTTTCAGGAAGACGTGAAAGGAAGGGGGGGGGGGGTGCATGGTGTACGATAACAGTTCAGTAATAACCAAATCACTCGCTTGTTTCTCCTACGTGTATTAACAGCTGCTTTGAAGATCGCCTGGTTTCCACATATAGGAGAAGAGAAGTTGGGTGGGGGGTGCAGGGGTTCAATATTCGCAGATGGTGACTAACAGTTCTAAGGATTCATGAGGGGGGGAGAATTTGTGGATTGCATAGCATAGAGTGGAAGCTGTACACCCTGCTGATCTTCTACATGTATCCGTGAAAAGTAACACTTGAAAATACTGTACATGTGTGTAGGACAACACCATATTGCCCCCCCCCCCCCCCCCCCCTTCCTCATAAAAAAATATATTATAGTAATAAATTAATAAATAAATAAATAAAAACACACACAGCACAAACACATACCCAAAACAACACAACTAACACATGCCCCCATGGGGGGACAATTCTAAGATCAACTAAGTTCGAAGACCAAAGTCAAATGACCAATACTGGCCAGTAGGGCTAGTGCTGGGAAGAACTTAGAATCTGCTAGGCAGGGGTAGGCAAGGACTCAGAACTTGCTAGGTAAGGACCTTCCAGGCCTGTAGCAAGCAATTATGAAGTGGGTGTGGCCACATGGGTGTGGTCGGGTGTTGTCATTATACCAATTATCATCATTGCTAACAACTAGAGTGGGTGGTTTGACACCATGTTGGAAATTAACACAATAGTTAGGAATAACTTTGAGATCCAATGCATCCGTTTTGTCTTTATGTACATGTAGAAGCATCAGATAATTCAGCTTCATTGTTGCACGAAGATACATTTTGACACGCCTTAAGGGGGGGGGGCTTCAGGTCCAACAATGTTTTTTGTTTTTGTTTTTTGGGGGTTTTTTTCTTCCCATAAATAGGTTGCCAGGACCTGTAAGATGCTGCATTCCAAATTTGAGAAGATTTGGATGCTCCATTCTGGACTTACAGTGACTTTTGTACATACACCTCCATTCAATTCTTGGGAAAGAAGACTGTCCGTGGAGGGCGAGTTTCGATGGTATTTTTTTTTTAACTTGTGGTTACAACTTTAGAGTTCCGTAGATTCTGCAAACTTCATGGTATGGACTTGATATATAGCTCAAAAGATAGGTCTCTCTGTGTGCTCTCTTTTGATACTAAAATATAATTCATATGTATAACTATAGGCAAGTTACTAGACCCTAAAGTGGAGGAACCTCAAAAACCTGCATCCCAAAGTCCCCATCCAGAATAACTCCAGATTGCTAAGTGCAAATTGGTACGAGTGGCTAGAGGAAGCTCTAGACTCTAGAGCATGCAATGATCTTTTTCATTAGGCGTTAAAAATTCATTACTGGTCAAGCGCGCGGGTAGAAAATTGAGGGCGTTGCAATCAACGCCTTCAATTTTCCAATCAACGCCCTCAATTTTCCACCCGCGCGCTTGACCAGGTAATACATTTTTAACGCCTAATGAAAAAGATCATTGCATGCTCTAGGGCTTCCTCTAGCCACTCGTACCAATTTCAATTTTTTTGCACTTAGCAATCTGGAGTTATTCTGGATGGGGACTTTGGGATGCAGGTCCCTCCACTTTAGGGTCAATCTCTTGTGAATCTCCAGAAGTTGCCATAAATTGACTCTCAAAGATCAATTGCCACGGACGAAACTGTTCAAAATGGACACTCAGTGCGCATGCCCACTATGCTCGTGTAGGATTAAAAATATATATATAATTTTTTTTTAATTTTTTTAATTTTTTTTAAATTTTTTAAATATTATTATTATTATTATTATTATTATTTTTTTAATATTTTTTTTTAACCCCAAAAAGTGGTCCGGCCAAAACCGGAGCAGCCGGACCGCTTGCTACGGCCTTGCCTTCTAGGGCTAGGATTGGTTTTAGAACTAGGGCTAGCATCAGGTAGGGAGGACTTGCTAGGGCTAGAGTTATAGGGTTAGGGCTAGCATTAGATACGCAAGAACTTAAAACCCGACCTAGGATTGGCCCGGTGCCGCTGCACCATCTTGCCAACCAAGGCGACCATCTTCGCAATTGTCCCCTTAACTGTACCTTGAACCCTTTAAAACAGCAGTGACACTCACTTGTCCAGAGAAGAAATGCCACGCCTCTTCATGATGGCCTGATAGCGGAGGTTGACGTGGATACAGAGGAAGATACCAATCGAATCATAGCAGCTCTGCAAGTACACGTCCGTTTGTTTCTATAGCAACCACCACAAGACAAACAATAATTAACAGTGCATTAACATTATTTGTTTCTATAGCAACCACCACAAGACAAACAATAATTAACAGTGCATTAACATATTTGTTTCTATAGCAACAGCCACAAGACAAACAATACATTAACAGTACAACATTAATAACAGTGCATTCATGTCCATGTTTCTATAGCAACCACCACAAAACAAACAATATATTAATATTAAAATCACCTTCTCAATAAACAACTTCAATTTTTATTCACTCGACGTTTCGACTAGATGCTCTAGTCTTCATCAGGAATAATAAATTATCATTAATATTCCTGATGGAGACGAGAGCATCTGTACATGTAGTCGAAACATCGAGTAAATAAAAATTGAAGTTGATTATTCAGGGGAAACAGTTGCATTTGGGGGGGGGGGGGGGGGGGTTTGGTGTGTGCGTGTGTGGTTACCACTTTATAACTCCATAGATTCTGGACTTGATATATAGCTCAAAAGATAGGTCTGTCTTTGTGCTCTCTGTTGATACTTTTCATAAGTATAACTACAGCCAAGTTACGGGAGCTACAAGTGGAGGGATCCTAAAAAACCTGAATGCCTGAAACCTCCGCATAAAAATCTCCAGATTGCAAAGTGCTAAAGTGGCTAGAGGAAGCCCTCCTCTATTCAATGAGTGTTTTCATTAGAAAGTATGTGGTCAAGCGTGTGGGTGGAAAATGAATTTTGTTTACTCATTTTCCACCCACACGCTGACTGCGTACTTACGTTTTAGCGCCTAATGAAAACACTCATTGCTTAGAGTCCAGCCACTGCTGCTAATTTTAAATCTTTAGCACTACAATCTGGAGTTATTTATGTGGAGGTTTCAGGCATTCAGGTTTTGAGGTCCCTCCACTTTAGAACTTGCCTATAGTTATACCTATACGAAACATATTTTAGTATCAAAAGAGAGCACACAGAGAGACCTATCTTTTGAGCTATATATCAAGTCCATACCATGAAGTTTGCAGAATCTACCGAGCTCTAAAGTGGTAACCATAAGTTGTTGTTTTTAATCAACTGTCCCCCCATGTTATTACATATGTCAACTAAGAGTGCATTGAAAATATATTAACAGTACAACAGTACAGCATTAATATAGTACATTCATGTCTATTTGTTTCTATAGCAACCACCACAAGACAAACAATACATTAACATACATTAACAGTACAACATTAATAACAGTACATTTATGTCCATGTTTCTATAGTAACCACCACAAGACAAACAATATATTAACAGTACAACATTAATACAGTACATTCATGTCTATTTGTTTCTATAGCAACAACCACAACAGACAAATACCATCAATACAAGGATAATGAAATTAACAATGCAACAATAACACAATAATTATTATCAATTAATAACATCAAACAACAATAAAAACATGAGAATATTGTTATCAATAAAATATATTAACAAGAACAACAGCAAGGACATTAACGAGGCCTATAGAAGATGAGGCATCCATATATAGTAGCACTTAGCATACCACACACACTCACTGGGAAACACACGCTAGTGTGAGATAAGATGATCCATCCTTAATATCCCAACCTTCTTCTTCGATGACCTTCCTCATTGAGCAAGTTCTATTATACTCCTCTTGATACTTCTAGATATGCTTCAGCACTTACACAGGATTTTATCTGGGGGGGGGAGACCAGGATATGTTCCCCCCACCCCAACCCCCCAAGAGAACAGGTTTCCCCCCATTCAAAAACTTTTTATTTCTATGAAGTTGTATAAGAACAAGCGACAATTAATGCCCCCCCCCCCCTCCCATTCCCTCCCCCTTCAAGCGAGTGCCCTCCAATTATAGGCAACTGTGACCCGAGGTCGCAACTTCAGCTTGCGACTCGACCCTGGCCCCTCCCTTTCTGAGTCTCACCAGAAGATAGGTCATAGTCCTGTCGAAGATGCTGTTGAAGAAGTCCTGGCCAGTGGCTGGTGTGAAGTTGAAGAACTCCACCACGAATAAGTACTCTCGACAGGCACTGTCCATCAAGGCATATTGGGTGCTCCTAAACATACTCTCGTAGGGAAACTATAGCAGCAACAACAACAACAACAACAACAACACAACAACAACAACAAATACTCAAAACTTGGAACATGCATTCTCAAATTAACCCCTTTACCTAATTAATAGGGACACTTTGGCTAATTGCTAGGGCCACTTTGGCTAATTGCTGAGAGCCTTTTGTTGAGACACTTCAATATGTGCATACTAATACATGATAGCGTAAGATTGGAGAAGAGGGGGAGGGTACTAACACGTTGCAAGATGCCCTAGCCCTAACCCTAGTACTTAGCCCTAACCCTAGTCCTTAGCCCTAACCCTAGTCCTTAGCCCTAACCCTAGTCCTCAGCCCTAACCCTAGTACTTAGCCCTAACCCTAGTCCTCAGCCCTAACCCTAGTCCTTAGCCCTAACCCTAGTCCTTAGCCCTAACCCTAGTCCTCAGCCCTAACCCTAGTCCTTAGCCCTAACCCTAGTATTTAGCCCTAACCCTAGTCCTTAGCCCTAACCCTTGTCCTTAGCCCTAACCCTTGTCCTTAGCCCTAACCCTTGTCCTTAGCCCTAACCCTAGTCCTTAGCCCTAACCCTTGTCCTTAGCCCTAACCCTAGTCATTAGCCCTAGCCCTAGTCCTTAGCCCTAACCCTTAGCCCTAACCCTAGTCCTTAGCCCTAACCCTAGTCCTTAGCCCTAACCCTAGTCCTTAGCCCTAACTCTAGTACTTAGCCCTAACCCTTGTCCTTAGCCCTAACCCTTGTCCTTAGCCCTAACCCTTGTCCTTAGCCCTAACCCTAGTCATTAGCCCTAGTCCTTAGCCCTAACCCTTAGCCCTAACCCTAGTCCTTATCCCTAACCCTAGTCCTTAGCCCTAACCCTAGTCCTTAGCAGTACTTAGCCCTAACCCTTGTCCTTAGCCCTAACCCTAGTCCTTAGCCCTAACCCTAGTCCTTAGCCCTAACACTTAGCCCTAACCCTAGTACTTAGCCCTAACCCTTGTCCTTAGCCCTAACCCTAGTCCTTAGCCCTAACCCTAGTACTTAGCCCTAACCCTTGTCCTTAGCCCTAACCCTTGTCCTTAGCCCTAACCCTAGTCATTAGCCTTAGCTCTAGTATTGGGCAGGCACTAATCAACAGTCAAAAGCACATGTGTAGTTATGATGATATATAAATCTTTAAATCAGGTTTTGAAGCCAAAACATTTCAACCAAATACTGTCTTCATCAGGGCAAATTAAAATTAAAGAGCGAAAACACATCCACACTCACTGGCAACACATCCACACTGACTAGCAACACATCCACACTCACTAGCAACAAATCCACACTCACTAGCAACACATCCACACTCACTGGCAACACATCCACACTCAATGGCAACACATCCAACTCAATAGCAACACATCCATACTCGCTGGCACGCATCCACACTCAATGGCAACACATCCACACTCAATGGCAACACATCCACACTCGCTGGCAACACATCCACACTCGCTGGCAACACATCCACACTTGCTGGCAACACATCCACACGTGCTGGCAATGCATCCCCACTCGCTGGCAACACATTCCCACTCGCTGGCAACACATCCACACTCACTGGCAACACATCCACGCTCTCTGGCAACACATCCACATTCACTGGCAACACATCCACACTCACTGGCAATGCATCCATACTCGCTGGCAATGCATCAACGCTCTCTGGCAACACATCCACATTCACTGGCAACACATCTACACTCACTAGCAACACATCCACACTCGCTGGCAATGCATCCACACTCACTGGCAATGCATCCACACTCACTGGCAATGCATCCACACTCACTGGCAACATATCCACACTCGCTGGCAATGCATCCACACTCGCTGGCAACACATCAACACTCGCTGGCAACACATCCACACTCGCTGGCAACACATCCATACTCGCTGGCAACACATCCACACTCGCTGGCAACACATCCATACTCGCTGGCAACACATCCACACTCGCTGGCAACACATCCACACTCGCTGGCAACACATCCACACTCGCTGGCAACACATCCACACTCGCTGGCAACACATCCACACTTGCTGGCAACACATCCACACTTGCTGGCAATGCATCCACACTCACTAGCAACACATCCACACTCGCTGGCAATGCATCCACACTCACTGGCAACGCATCCACACTCGCTGGCAATGCATCCACACTCACTGGCAATGCATCCACACTCGCTGGCAACACATCCACACTTGCTGGCAACACATCCATACACGCTCACAACGCATCCACACTCGCTGGCAATGCATCCACACTCGCTGGCAACACATTCACACTCGCTGGCAACACATCCATACACGCTGACAACACATCCATACACGCTGACAATGCATCCACACTCACTGGCAATGCATCCACACTTACTGGCAACACATCCACACATTCACACTCGCTGGCAATGCATCGACACTTGCTGGCAATGCATCCACACTCGCTGGCGACACGTTTCACACAGCAAATGCACGCGATTCATGAATTGTCCGAATAGCAGGTGGTGACCAACAGAAAGAAAATATTCATGAACTGTGTAGCATCAGGGGTGTATTTAGGGGGGGGCGGGGGGGGGCATTCGCCCCCCCTTGTATCATTCTCGCCCTCCCCCCTTGAAATTAGACACCACCCTTATACATTACATACACCATCATTGTATCATTCTCGCCCCCCCTTATTTTTCCATATCTCAAGTTCGCCCCCCCTTGGCAAAATTTCTGTATACAACCCTGAGCATGAAATGAAAGCCAAGTGCGATTCATACGTAGGTCCAAATCCATCACTGCGTCTGTGCACTGAGCCAGCTGGAAGGATGGCAGACATTGTGGAGCCCAGCCTGGAGAGTGTGTCACACCTGGGTGAAGACCACGTCGATAAGTATGCCTGGCCCCAGTAATGGAAGAAACACTCATTCTTGTGTATGGGGAGTTGCCATGACCACCACAGCACTTAACAACTGCAGGCCGGAACCAACAGTCAAGTATGCACATAACTAACAGATGAACTTTTTGAAGAGGGGGTGAGGAAGATGGAGAAGGGAGGAAGGTATGTGCTCCATTAGTTCAAGAGCTTTCATACGCCGTCTAAAACTTAATCGAATCTTGAAAAGTGGTTGGTATAATCGAGTGACCTCTGTCTGACCTTGCCAATTGTACCACTCAATGTTGGTGATTGCAGGGTCCTCCCTAGACTTGCAGTAAAATTGTTAACTTGCAGCTGCTGGTTGATCACCATAAGCTTCCATCTCTGCACTGACAGAAAGCTGCACTCTCACCAGCAGGCTCTGTGCGCTCTGTCTAAAACTATGCAGGCACACCACCATATTTGGAGGTATTCTAATTTAGTCTCGAGTTTGAGGGATTATTACTCTATGAATATCATTACAGTGCTTCCACAATAAGATGGCAGAATAAAATCAAAGAAGATTTCTCACCTCCAAAGAGCATCGTAGGAATAGGATCATGCACACACGTCCCACACCCCATCCCAGGACGCTTGGGACCACCTCAGGGGTCCCTAGTGAGAGGGACTACTGTATGTCATGGAAGGGTTACAGGGTATTTGGGTGTCCACCAGGTGTCCCTAGTGACTAGATCATCAGTGCTAGGACTAGGGGTATTCTAAGGCTGAGGTATTCTAGGGCTAGGGCCGTGGGTTACTCTAGGGCTAGGGGTATTCTAGGGCTGGGTAGGGCTTTGGGGTATTCTAGGGTTCGGGATATTCTAGGGCTGGGGGTATTCTAGGGCTGGGGGTATTCTAGGGCTGGGGTTATTCTAGGGCTGGGGGTATTCTAGGGCTGGGGTTATTCTAGGGCTGGGGTTATTCTAGGGCTGGGGGTGTTCTAGGGCTGGGGGTGTTCTAGGGCTGGGGGTGTTCTAGGGCTGGGGATATTCTAGGGCTGGGGGTATTCTAGGGCTGGGGGTATTCTAGGGCTGGGGGTATTCTAGGGCTGGGGGTATTCTAGGGCTGGGGGTATTCTAGGGCTGGGGGTATTCTAGGGCTGGGGGTGTTCTAGGGCTGGGGGTATTCTAGGGCTGGGGATATTCTAGGGCTGGGGGTATTCTAGGGCTGGGGGTATTCTAGGGCTGGGGGGGTATTCTAGGGCTGGGGGTATTCTGGGGCTGGGGCTGGGGATATTCTAGGGCTGGGGATATTCTAGGGCTGGGGATATTCTAGGGCTGGGGATATTCTAGGGCTGGGGATATTCTAGGGCTGGGGGTATTCTAGGGCTGGGGGTATTCTAGAGCTGGGGGTATTCTAGAGCTGGGGATATTCTAGGGCTGGGGGTATTCTAGAGTTGGGGTTGTTCTAGGTACAGTTGCAAGTATAACACTCGCAACCTTTCTCTCCACTCGTTGAGCATGGGGGATGACGATGATGGGGTCCTCCAACTCCGTCGTCAGCACAGTGTCTCTGCCCCCCAGGCTGAAGATGGTAGATCGGTTCTTGAAGGTGGCTTTGCCAGAAAAGAATCCCTTCTTGGCTGTGTCCTCTGTTCCCATTAAGTCATCCTTGTCAGCAGAGTCCTCAAACTAGGAGGAAGAAGAGGGGAAAGATACATGTAGATGACTATGAAGAACATAGATGTTGTTAATTTGGTGTGTGGTCGTCATGATTTGTTGCACCATTTTCTCATGAATAATTCACAAGACAATATCCCACCAGCAAGAGCTTACTTGTGTGGCAGTAATCACTATCATAAATAACAATAAGCTAGCAAGACACGGCAAAAATGGTAGGGGTTCTTTTGAGGACCTTAAATATCTAATTCCCAGACCAACTCTGTCTGCACATGCATGAGCAGCTGCCCAGTCTGACTCTGTGTCTGCACATGTAGGAGCAGCTAGTCTGACTCTGTGTCTGCACATGTAGGAGCAGCTAGTCTGACTCTGTGTCTGCACATGTAGGAGCAGCTGCCCAGTCTGACTCTGTGTCTGCACATGTAGGAGCAGCTAGTCTGACTCTGTGTCTGCACATGTAGGAGCAGCTAGTCTGACTCTGTGTCTGCACATGTAGGAGCAGCTAGTCTGACTCTGTGTCTGCACATGTAGGAGCAGCTAGTCTGACTCTGTGTCTGCACATGTAGGAGCAGCTGCCCAGTCTGACTCTGTGTCTGCACATGTAGGAGCAGCTAGTCTGACTCTGTGTCTGCACATGTAGGAGCAGCTAGTCTGACTCTGTGTCTGCACATGTAGGAGCAGCTAGTCTGACTCTGTGTCTGCACATGTAGGAGCAGCTGCCCAGTCTGACTCTGTGTCTGCACATGTAGGAGCAGCTGCCCAGTCTGACTCTGTGTCTGCACATGTAGGAGCAGCTGCCCAGTCTGACTCTGTGTCTGCACATGTAGGAGCAGCTAGTCTGACTCTGTGTCTGCACATGTAGGAGCAGCTAGTCTGACTCTGTGTCTGCACATGTAGGAGCAGCTAGTCTGACTCTGTGTCTGCACATGTAGGAGCAGCTAGTCTGACTCTGTGTCTGCACATGTAGGAGCAGCTAGTCTGACTCTGTGTCTGCACATGTAGGAGCAGCTAGTCTGACTCTGTGTCTGCACATGTAGGAGCAGCTAGTCTGACTCTGTGTCTGCACATGTAGGAGCAGCTGCCCAGTCTGACTCTGTGTCTGCACATGTAGGAGCAGCTAGTCTGACTCTGTGTCTGCACATGTAGGAGCAGCTGCCCAGTCTGACTCTGTGTCTGCACATGTAGGAGCAGCTGCCCAGTCTGACTCTGTGTCTGCACATGTAGGAGCAGCTAGTCTGACTCTGTGTCTGCACATGTAGGAGCAGCTAGTCTGACTCTGTGTCTGCACATGTAGGAGCAGCTAGTCTGACTCTGTGTCTGCACATGTAGGAGCAGCTAGTCTGACTCTGTGTCTGCACATGTAGGAGCAGCTAGTCTGACTCTGTGTCTGCACATGTAGGAGCAGCTAGTCTGACTCTGTGTCTGCACATGTAGGAGCAGCTAGTCTGACTCTGTGTCTGCACATGTAGGAGCAGCTAGTCTGACTCTGTGTCTGCACATGTAGGAGCAGCTAGTCTGACTCTGTGTCTGCACATGTAGGAGCAGCTAGTCTGACTCTGTGTCTGCACATGTAGGAGCAGCTAGTCTGACTCTGTGTCTGCACATGTAGGAGCAGCTAGTCTGACTCTGTGTCTGCACATGTAGGAGCAGCTAGTCTGACTCTGTGTCTGCACATGTAGGAGCAGCTGCCCAGTCTGACTCTGTGTCTGCACATGTAGGAGCAGCTAGTCTGACTCTGTGTCTGCACATGTAGGAGCAGCTGCCCAGTCTGACTCTGTGTCTGCACATGTAGGAGCAGCTAGTCTGACTCTGTGTCTGCACATGTAGGAGCAGCTGCCCAGTCTGACTCTGTGTCTGCACATGTAGGAGCAGCTAGTCTGACTCTGTGTCTGCACATGTAGGAGCAGCTAGTCTGACTCTGTGTCTGCACATGTAGGAGCAGCTAGTCTGACTCTGTGTCTGCACATGTAGGAGCAGCTAGTCTGACTCTGTGTCTGCACATGTAGGAGCAGCTAGTCTGACTCTGTGTCTGCACATGTAGGAGCAGCTAGTCTGACTCTGTGTCTGCACATGTAGGAGCAGCTAGTCTGACTCTGTGTCTGCACATGTAGGAGCAGCTAGTCTGACTCTGTGTCTGCACATGTAGGAGCAGCTAGTCTGACTCTGTGTCTGCACATGTAGGAGCAGCTAGTCTGACTCTGTGTCTGCACATGTAGGAGCAGCTAGTCTGACTCTGTGTCTGCACATGTAGGAGCAGCTAGTCTGACTCTGTGTCTGCACATGTAGGAGCAGCTGTCCAGTCTGACTCTGTGTCTGCACATGTAGGAGCAGCTAGTCTGACTCTGTGTCTGCACATGTAGGAGCAGCTAGTCTGACTCTGTGTCTGCACATGTAGGAGCAGCTAGTCTGACTCTGTGTCTGCACATGTAGGAGCAGCTGTCCAGTCTGACTGTGTCTGTGCATGCAAGAACAATGGAAAGTTTTCTCAGAGATGTGGTGGCATTCTCTAAATGGAGGTTTTGATGCTGCATGTCTAGGAGAAACACAGCTGACACTTGCATGACTACCATTAGCTATAGCTTCCTTGTTGCTATGTAGGCAAATATGTTTGTGCGATTCAATAACTTGCCAGCTGCTGTTGCTTGTAAATGTGGCAATTCAAACGGGTTGAAGTTTTTGCTGTTCATGACCACCATTTAAAAAATATAGCTGCACATGCGCCTTCACATCCGCAACGACACTAAATAACACAACGGCGAGATTTTCAGAGGACAGCTTGCATGATCTTGTTATATCCCTATTCACCTTGTGATACAAACCACACCCACACATGAACTGGATGTGAAAAAAATAAGACAAAAATAAATATTATAACAATAAAATAGCAATTCATAATACAAATAAAAAGCTTAATATAAATATAACCTAAAATAATAATAAAATTATGGTGGTTGTGGTTTCAAGTTCAAGCTCTTGAGTAGTCCACCCAGCAGCCAGGGAAGTCCATTCCACATCTCGATAAAACCTCTCACACTTTGGCTAGGCTGATATCCAATGCCTCCTTCACTAGCATTCCTGTCTTAGATGGTGGCTCCCTTCCACGTAGCACAAGCAAGCTACTGGTATGTATCAAGCGCTCACACGAGTCTTAGCATCTCGTTATTCGTTATTCCTGATGAAGGCTAGATATCCTTTCCCAGGGTTTGCCAGGGTTTGTTTAAGATAAAATAAAAAATCTTTTAATCATAAAATACTCGTGTCTTATCATTTCCTTAAAAAGCTCCACGGTTTCACTGCTACAACCAAGTGGCTTCTGAAAACACATGAGCATTTCACTGCCGCCATCCCATAGCTGCAAGATCAGGAAGCTCAGATCATAAAACTAGTTTGCTCTATTAAGTGTCTAGTCAATTATGACCCAAGAACAATGGTTCTATCTAGTCAATTATGACTCCAGAACAATGGCTCTGCCAGCTACCGTTTGCAGTGGTTGACATGCTTTCTAGAGTGCATGCAATTATTACTTAACGAATCTGCACTTCTAGCATAATGAGATAGTTGGGAGGAGAGTTCACACCCCACCCGTGTAGGCAGGAAGACCGACAGCAGCTCTGGGAAGACATGGAGAGGCTACACCAGCTCAACCACCTCCAGGCTATTTAGTAAGCCAGCCATGCTCATGTCTGTTAAGCCAATAGTAAGATTACTAGAAGTGAAGTAGGATTACTAGGTCTAGACATCAGCTGACATCACAACACATCAACAATTAGACCTTCTCTTGATCAGCTAAAAATATCATAGGAATACATTTTGAAGCTCTGGCATTTGTCACCCAAAACTAGAACAACAAATGAACAAAGAAAGAACAACAAGAACAGCTGCTGAAGCTTTGAAGACAACATAGCACCTACAAGACTGAAGAGGACTGAAGCTACTGCATTACTTGCAGCCATGGCAGGAAAGGTCAGCAGTCCAAGCCAAAATACAATGAAGAAATGGAGCTCAACAAACAAGGACGTTCGTTGTGCTCCGTCTATTTCCAATAGCACAATTCCATAAAGACATCCTCTACTATTGAGGACTGGAAGAACGTCTGTCTTCAAATTGTGCACCTTTTAGCCAATTTGTGTCTTCTGGCAAACAAATGACTGCACATAAACCTGTATAACTTGGGATCACACGGTGTGTAAACCTGTATAACTTGATCACACGGTGTGTAAACCTGTATAACTTGGGATCACAGGGTGTGTAAACCTGTATAACTTGGGAGCACACCACTACAGTAATCAAGAACACACAAGCTGAAGGAGTGTAAACCTGTATAACTGGGATCACACGGTGTAAACCTGTATAACTTGGGATCACACAGTATGTATAGCTGCATAACTTAGACACAGTGTGTAAACCTGTATAACTTGGGATCACACGGTGTGTAAACCTGTATAACTTAGGATCACACCAGCACACTAATTAAGATCACACAAGACAAACATTTGAAATGAGAAATACACAAAAATGGAAATAATAATGACATCATCTTGAGGCAGACAAACAGATCTGTACGGAGCATGAAGAACCAGGTTGAAGAAACACGTTGAGCAATTCAGTGAAGACAAGAGCTCAATCCATATGTGGAACATTTGAAAGCCAATCACATACACAGCAGGTAATTCTAGAGGGAAGTTGCCGAGTTCCAATCGTGCCCAGCCACAGAATATCAGCATGCAAAACCATTGCCATCACCGTGTGGGGAAACACCCTCGCACAGCCGTCTTCTCGCAAGGATCAGGTCAACGCTTGGGAAGTTGAAGGCTGGGCAGGTAAGGGGTGTGGCTGCGAACTGGCAGACGGTTCAGTGGAGGGACTGGAGGGGGGTTGAGAAAAACTGGGATTGGAATTATTGGTGCGTACAAATCCCTGAAACTGCTGGCTCAATTGTTCGAAGAATGACAAGAACATGGAGAGGATGCGTTCCTCGTGCTCCTGCTCTCGCTGCCGTCGTTGGTCCTCCCTCTGCTCCCGTATCTCCTCCATCCGCTCCTCATGTTCTAGTAACTGACTTCGATGGGCATCTTCACGAGCTTCTGAAGCATCTTCAAGTCGAGCAATCAGTTCCAAAATATCATCATCCGGCACTTTCCTCTTCTGCTGAGAACCTGAGACAAGGAGGACACAAAAATGAACATCATGAAAATAACACTTCTTTAACCCCCCCCCCCCCCCCTTCCTTCGGCATACCTTTTCGGGATGTGCTCGGATTCAAGTCCGCTATGGCTGTGCTTGTTGTTGGCACACCAGACACGCCCCCTGCAGCTGGAAGATACACCAACAACATCATCATATACAACACACAAGAGGATGTCTGCACTCATTACTTGATGTTTGAGATGCATGCAAGTTGTTTGATGGTAGACCAAAGTCCGAGAATGGCAGAATGAAATTAATTGTACTCGGACAACTTGTCCAAACTGATTTTGGTTCTAATTTAACATTACATGAGAACATAGCATTACTTTAAGTTACACTGCATTACATAAATGCCTCGAGTAGATCACTCAGTTGCAGAGATATCCAGCGAGGGGATAACATACCTAGATAAGTGGAAGTTTCATCCTCCTCCCCCAGTTCCGTCATTTCACACTCGGCACTAGCATTTGTGGTGCTCTCCGAGACAGCCACCTCCTCCAGGCGTGGACTCAGCTGACGAGGAGGAGGAGGAGAAGGAGGCAGAGTGCAGTTCACAACATGGATGTCTGTCAGCACGCCATCTACACAGGAATACCATGTTAGTCTCAAGCTTAGCCTCAAGCTTTACACCACACTCAACAGGAATACTGTCAGCCTCAAGCTTTACACCACACTCTACAGGAATACTGTACCTCACTCTGCAGGAATACTGTACCTCACTCTGCAGGAATACTGTACCTCACTCTGCAGGAATACTGTACCTCACTCTACAGGAATACTGTACCACACTCTACAGGAATACTGTACCTCACTCTACAGGAATACTGTACCTCACTCTACAGGAATACTGTACCACACTCTACAGGAATACTGTACCTCACTCTGCAGGAATACTGTACCTCACTCTACAGGAATACTGTACCACACTCTACAGGAATACTGTCCCTCACTCTACAGGAATACTGTACCTCACTCTACAGGAATACTGTACCTCACTCTACAGGAATACTGTACCTCACTCTACAGGAATACTGTACCTCACTCTACAGGAATACTGTACCTCACTCTACAGGAATACTGTACCACACTCTACAGGAATACGGTACCAGGAATACTGTACCTCACTCTACAGGAATACTGTACCAGGAATACTGTACCTCACTCTACAGGAATACTGTACCTCACTCTACAGGAATACTGTACCACACTCTACAGGAATACTGTACCAGGAATACTGTACCTCACTCTACAGGAATACTGTACCTCACTCTACAGGAATACTGTACCTCACTCTACAGGAATACTGTACCTCACTCTACAGGAATACTGTAGCTCACTCTACAGGAATACTGTACCTCACTCTACAGGAATACTGTACCTCACTCTACAGGAATACTGTACCTCACTCTACAGGAATACTGTAGCTCACTCTACAGGAATACTGTACCTCACTCTACAGGAATACTGCACCTCACTCTGCAGGAATACTGTACCACACTCTACAGGAATACTGTACCTCACTCTACAGGAATACTGTACCTCACTCTACAGGAATACTGTACCACACTCTACAGGAATACTGTACCTCACTCTACAGGAATACTGTACCTCACTCTACAGGAATACTGTACCTCACTCTACAGGAATACTGACACACTCTACAGGAATACTGTACCACACTCTACAGGAATACTGTACCAGGAATACTGTAGCTCACTCTACAGGAATACTGTACCTCACTCTACAGGAATACTGTACCTCACTCTACAGGAATACTGTACCTCACTCTACAGGAATACTGTACCTCACTCTACAGGAATACTGACACACTCTACAGGAATACTGTACCTCACTCTACAGGAATACTGACACACTCTACAGGAATACTGTACCACACTCTACAGGAATACTGTACCTCACTCTACAGGAATACTGTACCTCACTCTGCAGGAATACTGTACCTCACTCTACAGGAATACTGTACCACACTCTACAGGAATACTGTACCTCACTCTACAGGAATACTGTACCTCACTCTACAGGAATACTGTACCTCACTCTGCAGGAATACTGTCCCTCACTCTACAGGAATACTGTACCTCACTCTACAGGAATACTGTACCTCACTCTACAGGAATACTGTACCACACTCTACAGGAATACTGTACCTCACTCTGCAGGAATACTGTACCTCACTCTGCAGGAATACTGTCCCTCACTCTACAGGAATACTGTACCACACTCTACAGGAATACTGTACCTCACTCTGCAGGAATACTGTACCTCACTCTGCAGGAATACTGTCCCTCACTCTACAGGAATACTGTACCTCACTCTACAGGAATACTGTACCACACTCTACAGGAATACTGTACCTCACTCTACAGGAATACTGTACCTCACTCTGCAGGAATACTGTACCTCACTCTACAGGAATACTGTACCTCACTCTACAGGAATACTGTACCTCACTCTACAGGAATACTGTACCTCACTCTGCAGGAATACTGTACCTCACTCTACAGGAATACTGTACCTCACTCTACAGGAATACTGTACCTCACTCTACAGGAATACTGTACCACACTGCAGGAATACTGTTAGCCTCAACAGGATTTTTCTGTAGGAGGGGGGGGGGGGGAAACTAGACTGTGACACGCCTTTTCATGACCACACCCACTTTCATGCCACGTGCTGCCTACCATTGTAATGACTTCTGTAGTTCAACATAATGATGTAGTATTGCATATTCTTAAAATAATTCATTTTGGATTCTCTAGAAGTTGCATTATGACCTTAAGAACTTGTGTCTGAAAGGAAATTTTTCAGGAGGGCACTTTGCAAAGAAAAGGAGGTGATAATGCATTCGAAGAAGCTAGCAAAACCTCCTAGCATGCAAGATGTATTCAGTCAATGGAAGCTACTGAAGCATATGAAGGCCACGAACCTTTGCCCTCCTTCAGATCATTTTGGTCTTGCCAATAGCGACAGCAACAGTGGAGCGATCTTTCAGTGACATGAAAATGATCAAGACCAGGCTTAGAAATCGCCCATCTGATTGTAACCTGTCTGGGTTAATGAAGATTGCCATGGAGGGACCAGAAATGATGAATGTGAAATTTGAAGAAATCCTTGACGTTTTTAAAGAACTAATAGAAGAATCGATCTTTAATTAGCTGCACTGAGTGTATACTGTTATAATACACATACATGCACAAGCAATATTTTGTTTTCCTCTACATGGCATCTCCATCTCCATGGCATTTAATTATAAATTTGATCTAAGACGGGGGTGGGTGGGGAAACTTGGGTTAGGGGGGATACCCCCACCCCCTTGTAACCCCCACCCCCTTGTATGGAACCCTGCTCTAGCTTTACGCCACACTCTACAGGAATACTGTCAGCCTCAAGCTTTACACCACACTCTACAGGAATATTGTTAGCCTCAAGCTTTACACCACTCTACAGGAATATTGTTAGCCTAAAGTTTTACACCACACTCTACAGGAATACTGTCAGCCTCAAGCTTTACACCACACTCTACAGGAATACTGTCAGCCTCAAGCTTTACACCACACTCTACAGGAATACTGTTAGCCTCAAGCTTTACACCACACTCGGATCAATCCCAATATAAGCCTCCAAGGGTCGAAAAAATCGTGCGCGTGCGGTCAAAATGTGTCGAATGTGTTAATGAAACTTGGTCAAAAGGTGTCGACCATGATATATATCTTTTACCATGTTTTTACCATGATATATCTTATAATTATTTACAATATATATTTTTTACCAATTGTTTTACCATGATATATATATCTTTTACCATGATATTTTTTACCACGATCAAATTAATTGCATGATATATATATATCTTTTACCATGATATTTTTTACCACGATCAAATTAATTGTACATTTAAAATTAGTTAATTATTTAAAATTGGTATATATTGTGCATTTAAAATTAGTTATTTATTTAAAATTTATATTGTTCAGTTAATAGAATGGATGATGTTCTTGTACGCCTCCTCCGTTGTCCGTCCTTTACGCTCCCTCCACATGAATTCTTCTAGATACAATGGTAGCTGGTGACGATGGACGCCCTTCATTGATTTCATCTTTATCTTTGCCTGTAAAGAATGTATAATGTTATTCAAGTTATGTATTATTAAATACCAGTTATATATATATTTACCCTATTCCAATACGATTCTATGTGCTGAGTGTGCACCCCCGTTATATGGTCGACAAATTGAATAGAGTGGTTGACTGTAGCATGGTTAGCCACACCAGGCACAGCTGCCACCCTCCTGTATGCGGCCCACTGATCAGAGTGCACAATTGTTCCCTGTGCAACATGTGATTGAATTATTGGCAGGAGTGTTGCTGCATCCCGTTGGGCCACAACCTGCATGAAACCTTGGAAAATATTGCAATAATAATTGACTATCGTGGCAAACACAAGTGGTCATGAATACCAAGAGCTGGTGTGTGGTTAGTATCCACCATCCCAAACACCCAAACGTCTTGTGCTGGAGGGCGTCCTCTGTGATGCTATTCATTGACAAAGAACAAACGTTTATCTCTTGTTCAATATGATATACGACTGCCTTGAAATACCTTTGGTTTATGTGTGAACTGGGACTCGTCGATTTGCACAACCACACCAGACCCACCTAACACAATTGGTTGAGCACACAGCTCTGTGGAACATACCTCCCGTAGCCACTGGTACACATTGACTGGGTGTCTTTGTTGCACCCACACTCACGTGCAGCATCTGTAACCCGGTATTCCATGGACCACCAATAAATTTCCAACCATCCTTCAATGAAGCCTTTTTTCGCAAAGTCATATTTGTACTGCATCTAATACACAGGTATAACATCAGTGAATCACCAAATCCCCAATTATTCTTGTTTTACCTTCCACATGTGACAGAATTTGTCAATAAACCCTGGGTCTTCAGATAGTCAATAACCTCATTTGTGCCAAAAGCAGCAGCAGCAATGTATCTTAATGTTCCTGAAGCAGCCATGGACAGTTCACCAGCAAAAATTTTGCCAGCAAAAATTTTGAAAATCACCAGCAAAAATGTTGAAAAATGTTTCAGTTCACCAAATGTTTCAGACAATGTCAGCCACGTGCACGTTAACACATTCGACACCTTTTGACCGCTCGTTTGACCGCTCGCATAATTAAAAACGCGCACGATTTTTTTCGACCCTTGGAGGCTTATATTGGGATTGATCCCCACACTCTACAGGAATACTGTCAGGCAGGCTCAAGCTTTATACCACATTCTACAGGAATATTGTTAGCCTAAAGCCTTACACCACACTCTACAGGAATACTGTCAGCCTCAAGCTTTACACCACACTCTACAGGAATACTGTCAGGCAGGCTCAAGCTTTATACCACATTCTACAGGAATATTGTTAGCCTAAAGCCTTACACCACACTCTACAGGAATACTGTCAGCCTCAAGCTTTACACCACACTCTACAGGAATACTGTCAGCCTCAAGCTTTACACCACACTCTACAGGAATACTGTCAGCCTCAAGCTTTACACCACACTCTACAGGAATATTGTTAGCCTCAAGCTTTACACCACACTCTACAGGAATACTGTTGGCCTCAAGCTTTACGCCACACTCTACAGGAATATTGTTAGCCTCAAGCTTTACGCCACACTCTACAGGAATATTGTTAGCCTCAAGCTTTACACCACACTCTACAGGAATATTGTTAGCCTCAAGCTTTACACCACACTCTACAGGAACACTGTTGGCCTCAAGCTTTACGCCACACTCTACAGGAATATTGTTAGCCTCAAGCTTTACGCCACACTCTACAGGAATATTGTTAGCCTCAAGCTTTACACCACACTCTACAGGAATACTGTCAGCCTCAAGCTTTACACCACACTCTACAGGAATACTGTCAGCCTCAAGCTTTACACCACACTCTACAGGAATACTGTCAGCCTCAAGCTTTACACCACACTCTACAGGAATATTGTTAGCCTCAAGCTTTACACCACACTCTACAGGAATACTGTTGGCCTCAAGCTTTACACCACACTCTACAGGAATACTGTCAGCCTCAAGCTTTACACCACACTCTACAGGAATACTGTCAGCCTCAAGCTTTACACCACACTCTACAGGAATACTGTTAGCCTCAAGCTTTACACCACACTCTACAGGAACACTGTTGGCCTCAAGCTTTACACCACACTCTACAGGAATACTGTCAGCCTCAAGCTTTACACCACACTCTACAGGAATATTGTTAGCCTCAAGCTTTACACCACACTCTACAGGAATACTGTCAGCCTCAAGCTTTATACCACACTCTACAGGAATACTGTCAGCCTCAAGCTTTACACCACACTCTACAGGAATATTGTTAGCCTCAAGCTTTACACCACACTCTACAGGAATACTGTCAGCCTCAAGCTTTATACCACACTCTACAGGAATACTGTCAGCCTCAAGCTTTATACCACACTCTACAGGAATATTGTTAGCCTCAAGCTTTACACCACACTCTTCAGGAATACTGTCAGCCTCAAGCTTTATACCACACTCTACAGGAATATTGTTAGCCTCAAGCTTTACACCACACTCTACAGGAATACTGTCAGCCTCAAGCTTTACACCACACTCTACAGGAATACTGTCAGGCAGGCTCAAGCTTTATACCACATTCTACAGGAATATTGTTAGCCTAAAGCCTTACACCACACTCTACAGGAATACTGTCAGCCTCAAGCTTTACACCACACTCTACAGGAATATTGTTAGCCTCAAGCTTTACACCACACTCTACAGGAATACTGTCAGCCTCAAGCTTTACACCACACTCTACAGGAATACTGTTAGCCTCAAGCTTTACACCACACTCTACAGGAATATTGTTAGCCTCAAGCTTTACACCACACTCTACAGGAATACTGTCAGCCTCAAGCTTTACACCACACTCTACAGGAATATTGTTAGCCTCAAGCTTTACACCACACTCTACAGGAATACTGTCAGCCTCAAGCTTTACACCACACTCTACAGGAATACTGTCAGCCTCAAGCTTTACACCACACTCTACAGGAATATTGTTAGCCTCAAGCTTTACACCACACTCTACAGGAATACTGTCAGCCTCAAGCTTTACACCACACTCTACAGGAATACTGTCAGCCTCAAGCTTTACACCACACTCTACAGGAATACTGTTAGCCTCAAGCTTTACGCCACACTCTACAGGAATACTGTCAGCCTCAAGCTTTACACCACACTCTACAGGAATACTGTCAGCCTCAAGCTTTATACCACACTCTACAGGAATATTGTTAGCCTCAAGCTTTACACCACACTCTACAGGAATACTGTTAGCCTCAAGCTTTACACCACACTCTACAGGAATATTGTTAGCCTCAAGCTTTACACCACACTCTACAGGAATATTGTTGGCCTCAAGCTTCACAAATACTCTACAGCACTGTATATGCCTCAATCTCTAACCCACACTCTAGTAGTAATCCACAGAGTTGCAAGGCATGGCCACAAACTATAATTGACATAAGGTCAGGAAAAGGAAACACAACCTAGCCAAAGGGGAGGGGCTCCATAGTTATCACGATAGGTGCATATCGCACTATGTTCGAAGACGAATAAATAGACGAGTCAACAGTTTTTGGGTTCATGCACCCATTATGGCTCAGCGCCATACAGATTATCACCAAAGTCTGCCAGGACACTCCAAGAAAGGTGGAGCTTCCCAAGCCAGGCTTGAACTAACATAAAAAAGAGGAAAAACGGGGAAAGAGGAGGCAGGAGCTGAGAACCTCGCCAACTTGGATTGTTAGACTACAGAACAAAGTTAGGAAATCCTTTGGAAATGTGTGCACAAGACTGTAGGCAGTTCATAACTTCCCCAAGCTCACTAACTGCACGTCCTTGAGCTAAAACTGATACTGGATTATCTGTGAGCTCTCCTCTGGCACAAAAAGTCTAGCATCAATACATAACCATGCCTGAGCTGTAGTCGGTAAGGGACATCAATACATAACCATGCCTGAGCTGCAGTCGGTAAGGGACATCAATACATAACCATGCCTGAGCTGCAGTCGGTAAGGGACATAAATACATAACCATGCCCAAATTGCAGTCGGTAAGGGAGTATAGTTGCTAAACTTCTCGGGAAGGGGGCTGGCCTGCACAGCCGATTATTATAGTGTGGCGTGTTGATCTCTACGTAACTGTAACTGTGGAAAAGCCTCTTTTTTCCTCCCCTCCTGTTGCTGTTAAAACCCTAGCCCTAGCTAAAAATATATAATAATAAACCCCAAAACACTTCTATCTATATACTACCACAATGCACCAACCTAGCCTGCAGGAAACCCTTCACCTTTGGAGACCTCCAAAGCTTTTCAACATGGACTTCCATGCCCTGTACATGTGTGGTGGTTGCTTGCAACTTTGGCATGCATTAGCACACAGCCACAAACAGCTTTTAAATATAAAGCTCTTACACAAATAATGCACTCCAATTGTGAATGCATCGGTCCAAAGAGTACATTCAACCCGGTCCACTTCCGGTTTGAAGGTCTATGATCGCTATTAGCATTGGCTACCTACAGCAGCCATGCTGCCTGGTTTGCTGGACTCCAAGCTAGTGAGATTACTGCTAGCTATGAATCAAGTTAGCAGATGCAGTTACACTGTGATGCTGACTTTTGTAGATTCTGATAGTGTATATGCACTAGATTTGTAGCTCAGAATCTAGCTCCATCCTGTTCTCTCTTTTACTACTAAAAGTGTAAGGTAGCTAGGGCAGGACCAGGGCAAGGCAGGGTTCTAGAATCAGAACTAGAGCTAGTGCCAGGGCTAAGAGTAGAGCTAGGGCCCGGACTAGAGGTAGAGGTAGGGCCAAGGCTAGGGGGAAGAGCTAGGGCCAGGGCTAAGGGTAGAGCTAGGGCCAGGGCTAAGGGTAGAGGTAGGGCCAGGGCTAAGGGTAGAGGTAGGGTCAGGGCTAAGGGTAGAGGTAGAGCTAGGGCTGGGCTAGGGCTAAGGGTAGAGGTAGGGCCAGGGCTAAGGGTAGAGGTAGGGCCAGGGCTAAGGGTAGAGGTAGGGCCAGGGCTAAGGGTAGAGGTAGGGCCAGGGCTAAGGGTAGAGGTAGGGCCAGGGCTAAGGGTAGAGGTAGGGCCAGGGCTAAGGGTAGAGGTAGGGCCAGGGCTAAGGGTAGAGGTAGAGCTAGGGCTGGGCTAGGGCTAGGGCTAAGGGTAGAGGTAGGGCCAGGGCTAAGGGTAGGGCTAGGGCAAGGGCTAAGGGTAGAGGTAGAGCTAGGGCTGGGCCAGGGCTAAGGGTAGAGGTAGGGCCAGGGCTAAGGGTAGAGGTAGGGCCAGGGCTAGGGTAGAGGTAGGGCCAGGGCTAAGGGTAGAGGTAGAGCTAGGGCTGGGCTAGGGCTAGGGCTAAGGGTAGAGGTAGGGCCAGGGCTAAGGGTAGGGCTAGGGCAAGGGCTAAGGGTAGAGGTAGGGCCAGGGCTGGGCCAGACCTGCTAGATTTTTTTGATTTTTTTTTGGGGGGGGGGGGGGGGGGGTCTGAGCAGAACAGCTTTGGCCATGGACCGTTTCTTGTGTGGCTGACATGGCTAGCTAGCTAGTACAAGAGAAAGAAACCAAGGCCACATGTCATGATGTTAAAGATGTGAAGATGCTATCCTAAAGCATTTGGTAGATGGAATGCCATTCCTGCCACTCGGTCTTAATCATTTCCTCCTCCCGCTCCCCCCCCTCCCCCTTCGCTTTGACCTACCTCGTGTGACTGGGAGAGGCTGAACATCAGAAGGTTGCGTCGACGACTCCTTCAGAATATAATTCAGCTCCTTAAAATACGGGCAGTATTGGGGGTCTTTTCGGCCAATTTTCACATTCACATCATCGAACTGAGCACTAGCCCTAATAGCCTGGGGCACACACACACACACACACACACGTTAATGCAAGACTGAGCAGCATCAACAAACATGGAGTGGGTGGAGACAACAACAAACCAACAAACCTTTCTGTAGAATTGTGAGAGGTTCTTTACTTTTGTTCTGCACTGCTTCCAAGTAAACCCATAGCCAAGGTCATTCATGCTTTCAGTAATCTTCTCAAAGACACACCTGTTCCTCTTCAGTTCCTTGAGCTGGCTCTGAATGTTCTCCCTCCCCCAAATGGACAGAAGAGCTTTGGTAGCTTCATTGGTCCACACTCCAATGAGTGACATCCTTACACTGCTCAGAAGCACTCCACAAAAGAGATAGCTCAACAGAAGCTAAACAGCTTAAAAATCTGAAGAATTGTACTGACTTGGGCATTGATAAGCAGATTGTCACATGGCCAGTGTGAGCCCACCCCAAACCACATCCAAAGGCTGTTGGTGTAGGCACTGTAGATCAAGTTTGGACAAGCCCCAAGCACCAATAGTGGCAGCTATAATCTGCCCAATGCACTGGGCATCAATGCCCATTCAAAGTGACTTCAAAGCCACTGTGAAAAAGCTTTCAAGTTCCTTGTGGTGTCATCCTGTGGCAAGGTTGAAACACCTCGTTCTTTGTGGAGTAATTGGCACTCTCTCAAGACCATGTCTTTTAGTGGGTGTGTGGAACTTCACCTTCAATTTAGAACCCCCCCCCCCCCCCTCACTCCCTCCCACCCCTACACAGGGGTGGGAGGTGGGGGAGGGGGGGGGGGGGGAAGTAATACACCTGTACCTAATTCCCCCCCCCCCCCCCCCGTAACTTCAGTTATTCGATACAGGTGAGGCTATATTCATGATCTGCTTTTGTCCCCTTTCCCCCTGGAAATTACATGGGCACAGGGAGAGGTTAATCCGTACCAATAACAATTCTAAAAGCCTGTTCACAATCAAATGCCCCATGCAATGAAAGGAGCTCGGCTCCTGCATCATGTAAAATGCAAGAGTAGCTCCAGCCAAGGGACTAAAAGCTGTGAGGTCACGGACGACAGGTCACAGGCGACAGGTCACGGATGACAGGTCACAGATGCCAGGTCATGACAAGTCACAGACGACAGGTCACGGATGACAGGTCACGGATGACAGGTCACAGACGACAGGTCACGGATGCCAGGTCACAGATGACAGGTCATGACAAGTCACGGACGACAGGTCATGGATGACAGGTCATGGATGACAGGTCACGGATGACAGGGGTCAATGGCCACTATAAGGTTCGAGAAATTATTATGCACTACACAAGTTGCTAGTGACAAATTATTGATGAAGGTGCACATGTAGGATTGTTTTCCATAGTTTTTTTTTGTGATATTAAGTCGTCGCCAGCATGCCTCTAATTAAACATGTATTTCACCAGCATGCATCTAATTAGGGAATTGTTTCAATACCATTACTCTAATTAGACCATGTGTTTCACCAGCAACTTCTAATTAGGAGATGCATTCCACCACCAGCCTCTAATTATGGCATATTGTACCAGCATGCCTCTTATTAGGACGTGCACTAGCACGCAAAATTTCAAAGGTCACATGACGAGGCATCCTACCACCTCTGGTCATGTGACGAGGCATCCTACCACCTCTGGTCATGTGACGAGTCATCCTACCACCTCTGGTCATGTGACGAGTCATCCTACCACCTCTGGTCATTTGACGAGGCATCCTACCACCTCTGGTCATGTGACGAGGCATCCTACCACCTCTGGTCATGTGACGAGTCATCCTACCACCTCTGGTCATGTGACGAGTCATCCTACCACCTCTGGTCATTTGACGAGGCATCCTACCACCTCTGGTCATGTGACGAGGCATCCTACCACCTCTGGTCATGTGACGAGTCATCTTACCACCTCTGGTCATTTGACAAGGCATCCTACCACCTCTGGTCATGTGACGAGTCATCCTACCACCTCTGGTCATGTGACGAGGCATCCTACCACCTCTAGTCATGTGACGAGTCATCCTACCACCTCTGGTCATGTGACAAGGCATCCTACCACCTCTGGTCATGTGACGAGGCATCCTACCACCTCTGGTCATGTGACGAGTCATCTTACCACCTCTGGTCATTTGACAAGGCATCCTACCACCTCTGGTCATGTGACGAGTCATCCTACCACCTCTGGTCATGTGACGAGGCATCCTACCACCTCTAGTCATGTGACGAGTCATCCTACCACCTCTGGTCATGTGACAAGGCATCCTACCACCTCTGGTCATGTGACGAGGCATCCTACCACCTCTGGTCATGTGATGAGGCATCCTACCACCTCTGGTCATGTGACAAGGCATCCTACCACCTCTGGTCATGTGATGAGGCATCTTACCACCTCTGGTCATGTGACGAGTCATCCTACCACCTCTGGTCATGTGACGAGGCATCCTACCACCTCTGGTCATGTGACGAGGCATCCTACCACCTCTGGTCAAAACCATCTGAAATTATGCTCCATTAAGGTGTTAGGACAAACATAGCGAGGATCTCACTAGCAAATTGGCTGGAGATTTCCACGCTCACCATGCTGTTGCTATGTGTGTTGTTGTTATTGACATCTATTGTTGTATGTAATTGGTTGTTTGTTGTTATTGTAGCTCGCCAGCTCCAGCGTTAAAATTAATAAAAATTCTTGACAGTCAATATAGTACCCAAACAATATGCAGAGAGGGCCTCCGTGGGGCACCATTGAATGGGCCACCCGTCCTAAATATAAACAGTTACATTCCCACACTAAGTCTCCTGGGTAGCTAACAACCATCAGATAATGTGCGCACACACCCTCATCAGCTCTCTCTGCCACCCTCATCAGCTCTCTCCGTCTCCCTCACCGGTCCAGGCTTCTCTGTCTCCCTCACCGGTCCAGGCTTCTCTGTCTCCCTCATCAGCTCAGGCCTCTCTGTCTCCCTCATCAGCCCAGGCTTCTCTGCCTCCCTCATCAGCTCAGGCTTCTCTGTCTCCCTCATCAGCCCAGGTCTCTCTGTCTCCCTCATCAGCTCAGGCTTCTCTGTCTCCCTCACCGGTCCAGGCTTCTCTGTCTCCCTCATCAGCTCAGGCCTCTCTGTCTCCCTCATCAGCCCAGGCCTCTCTGTCTCCCTCATCAGCCCAGGCTTCTCTGCCTCCCTCACCAGCCCAGGCTTCTCTGTCTCCCTCATCAGCCCAGGTTTCTCTGCCACCCTCATCATCCCAGGCTTCTCTGCCTCCCTCATATCTCTGCCTCCCTCATAAGCCCAGGTCCCTGGTCAGACCACACACACCACAATCAGATGTAGATCTACATAGCTTGGCTCCAGGTCATTCCCAGGTGGTTTGCCTGGAGTTGTCTTGAATGTAAAGTGGTTATAACTCAGCACACAATGCCATTCATGATGGCCTCCATGATAGAGTGAGGAGGAGCAATGGCCTCAGCATGATAGAGTGAGGAGGAGCAATGGCCTCAGCATGATAAAGTGGGGAGGAGCAATGGCCTCAGCATGATAGAGTGAGGAGGAGCAATGGCCTCAGCATGATAGAGTGAGGAGGAGCAATGGCCTCAGCATGATAGAGTGAGGAGGAGCAATGGCCTCAGCATGATAGAGTGAGGAGAAGCAATGGCCTCAGCATGATAGAGTGAGGAGGAGCAATGGCCTCAGCATGATAGAGTGAGGAGGAGCAATGGCCTCAGCATGATAGAGTGAGGAGGAGCAATGGCCTCAGCATGATAGAGTGAGGAGGAGCAATGGCCTCAGCATGATAGAGTGAGGAGGAGCAATGGCCTCAGCATGATAGAGTGAGGAGGAGCAATGGCCTCAGCATGATAGAGTGAGGAGGAGCAATGGCCTCAGCATGATAGAGTGAGGAGGAGCAATGGCCTCAGCATGATAGAGTGAGGAGGAGCAATGGCCTCAGCATGAGGAGGAGCAATGGCCTCAGCATGATAGAGTGAGGAGGAGCAATGGCCTCAGCATGATAGAGAGAGGAGGAGCAATGGCCTCAGCATGATAGAGTGAGGAGGAGCAATGGCCCCAGCATGATAGAGTGAGGAGGAGCAATGGCCTCAGCATGATAGAGTGAGGAGGAGCAATGGCCTCAGCATGATAGAGTGAGGAAGAGCAATGGCCTCAGCATGATAGAGTGAGGAGGAGCAATGGCCTCAGCATGATAGAGTGAGGGGGAGCAATGGCCTCAGCATGATAGAGTGAGGAGGAGCAATGGCCTCAGCATGATAGAGTGAGGAGGAGCAATGGCCTCAGCATGATAGAGTGAGGAGGAGCAATGGCCTCAGCATGAGGAGGAGCAATGGCCTCAGCATGATAGAGTGAGGAGGAGCAATGGCCTCAGCATGAGGAGGAGCAATGGCCTCAGCATGATAGAGTGAGGAGGAGCAATGGCCTCAGCATGATAGTGAGGAGGAGCAATGGCCTCAGCATGATAGAGTGAGGAGGAGCAATGGCCTCAGCATGATAGAGTGAGGAGGAGCAATGGCCTCAGCATGATAGAGTGAGGAGGAGCAATGGCCTCAGCATGATAGAGTGAGGAGGAGCAATGGCCTCAGCATGATAGAGTGAGGAGGAGCAATGGCCTCAGCATGAGGAGGAGCAATGGCCTCAGCATGATAGAGTGAGGAGGAGCAATGGCCTCAGCATGAGGAGGAGCAATGGCCTCAGCATGATAGAGTGAGGAGGAGCAATGGCCTCAGCATGATAGAGTGAGGAGGAGCAATGGCCTCAGCATGATAGAGTGAGGAGGAGCAATGGCCACAGAGGCTGAATGCCACCATAGCCAGCCCTGGGAAGCATAATGCCATGGGTGTGTGTGAGTGAGCGTGTGCGTGTAACACTAAGAGATTGCAGTGAGTGAGAGTGTGTGTGTGTGTTTTAGTGAGTGTGAGCGAGTGTGTGTGTGAATGAGTGTGTGAGTGTATTCCTGTGAGACCACTTTGTGTGTGTGTGTGTATATGTGTGCATGTGTGTGGGGGTGCTTCCATATTGATGCTTGTTGTGTTAGCCTATGTATGTACGTATGTATGTATGTATGCATCTATGTATGTATGTACGTATGTATGTATGTGTGTATATATGTATGTATGTGTGTATGTATGTGTGTGTATGCATGCATCTATGTACGTATGTATGTATGTATGTGTGTGTGTATGTGTGTGTGTATGCATGCATCTATGTACGTATGTATGTATGTGTGTATGTTGTGTGTATGTATGTGTGTATGTATGCATGCCTTGTGTGACTCCACCACCAACGGCTTCAGTCATGCAAACACTCTGTTCATTAGCTGAATAAAGCCGAGCCTAGGAAGGCTATGTAGGTACGTGGTACACAATGCATTCATTGTGCTGCAGGTATGGCAATAAACGAGTAACATTCGTATGGTCTCGTAATGAACGTAATTATAAGAGGCCACACGATGGGCCAAGCACTATTGATGTTACCAGTTGAGGTAAATCTAGAAAGTGTGTGTGTGTATGCGTGTGTGTATGCGTGCATGTATGCGTGCGCATATGCGTGTGTGTATGCGTGTGCATGCAAGTCTCGCGTATCTAGAACAAGGTGGTATAAAAGGTAGACAGTCATAATTGCCTATAATAACAAAAATCGTTTTATAGATCTGGCTTGCCGGATAGAAATGGCTGAATGATTTCTCATCTTTTGCGCCAGAAGGTCGTGATCGCAAAGTCCCAACAGGTTTTTGCAGAGACATAAGAGACCGTCGCAGAGGTAGATATTAGAGACGGCATCACTAATCCCTTGTCCGGAGAAACATGTACACAGTGTCCAAAACAACGGGTGCCAAGTGAGGGGTGTGGCAACGTATGGGTGGAGACCAAGATATGTGGAAGAATTAAGTTCATGCACCCACGGAGGCCGCTTATTGCTCCGTGTGATGAGCGTACGTACGTACACGCGCACACTTGAGGCCAAAAAGGTTGTTGTTTTTCGTAGCCAAGCCCTCCTCGGTTCGGGTCCTCCGTTTCCACGGTAAGTCTTGCCCTTTCTCGGCTCACTCCTCCCCCCCCCCCCCCCCCAGACACACCCATTTACATCTTTTTGATCGGCTCTTAGCAGTGCAATTAATTAACTCGCACGCTCAGAATTACAATGCTGTTCACACATGCGTTTACAGAGCCAATTTATTGCTCCGCGCAATGATCACACATACGTACCGCCTGAGGCAAAAAGTTTTTTCACCCCTTCGTGACCATACTGTGTCTTGTTTCGCTCAACGACGACCGCAGATCACCCTGCTTCACGCACCGGTACCACTCCGCGGGGAGTACGTACAGTACACCTTGGGGCCACTTAATACTTACAATATCCTGTGCATGGTTATTAACCCTTCCACTGCTGGATTTATGCTACAGGGAGTACGTAAAGTACACCTTGGGGCCACTTCTTACAATATCCTGCGCATGACTATTAACCCTTCCCTGCTGGATTTATGCACATAAGCAGCGTTTCATTAAAATTGTGCCCCTATTTTTTTTTGCATACCATCATAATATTCAATTTGGAGTGCACAAAATGTCCCTAGCAACCATGCTTGATGTTGTAGCATTGGTCTTGAGAAACATTGTGATCAACAGCTAGGTTGCTTAGCAACATACCATGCACAATGAATGCCTATTAGGCATAGATTACTGGAGATTACAATATATATATAGCACACACACTCACTACTTGCTATATACTCTCCTCGACGATGTAGCTATTTATTGTTATTTCACACACACACACACACACACACACAAACAACAAAACAAGGAGTCAACTGTGGCAGCAGAGTGATGGTCGTGGTAGAGCTTGTGTAGTATGTAAGTAGTGCATGCTGTATAGCTAAGCACTAGCTAACTAGCTATCCAGTACCCCAGTACCCGCAAAGTACCCGGGTAAATGCCTTTTTGCTCAGATTTGGCATACACACATGTATATGTGAGAAAACACGAACAAAAGTCTACTAAACTACAGTAGCTTATAAGCTTCATGCAGCTATTTACTTACCTGAGAGCTCTTCTTCCTGTTTTCACCATCATTGAGTCCATACCTCCGATTGCTTGGTCAGCACAACTATCTCTGGTCTGGCAAAGAAAAGGGCTGCGAATCCACACTTTCACTCATCGGATGAGCTATGTAGCTCTTTCATGGTCTCTGGTACGTTGTTCATGGTAGGCACCTTCCTCTTGCCTCACTACTATCAACTTCAGAGAGTCCAAAATCATTGTTGTCCATCATTGCCCAATCATCGAGGACACTTAATCTCAAAGCCATTATTCTCATTCAAACAGGTAAGTTTCACGTCAGAATTACTTAGCTACCTACCTAGGTGGTGGTGGCATAAGTTTAAATGAAGCTCAAGCATAGCACTGGGCATGCCCAGATATATCAGCATGTGCATAGCTCAAACAAACGATTTTACTTTTAAAATCACCTTCTCAATAATCAACTTCAAATTTTATTCACTCGATGTTTCGACTAGATGCTCTAGTCTTCATCAGGAATTATCATTATTATTCCTGATGAAGACTAGAGCATCTAGTCGAAACGTCAAGTGAATAAAAATTGAAGTTGATTATTGAGAAGGTGATTTTAATGCTATCATGTCAACTGAGAGTTCGTTGAGACTTTACTTTTGTAGAGGTCATTAAAAAATATATATCATGCGCTGTCTAAGGCTGTGAAGCAGTTAATTAATAGAGCACAGTGGTAGAGTGAGATTTATGATGATGTCATATTCCTATCTGGGGAATGCACAGAATTGTCAGGATAAACAAACGTGACGACCATTTTCTCTTGCGTGTGCACACACGAGACTGACCTATTCATGCTCAGGACTGACGGCCGCCATACATATGGTATAGAGATGTCTGGCATGCAATACAAACTCCACCATTAGTTCACTTCCTCAGTGTGTGGGCTAACTCAGCTCACCATTGAGACCACCATGAACCATGACTGGAGCTCCCTTGCTACCATGACCAGGGTTCCAATTTAGAAAATTGTCCAAGGGGGGAGGGTAAATGGAGCAATCTTCGCCCCCCCCCTCTGAAAATGAAAAACTGGTGGCCTTGATGGAGCGGACCTGAGCACTATAACAAGAGCTCTGTTGCTACTCATGGCCTTGATAGTGATGACATGGGCACTGACTGCTGGTTTGCACATGCTCAGTACGATGTAATATTGAAGTACTACTACCAGGTCTGGCCAGCTAGAATAAAGAACGGACAAAGTCCATTTCTTAGCTTAAAAATACTACAATGTACATGTACATATATATTAACAATAAATAAATATATTTTTCTATTACTACTACTACTACAACAACAACAAATACTACTACTACTACTATTATTATTATTATTTACTTTTATTGTTAGGAAGAAGGGTAAAACAATCTCTCTTCTCCTTCCTCCCTCCCCCATCAGTCACACCTAAAAGACTGACCTGCATTTTCAACAGCTTTGAATAGTAGTCCTTGAAGTAGGAGTAATAGATCTTCCCCATAGTGTCCAGGTACTCCATCCTCACCTGCAAAGCTATCTCCCGGCTATGACTCATCAGGAACTCATTGAAGTACCTACATGCACACATACATGTACATATATGTACTACATGTATACATCATATATGCACACATGCATGTGCACTACATATATACATTATATATGCACACATACATGTGTACTACATGTATACATCATATATGCACACATACATGTGTACTACATGTATACATCATATATGCACACATACATGTGCACTACATGTATACATCACATATGCACACATGCATGTGGACATGTATACACATACACATGTACGCATACATACATGTGCACACACGTGTACATGTATACACATGCAAGTACATACATATGTATTGCTATACACATGCATACACGTACATACATAACATATGCATACACTGCTGCATAGCTGCATATATACAAAACATGTTGCCCATAATGACCAATAGCAATCAGCCCCTACAGGTTGACAGGAAGATTCTTTATGTCAAACAGTTTGGTATACCTGCTCCCGAACCGGTACTAAGGGATTAATAATCTCCTAACTACATGTAGGTTTGCACAAGGTTCACTGAAAGGTCATCAAGCATGCAGCTAGAGGTGTATGAGAGGCCTTGCTGGGTTCACAGGGAACTCTGCCAGTGCCAGTAAGTGACCAGTGCCATGTAGGGGCAGGGTGGGTGGGTGTGTCATGTATGGGCAGGGTGGGTGTGGGTGTCATGTAGGGGCAGGGTGGGTGTGGGTGCCATGTAGGGGCAGAGTGGGTGTGGGTGCCATGTAGGGGCAGAGTGGGTGTGTGTGTCATGTAGGGGCAGGGTGGGTGTGTGCGTCATGTAGGGGCAGGGTGGGTGTGGGTGTCATGTAGGGGCAGGGTGGGTGTGGGTGTCATGTAGGGGCAGGGTGGGTGTGTTTGTCATGTAGGGGCAGGTGTCATGTAGGGGCAGGGTGGGTGTGTGTGCCATATAGGGGCAGGGTGGGTGTGTGTGCCATATAGGGGCAGGGTGGGTGTGTGTGCCATATAGGGGCAGGGTGGGTGTGTGTGTCATGTAGGGGCAGGGTGTGTGTGTCTGCCATGTTGGGACAGGTGTAAAAATGCCCCACTACTTTGCCATCCTTTCCAGCATAGCCACACCCTCTCTCTCTGTCCACACATGTGGTCGTTACAGGAGCCACTATTGGTCAGTTAGCCCATTGTGTTGGTTTAGCAGGGGACATCTTCATATCTCAGCCAAGTGGCCAGCTGCAGTGCCTGGAGAGAAATATGGTTTCCATGCCAGCTCATTATTTAATTAATTGTTTGTTTATTATTATTGTCATTGTTGTTGTTATTATTATTATTATTATTATTATTATTATTATTATTATTATTATTATTATTATTACTACTACTACTACTACTACTAACTACTACTACTACTACTACTACTACTACTACTACTACAACTATTATTATTATTATTATTATTATTATTATTATTATTATTATTATTATTAGCCATTAGTGTGTCACAGGTATACTACGCATGCGCAAATCTAAAATTATTCGATTGTGCTTGTCGATGGAATCCTGGAGAAATTGACTTCAGAATAACTACCCCACAAGCTGCACAGCTCAGGAGAAGAACTACACAGGGGGTATAAGATACTGGAGAGCTGCAGCAGATAGACAGAGAAGGAGAAGAGATCCAGCAAGTGAAATTGCACAAGAAACTTAAGAAAAAGTTGCTGGGGAAGAACAAGGAGAGGAGAGTACAATTAACTGATACCAACAGAGGCACAGAGAGAGAAACTACTAGAGAACAAATGGCACTTCACAGAGCAGAGAGTGCAAGGGATGAGGTGAGAGCAGCAAACACTGGCAGGAGGAGAGTACTGGGGGCTGCACTGCCTGAGAGTACAAGGGATGAGATGAGAGCAGCAAACACTGGTAGGAGGAGAGTACTGGGGGCTGCTCTGCCTGAGGGATGAGGAGAGAGCAGCAAACACTGGTAGTACTGGGGGCTGCTCTGCCTGAGAGTGCAAGGGATGAGGTGAGAGCAGCAAACACTGGTAGGAGGAGAGTACTGGGGGCTGCTCTGCCTGAGAGTGCAAGGGATGAGGAGAGAGCAGCAAACACTGGCAGGAGGAGAGTACTGGGGGCTGCACTGCCTGAGAGTGCAAGGGATGAGGAGAGAGCAGCAAACACTGGTAGGAGGAGAGTACTGGGGGCTGCACTGCCTGAGAGTGCAAGGGATGAGGAGAGAGCAGCAAACACTGGCAGGAGGAGAGTACTGGGGGCTGCTCTGCCTGAGAGTGCAAGGGATGAGGAGAGAGCAGCAAACACTGGAGGAGGAGAACACAAAACATTTATACTGTGCCGAGGTATTTTCTAGTCATTATTATTATTACTATCACGAGCTGCCTGCTACGTGGACTGCCTGAGGGTGTGCCACTAATTGAGAGCAACACCCACTCACTATCTTTGCAAGCACTATGACATGTGTAGTGCAGATCACCTGACCTACAGTATGTAGACCAGGTGACAATGGTCATTGTTGGTGCGACTATTGTCATCTTCATCTGTTACCTGCCCAGATGGGATGGATGTGCAGCCATCCTCTGAGCAGCTGTAGTCCCAGAAAGCCACAGCTACCAAAGAGTTCACTAATGACTTCATTGGCTGCTCCTAGACTCGGCTCCCTCAGTCATTCTTACGACAAACTCAACCCCTCGAGTCTCAAAACACGAGCAATGCAATTATATGTGGACAAGCATGGTTTAATCTAGGACGCACACATAGTCTAATTGAGGGCGCAGTCTATCCAAGGATATATGACACCTATTTCCTCTGCAAATAGAGGTGCCGTCCTATCAGATCGCAGCATTGGCAATTGCCTGGTTTCCAAGCCAACACCCCTTTGCACCCACACGTGAGTTTTTGCCGACACTTGACTGGCCAGTTCCGTTTGGGAGAGAGGTCCAGCATGGAGGATTGCCTATCACTGCAACAAACACCACTGAAATGTTTCATCAGGCCCGGAGTAGTGCCTCTCACTAACGGACACCACTGAAATGTTTGATCAGGCCCTGAGTAGTGCCACTTACTAACGAACACCACTGAAATGTTTGATCAGGTCCGGAGTAGTACCTCTCACTAATGAAAACCACTGAAATGTTTGAGCCTGCATGGAAGAATGGCACGACATGACATCATTCCCATTCTGATGATGCAAGTTTAGACGCCATTGTCCCCAGCCAATAGGGAAGGCTAAGCAACACCAGAATAATGTGCAAGGGAGGAAGAGGACATCCAAAGGATCTTACATGTGCTATCGGACGTTGTCTGTAGACTTGATTGAATCATGAAAAGCTGTTGCTAGACTTCCTTAGCCCTAGCATTAGCCTAGCCCCATCCTAGACTTAGCCCTAGCATTAGTCTAGCCCCATCCTAGACTTAGCCCTAGCACCATCCTAGACTTAGCCCTAGCATTAGCCTAGCCCCATCCTAGACTTAGCCCTAGCATTAGTCTAGCCCCATCCTAGACTTAGCCCTAGCACCATCCTAGACTTAGCCCTAGCATTAGTCTAGCCACATCCTAGACTTAGCCCTAGCATTAGTCTAGCCCCATCCTAGACTTAGCCCTAGCATTAGCCTAGCCCCATCCTAGACTTAGCCCTAGCATTAGTCTAGCCCCATCCTAGACTTAGCCCTAGCATTAGCCTAGCCCCATCCTAGACTTAGCCCTAGCATTAGTCTAGCCCCATCCTAGACTTAGCCCTAGCATTAGTCTAGCCCCATCCTAGACTTAGCCCTAGCATTAGCCTAGCCCTATCCTAGACTTAGCCCTAGCATTAGCCTAGCCCTACCCTAGACTTAGCCCTAGCATTAGCCTAGCCCCATCCTAGACTTAGCCCTAGCATTAGCCTAGCCCTACCCTAGACTTAGCCCTAGCATTAGTCTAGCCCCATCCTAGACTTAGCCCTAGCATTAGTCTAGCCCCATCCTAGACTTAGCCCTAGCATTAGTCTAGCCCCATCCTAGACTTAGCCCTATCATTAGTCTAGCCACATCCTAGACTTAGCCCTAGCATTAGTCTAGCCCCATCCTAGACTTAGCCCTAGCATTAGCCTAGCCCCATCCTAGACTTAGCCCTAGCATTAGCCTAGCCCCATCCTAGACTTAGCCCTAGCATTAGTCTAGCCCTATCCTAGACTTAGCCCTAGCATTAGCCTAGCCAATCCTAGACTTAGCCCTAGCATTAGCCTAGCCCTACCCTAGACTTAGCCCTAGCATTAGTCTAGCCCCATCCTAGACTTAGCCCTAGCATTAGTCTAGCCCCATCCTAGACTTAGCCCTAGCATTAGCCTAGCCCCATCCTAGACTTAGCCCTAGCATTAGCCTAGCCCCATCCTAGACTTAGCCCTAGCATTAGTCTAGCCCCATCCTAGACTTAGCCCTAGCATTAGCCTAGCCCTACCCTAGACTTAGCCCTAGCATTAGTCTAGCCCCATCCTAGACTTAGCCCTAGCATTAGTCTAGCCCCATCCTAGACTTAGCCCTAGCATTAGCCTAGCCCCATCCTAGACTTAGCCCTAGCATTAGTCTAGCCCCATCCTAGACTTAGCCCTAGCATTAGTCTAGCCCCATCCTAGACTTAGCCCTAGCATTAGCCTAGCCCTACCCTAGACTTAGCCCTAGCATTAGTCTAGCCCCATCCTAGGCCCTAGCATTAGCCTAGCCCCATCCTAGACTTAGCCCTAGCATTAGCCTAGCCCCATCCTAGACTTAGCCCTAGCATTAGCCTAGCTCCATCCTAGACTTAGCCCTAGCATTAGCCTAGCCCCATCCTAGACTTAGCCCTAGCATTAGTCTAGCCCTATCCTAGACTTAGCCCTAGCATTAGCCTAGCCCCATCCTAGACTTAGCCCTAGCATTAGTCTAGCCCTATCCTAGACTTAGCCCTAGCATTAGTCTAGCCCCATCCTAGACTTAGCCCTAGCATTAGCCTAGCCCCATCCTAGACTTAGCCCTAGCATTAGCCTAGCCCCATCCTAGACTTAGCCCTAGCATTAGCCTAGCTCCATCCTAGACTTAGCCCTAGCATTAGCCTAGCCCCATCCTAGACTTAGCCCTAGCATTAGTCTAGCCCTATCCTAGACTTAGCCCTAGCATTAGCCTAGCCCCATCCTAGACTTAGCCCTAGCATTAGTCTAGCCCTATCCTAGACTTAGCCCTAGCATTAGTCTAGCCCCATCCTAGACTTAGCCCTAGCATTAGCCTAGCCCCATCCTAGACTTAGCCCTAGCATTAGTCTAGCCCCATCCTAGACTTAGCCCTAGCATTAGCCTAGCCCACTCCTAGACTTAGCCCTAGCATTAGTCTAGCCCCATCCTAGACTTAGCCCTGGCATTAGCCTGGCCCCATCCTAGACTTAGCCCTAGCATTTGCCTAGCCCACTCCTAGACTTAGCCCTAGCATTAGTCTAGCCCCATCCTAGACTTAGCCCTAGCATTACCCTAGCCCCATCCTAGACTTAGCCCTAGCATTAGTCTAGCCCCATCCTAGACTTAGCCCTAGCATTAGTCTAGCCCCATCCTAGACTTAGCCCTAGCATTAGTCTAGCCCCATCCTAGACTTAGCCCTAGCATTAGCCTAGCCCCATCCTAAACTTAGCCCTAGCATTAGCCTAGCCACATCCTAGACTTAGCCCTAGCATTAGCCTAGCCCCATCCTAGACTTAGCCCTAGCATTAGTCTAGCCCCATCCTAGACTTAGCCCTAGCCCCATCTTAGACTTAGCCCTAGCATTAGTCTAGCCCCATCCTAGACTTAGCCCTAGCATTAGTCTAGCCCCATCCTAGACTTAGCCCTAGCATTAGTCTAGCCCCATCCTAGACTTAGCCCTAGCATTAATCTTAGAGCCATATCCACTAATACTGCTCCACTCTTCAGGGGAGCTAGGATTATGCCTAGGGTAGGGAAAACCCCTGGATGTTCAGGGGAGCCGGTGTTAGTATTAGGGCCTTATGTTCAGGGAAGCAGGGTTATTATTAGGGCCATGACCCTGGTTGTTCAGGGGGAAGGGGTTTATTAGGTCTAAGGACGACCCCTGGATGTTCAGGGGGAGCAGGGGTTAGTATTAGAAGGATAACAACTTTGAACTCGGACATTCCATGGATGCTCTGCCTAAGTGGGAGGAGCTAGCCTCTAAGCTGGCTACTAACCAGGTCACAGGAGGAGCTAGCCAGGTCACAGGAGGAGCTAGCCTCTACTAGCTGGCCCAGGTCACGGGAGGAGCTAGCCTCTGCTAGCTGCTAGCTGGCTACTAGCCAGGTCACAGGAGGAGTTAGCCTCTACTAGCTGGCTACTAGCCAGGTCACAGGAGGAGCTAGCCTTTACTAGCTGGCTACTAGCCAGGTCACAGGAGGAGCTAGCCTCTACTAGCTGGCTACTAGCCAGGTCACAGGAGGAGCTAGCCTCTACTAGCTGGCTACTAGCCAGGTCACAGGAGGAGCTAGCCTCTACTAGCTGGCTACTAGCCAGGTCACAGGAGGAGCTAGCCTCTACTAGCTGGCTACTAGCCAGGTCACAGGAGGAGCTAGCCTCTACTAGCTGGCTACTAGCCAGGTCACAGGAGGAGCTAGCCTCTACTAGCTGGCTACTAGCCAGGTCACAGGAGGAGCTAGCCTCTACTAGCTGGCTACTAGCCAGGTCACAGGAGGAGCTAGCCTCTACTAGCTGGCTACTAGCCAGGTCACAGGAGGAGCTAGCCTCTACTAGCTGGCTACTAGCCAGGTCACAGGAGGAGCTAGCCTCTACTAGCTGGCTACTAGCCAGGTCACAGGAGGAGCTAGCCTCTACTAGCTGGCTACTAGCCAGGTCACAGGAGGAGCTAGCCTCTACTAGCTGGCTACTAGCCAGGTCACAGGAGGAGCTAGCCTCTACTAGCTGGCTACTAGCCAGGTCACGTGGGTAGACCCATCATTCAGCACAAACTTCTCCAGTACATAGCTGGCCTTGGCTGCACCAGCTATACAACATTCAAGAACAAACTGGCTGGAACCGCTACTGCCTGCAGGGGTTGGCAACAGTGAGACAGGGGTGTGGAATGCAGGACAGTCCAGTGTGGAATGCAGGGCAGGCAGGGGTGTGAATGCATGACAGGGGTGTGGAATACAGGACGGCGCATCTTTGACAGGTCTATACACCACGCAGTGTGACCTATTTGCAGCCCTAAACCACTCCCACTAATGCTCCAGCAACCGCTGCCCTAGCCCTAAACCACTCCCACTAATGCTCCAGCAACAACTGCCCTAGCCCTACAACACCTCCCACCAAGAATGGCCGAGCCCTAGCCAGTTAGGCGAACAACAACTTTGAACGCCAATGACTGATCCTAGGACAACCACTAAACACAGAGTTCTAATAAGAGCACATCAGAGGAGCAAAAAATGGTGGTTGCCACACTCCACTGAACAGCTTTGCCACGATTATTCGTATGTGGGAAGATATAGCAGGCACAACAATGGACAGAACAATCAACAAATGGCTGCATTTCAACCTGAGGTTACCATCACTACTCCTTTCAGGGCAGTCGGTGCATAATATACATATGCTTCCTAGAATAGAAAGTGCTGCCAGAATAGTGTGAGAGTGGATCTGCTATTGTTGCTCACTTGTTCACAGTTGCAATGGGAATGGTCTTCACAGTTGTTCTCTCACATTAGAGCCACAAACACATACAAATTGCAGCGTGCCCAATGATTAGGGAGAGTATTATATGTATAACGTGTTTGATGCGATTGTTCAGTTGGGTGGGTTTGAGAATGGAGAGCTTCACAGTGCGTGCGTGTGTGTGTGTGTGTGTGTGTGCGTGTGTGTGTGTCTGATACAATGCAGAACTCCTGGATCTTCCTGGGACATGCCAAGTCAAATCAAACTTGTTGCCTCCCGGACTAAGACTAGAAGGTTAGGGCTAAGTCTAGGAGAGGGCTAGACTAATGCTAGGGCTAAGTCTAGGGTAGGGCTAGACTAATGCTAGGGCTAAGTCTAGGGTAGGGCTAGACTAATGCTAGGGCTAAGTCTAGGATGGGGCTAGGCTAATGCTAGGGCTAAGTCTAGGATGGGGCTAGACTAATGCTAGGGCTAAGTCTAGGATGGGGCTAGACTAATGCTAGGGCTAAGTCTAGGATGGGGCTTAGGCTAATGCTAGGGCTAAGTCTAGGATGGGGCTAGGCTAATGCTAGGGCTAAGTCTAGGATGGGGCTAGACTAATGCTAGGGCTAAGTCTAGAATGGGGCTAGGCTAATGCTAGGGCTAAATCTAGGATGGGGCTAGACTAATGCTAGGGCTAAGTCTAGGATGGGGCTAGACTAATGCTAGGGCTAAGTCTAGGATGGGGCTAGGCTAATGCTAGGGCTAAGTCTAGGATGGGGCTAGGGCTAAGTCTAGGATGGGGCTAGGCTAATGCTAGGGCTAAGTCTAGGATGGGGCTAGGCTAATGCTAGGGCTAAGTCTAGGATGGGGCTAGGCTAATGCTAGGGCTAAGTCTAGGATGGGGCTAGGCTAATGCTAGGGCTAAGTCTAGGATTGGGCTAGACTAATGCTAGGGCTAAGTCTAGGATGGGGCTAGACTAATGCTAGGGCTAAGTCTAGGATGGGGCTAGGCTAATGCTAGGGCTAAGTCTAGGATGGGGCTAGACTAATGCTAGGGCTAAGTCTAGGGTAGGGCTAGGCTAATGCTAGGGCTAAGTCTAGGATGGGGCTAGGCTAATGCTAGGGCTAAGTCTAGGATGGGGCTAGACTAATGCTAGGGCTAAGTCTAGGATGGGGCTAGGGCTAAGTCTAGGATGGGGCTAGGCTAATGCTAGGGCTAAGTCTAGGATGGGGCTAGACTAATGCTAGGGCTAAGTCTAGGATGGGGCTAGGCTAATGCTAGGGCTAAGTCTAGGATGGGGCTAGACTAATGCTAGGGCTAAGTCTAGGATGGGGCTAGACTAATGCTAGGGCTAAGTCTAGAATGGGTCTATGCTAATGCTAGGGCTAAGTCTAGGATGTGGCTAGGCTAATGCTAGGGCTAAGTCTAGGATGGGGCTAGACTAATGCTAGGGCTAAGTCTAGGATGGGGCTAGACTAATGCTAGGGCTAAGTCTAGGATGGGGCTAGGCTAATGCTAGGGCTAAGTCTAGGATGGGGCTAGGCTAATGCTAGGGCTAAGTCTAGGATGGGGCTAGACTAATGCTAGGGCTAAGTCTAGGATGGGGCTAGACTAATGCTAGGGCTAAGTCTAGGATGGGGCTAGGCTAATGCTAGGGCTAAGTCTAGGATGGGGCTAGGCTAATGCTAGGGCTAAGTCTAGGATGGGGCTAGGCTAATGCTAGGGCTAAGTCTAGGATGTGGCTAGGCTAATGCTAGGGCTAAGTCTAGGAATGGGCTAAACTAATGCTAGGGCTAAGTCTAGGATGGGGCTAGACTAATGCTAGGGCTAAGTCTAGGGTAGGGCTAGGCTAATGCTAGGGCTAAGTCTAGGATGTGGCTAGACTAATGCTAGGGCTAAGTCTAGGATGGGGCTAGGGCTAAGTCTAGGATGGGGCTAGACTAATGCTAGGGCTAAGTCTAGGATGTGGCTAGGCTAATGCTAGGGCTAAGTCTAGGATGGGGCTAGGGCTAAGTCTAGGATGGGGCTAGGCTAATGCTAGGGCTAAGTCTAGGATGGGGCTAGACTAATGCTAGGGCTAAGTCTAGGATGGGGCTAGACTAATGCTAGGGCTAAGTCTAGGGTAGGGCTAGGCTAATGCTAGGGCTAAGTCTAGGATGGGGCTAGGGCTAAGTCTAGGATGGGGCTAGGCTAATGCTAGGGCTAAGTCTAGGATGGGGCTAGACTAATGCTAGGGCTAAGTCTAGGATGGGGCTAGACTAATGCTAGGGCTAAGTCTAGGATGGGGCTAGGCTAATGCTAGGGCTAAGTCTAGGATGGGGCTAGGGCTAAGTCTAGGATGGGGCTAGGCTAATGCTAGGGCTAAGTCTAGAATGGGGCTAGGCTAATGCTAGGGCTAAGTCTAGGATGGGGCTAGGGCTAAGTCTAGGATGGGGCTAGGCTAATGCTAGGGCTAAGTCTAGGATGGGGCTAGACTAATGCTAGGGCTAAGTCTAGGATGTGGCTAGACTAATGCTAGGGCTAAGTCTAGGATGGGGCCAGACTAATGCTAGGGCTAAGTCTAGGATGGGGCTAGGCTAATGCTAGGGCTAAGTCTAGGATGGGGCTAGACTAATGCTAGGGCTAAGTCTAGGATGGGGCTAGACTAATGCTAGGGCTAAGTCTAGGATGGGGCTAGACTAATGCTAGGGCTAAGTCTAGGATGGGGCTAGGCTAATGCTAGGGCTAAGTCTAGGATGGGGCTAGACTAATGCTAGGGCTAAGTCTAGGATGGGGCTAGACTAATGCTAGGGCTAAGTCTAGGATGGGGCTAGGCTAATGCTAGGGCTAAGTCTAGGATGGGGCTAGGCTAATGCTAGGGCTAAGTCTAGGATGGGGCTAGGCTAATGCTAGGGCTAAGTCTAGGATGGGGCTAGACTAATGCTAGGGCTAAGTCTAGGATGGGGCTAGACTAATGCTAGGGCTAAGTCTAGGGTAGGGCTAGGGTAATGCTAGGGCTAAGTCTAGGATGTGGCTAGACTAATGCTAGGGCTAAGTCTAGGATTGGGCCAGACTAATGCTAGGGCTAAGTCTAGGATGGGGCTAGGCTAATGCTAGGGCTAAGTCTAGGATGGGGCTAGACTAATGCTAGGGCTAAGTCTAGGATGGGGCTAGGGCTAAGTCTAGGATGGGGCTAGGCTAATGCTAGGGCTAAGTCTAGGATGGGGCTAGACTAATGCTAGGGCTAAGTCTAGGATGGGGCTAGGCTAATGCTAGGGCTAAGTCTAGGATGGGGCTAGACTAATGCTAGGGCTAAGTCTAGGATGGGGCTAGACTAATGCTAGGGCTAAGTCTAGGATGGGGCTAGACTAATGCTAGGGCTAAGTCTAGAATGGGGCTATGCTAATGCTAGGGCTAAGTCTAGGATGGGGCTAGGCTAATGCTAGGGCTAAGTCTAGGATGGGGCTAGGCTAATGCTAGGGCTAAGTCTAGGATGGGGCTAGGCTAATGCTAGGGCTAAGTCTAGGATGGGGCTAGACTAATGCTAGGGCTAAGTCTAGGATGGGGCTAGACTAATGCTAGGGCTAAGTCTAGGGTAGGGCTAGGCTAATGCTAGGGCTAAGTCTAGGATGGGGCTAGGGCTAAGTCTAGGATGGGGCTAGGCTAATGCTAGGGCTAAGTCTAGGATGGGGCTAGGGCTAAGTCTAGGATGGGGCTAGACTAATGCTAGGGCTAAGTCTAGGATGGAGCTAGACTAATGCTAGGGCTAAGTCTAGGATGGGGCTAGACTAATGCTAGGGCTAAGTCTAGGATGGGGCTAGACTAATGCTAGGGCTAAGTCTAGGATGGGGCTAGGCTAATGCTAGGGCTAAGTCTAGGATGGGGCTAGACTAATGCTAGGGCTAAGTCTAGGATGGGGCTAGACTAATGCTAGGGCTAAGTCTAGGATGGGGCTAGACTAATGCTAGGGCTAAGTCTAGGATGGGGCTAGACTAATGCTAGGGCTAAGTCTAGGGTAGGGCTAGACTAATGCTAGGGCTAAGTCTAGGATGGGGCTAGACTAATGCTAGGGCTAAGTCTAGGATGGGGCTAGACTAATGCTAGGGCTAAGTCTAGGATGGGGCTAGACTAATGCTAGGGCTAAGTCTAGGATGGGGCTAGGCTAATGCTAGGGCTAAGTCTAGGGTAGGGCTAGACTAATGCTAGGGCTAAGTCTAGGATGGGGCTAGACTAATGCTAGGGCTAAGTCTAGGATGGGGCTAGGCTAATGCTAGGGCTAAGTCTAGGATGTGGCTAGGCTAATGCTAGGGCTAAGTCTAGGATGTGGCTAGGCTAATGCTAGGGCTAAGTCTAGGATGGGGCTAGACTAATGCTAGGGCTAAGTCTAGGATGGGGCTAGACTAATGCTAGGGCTAAGTCTAGGATGGGGCTAGGCTAATGCTAGGGCTAAGTCTAGGATGGGGCTAGACTAATGCTAGGGCTAAGTCTAGGATGGGGCTAGACTAATGCTAGGGCTAAGTCTAGGATGGGGCTAGACTAATGCTAGGGCTAAGTCTAGGATGGGGCTAGACTAATGCTAGGGCTAAGTCTAGGATGGGGCTAGACTAATGCTAGGGCTAAGTCTAGGATGTGGCTAGGCTAATGCTAGGGCTAAGTCTAGGATGGGGCTAGACTAATGCTAGGGCTAAGTCTAGGATGGGGCTAGACTAATGCTAGGGCTAAGTCTAGGATGGGGCTAGGCTAATGCCAGGGCTAAGTCTAGGATAGGGCTAGACTAATGCTAGGGCTAAGTCTAGGATGTGGCTAGGCTAATGCTAGGGCTAAGTCTAGGATGGGGCTAGACTAATGCTAGGGCTAAGTCTAGGATGGGGCTAGACTAATGCCAGGGCTAAGTCTAGGATGTGGCTAGGCTAATGCTAGGGCTAAGTCTAGGATGGGGCTAGACTAATGCTAGGGCTAAGTCTAAGATGGGGTTAGGGCTAAGTATAGGATGGTGCTAGGCTAATGCCAGGGCTAAGTCTAGGATAGGGCTAGACTAATGCTAGGGCTAAGTCTAGGATGTGGCTAGACTAATGCTAGGGTTAAGTCTAGGATGGGGCTAGACTAATGCTAGGGCTAAGTCTAGGATGGGGCTAGACTAATGCTAGGGCTAAGTCTAGGATGGGGCTAGACTAATGCTAGGGCTAAGTCTAGGATGGGGCTAGACTAATGCTAGGGCTAAGTCTAGGATGGTGCTAGGCTAATGCTAGGGCTAAGTCTAGGATGGGGCTAGACTAATGCTAGGGCTAAGTCTAGGATGGGGCTAGACTAATGCTAGGGCTAAGTCTAGGATGGGGCTAGACTAATGCTAGGGCTAAGTCTAGGATGGGGCTAGACTAATGCTAGGGCTAAGTCTAGGATGGGGCTAGACTAATGCTAGGGCTAAGTCTAGGATGGGGCTAGACTAATGCTAGGGCTAAGTCTAGGATGGGGCTAGACTAATGCTAGGGCTAAGTCTAGGATGGGGCCAGGCTAATGCTAGGGCTAAGTCTAGGATGTGGCTAGGCTAATGCTAGGGCTAAGTCTAGGGTAGGGCTAGACTAATGCTAGGGCTAAGTCTAGGATGGGGCTAGACTAATGCTAGGGCTAAGTCTAGGATGGGGCTAGACTAATGCTAGGGCTAAGTCTAGGATGGGGCTAGGCTAATGCTAGGGCTAAGTCTAGGATGGGGCTAGACTAATGCTAGGGCTAAGTCTAGGATGGGGCTAGACTAATGCTAGGGCTAAGTCTAGGATGGGGCTAGACTAATGCTAGGGCTAAGTCTAGGATGTGGCTAGACTAATGCTAGGGCTAAGTCTAGGATGGGGCTAGACTAATGCTAGGGCTAAGTCTAGGATGGGGCTAGACTAATGCTAGGGCTAAGTCTAGGATGGGGCTAGACTAATGCTAGGGCTAAGTCTAGGATGGGGCTAGACTAATGCTAGGGCTAAGTCTAGGATGGGGCCAGGCTAATGCTAGGGCTAAGTCTAGGATGTGGCTAGACTAATGCTAGGGCTAAGTCTAGGATGGGGCTAGACTAATGCTAGGGCTAAGTCTAGGATGGGGCTAGACTAATGCTAGGGCTAAGTCTAGGGTAGGGCTAGGCTAATGCTAGGGCTAAGTCTAGGATGGGGCTAGACTAATGCTAGGGCTAAGTCTAGGATGGGGCTAGACTAATGCTAGGGCTAAGTCTAGGATGGGGCTAGACTAATGCTAGGGCTAAGTCTAGGATGGGGCTAGACTAATGCTAGGGCTAAGTCTAGGATGGGGCCAGGCTAATGCTAGGGCTAAGTCTAGGATGTGGCTAGACTAATGCTAGGGCTAAGTCTAGGATGGGGCTAGACTAATGCTAGGGCTAAGTCTAGGATGGGGCTAGGCTAATGCTAGGGCTAAGTCTACTAGGCTAATGCTAGGGCTAAGTCTAGGATGGGGCTAGACTAATGCTAGGGCTAAGTCTAGGATGGGGCTAGACTAATGCTAGGGCTAAGTCTAGGATGGGGCTAGGCTAATGCTAGGGCTAAGTCTACTAGGCTAATGCTAGGGCTAAGTCTAGGATGGGGCTAGACTAATGCTAGGGCTAAGTCTAGGATGGGGCTAGACTAATGCTAGGGCTAAGTCTAGGATGGGGCTAGACTAATGCTAGGGCTAAGTCTAGGATGGGGCTAGGCTAATGCTAGGGCTAAGTCTAGGATGGGGCTAGGCTAATGCTAGGGCTAAGTCTAGGATGGGGCTAGGCTAATGCTAGGGCTAAGGAAGTCTAGGATAGGCCTAGGCCCTAGAGCTAAGTTTAGACAAGGCTAGGGCTGGTGCTAAGACTAAGGGCTAGGACAGGGCTAGAGCTAGGGCAGGCTAGGGCTAAGGATAGGATAAGGCTAGGACAAAGGCAAACTAGGCTAGGGCTGAGGCTAGGGCAAAGGCTAGGCTAGGACTGAGGCTAGGCTAGGGCTGAGGCTAGGGCAAAGACTAGACTAAGACTAGGGCTAAGGCTGCATGACTCCGAGGTTGATGACCCCGGGGGTCGAGCTGGATGACCCCAGGGTTGGTTCATACTCATAGTCCCAATCCACATTCCTGCAATGCCAGCAAGTACTCTTTTGTGACATAAAAAATAAACAAACAAACAAATAAATTATTAAATAAATAAATAAATAATAAATAGGTCTAAACAAAAATAGGTCTAAACAAACAAAACAAATTATTTTATTTTTTTAATTAAAATTTTTTTTAAACACCATGCAATGGCGTAGTACAATTGAAACACGGTTACTTTATACCCCTTACTAAACGGCACTTGGACCAGAACAAGCGGTTTTTATTACTTCTCTTAAAATTTTCTGGGTTATGTAATTATGCACCTATAATTGAGGAGTTGGTTTTGCAGCATCTGGTAGTTGGCCATGGGCTTCCTGAAAAGGTAGACTTTGTGCAGAATGAACTCCCGGGTTTTAGCGACGGCCTTGATCTTCAGCTTGTCCACCACATCCCTCACGTCAAACACAGCATGGCAGTCGTTGAATTCCTGGGAGGTCGGGTCCAATGGGGTAGGGGGAGGAAAGAAGGGGAGAGGGGAAGAAGGAGGGGTGGGAAGGGGAGCAGAAAGGAAGACAGAGAGGAACGTACTGTATATAACAGTCCAAGAAAGAAGAGCTTTGTAAATTGATTGCCTTTAGCTCGGCATGGACCAGCTAGCTCTATCATTCAACACAGACCTTGAGTTACATGCACAGCATAAAAACAGCCATTTTGTATCCACCTGGAGGTTGATGAAATTGATCTTGTGGTCGAGGTCGTGAAGGTTCTCCAAAAATTCCCTCTCGCTGGCAGGAGTGTCTGTGATGTGTCTGCAGGAAGTTCATGGTAATAATGTGATGTATCTGCATGAAGTTCATGGAAATAATGTGATGTGCCTGCAGGAAGTGCATGGTAATAATGTGATGTGCCTGAAGGAAGTGCATGGAAATAATGTGATGTATCTGCATGAAGTTCATGGAAATAATGTGATGCATCTGCATGAAGTTCATGGTAATAATGTGATGTGCCCGCATGAAGTGCATGGAAATAATGTGATGTGCCTGCAGGAAGTGCATGGTAATAATGTGATGTGCCTGCAGGAAGTGCATGGTAATAATGTGATGTGCCTGCATGAAGTGCATGGTAATAATGTGATGTGTCTGCATGAAGTTCATGGTAATAATGTGATGTGCCTGCAGGAAGTTCATGGAAATAATTTGATGTGTCTGCATGAAGTTCATGGTAATAATGTGATGTGCCTGCATGAAGTGCATGGTAATAATGTGATGTGCCTGGAGGAAGTTCATGGTAATAATGTGATGTGCCTGCATGAAGTGCATGGTAATAATGTGATGTGTCTGCATGAAGTTCATGGAAATAATGTGATGTGCCTGCATGAAGTTCATGGTAATAATGTGATGTGTCTGCATGAAGTTCATGGTAATAATGTGATGTGCCTGCATGAAGTGCATGGTAATAATGTGATGTGTCTGCATGAAGTTCATGGTAATAATGTGATGTGCCTGCATGAAGTTCATGGTAATAATGTGATGCGTCTGCATGGAAATAATGTGATGTGCCTGCAGGAAGTGCATGGAAATAATGTGATGTGCCTGCAGGAAGTGCATGGTAATAATGTGATGTGCCTGCATGAAGTTAATGGAAATAATGTGATGTGCCTGCATGAAGTGCATGGAAATAATGTGATGTCTGCATGAAGTTCATGGAAATAATGTGATGTGCCTGCATGAAGTTCATGGAAATAATGTGATGTATCTGCATGAAGTTCATGGAAATAATGTGATGTGTCTGCATGAAGTTCATGGAAATAATGTGATGTGCCTGCATGAAGTTCATGGAAATAATGTGATGTGCGCCTGCATGAAGTTCATGGAAATAATGTGATGTGTCTGCATGAAGTTCATGGAAATAATGTGATGTGTCTGCATGAAGTTCATGGAAATAATGTGATGTGTCTGCAGGAAGTTCATGGAAATAATGTGATGTGTCTGCAGGAAGTTCATGGAAATAATGTGATGTGCCTGCATGAAGTTCATGGAAATAATGTGATGTGTCTGCATGAAGTTCATGGAAATAATGTGATGTGCCTGCAGGAAGTTCATGGTAATAATGTGATGCGTCTGCAGGAAGTTCATGGAAATAATGTGATGTGCCTGCATGAAGTTCATGGAAATAATGTGATGTGTCTGCATGAAGTTCATGGAAATAATGTGATGTGTCTGCATGAAGTTCTTTGATGTGTCTGCATGAAGTTCATGGAAATAATGTGATGTGTCTGCATGAAGTTCATGGAAATAATGTGATGTGCCTGCAGGAAGTTCATGGAAATAATGTGATGCATCTGCATGAAGTTCATGGTAATAATGTGATGTGCCCGCATGAAGTGCATGGAAATAATGTGATGTGCCTGCAGGAAGTGCATGGTAATAATGTGATGTGCCTGCAGGAAGTGCATGGTAATAATGTGATGTGCCTGCATGAAGTGCATGGTAATAATGTGATGTGTCTGCATGAAGTTCATGGTAATAATGTGATGTGCCTGCAGGAAGTTCATGGAAATAATTTGATGTGTCTGCATGAAGTTCATGGTAATAATGTGATGTGCCTGCATGAAGTGCATGGTAATAATGTGATGTGCCTGGAGGAAGTTCATGGTAATAATGTGATGTGCCTGCATGAAGTGCATGGTAATAATGTGATGTGTCTGCATGAAGTTCATGGAAATAATGTGATGTGCCTGCATGAAGTTCATGGTAATAATGTGATGTGTCTGCATGAAGTTCATGGTAATAATGTGATGTGCCTGCATGAAGTGCATGGTAATAATGTGATGTGTCTGCATGAAGTTCATGGTAATAATGTGATGTGCCTGCATGAAGTGCATGGTAATAATGTGATGTGCCTGGAGGAAGTTCATGGTAATAATGTGATGCGTCTGCATGGAAATAATGTGATGTGCCTGCAGGAAGTGCATGGAAATAATGTGATGTGCCTGCAGGAAGTGCATGGTAATAATGTGATGTGCCTGCATGAAGTTAATGGAAATAATGTGATGTGCCTGCATGAAGTGCATGGAAATAATGTGATGTCTGCATGAAGTTCATGGAAATAATGTGATGTGCCTGCATGAAGTTCATGGAAATAATGTGATGTATCTGCATGAAGTTCATGGAAATAATGTGATGTGTCTGCATGAAGTTCATGGAAATAATGTGATGTGCCTGCATGAAGTTCATGGAAATAATGTGATGTGCGCCTGCATGAAGTTCATGGAAATAATGTGATGTGTCTGCATGAAGTTCATGGAAATAATGTGATGTGTCTGCATGAAGTTCATGGAAATAATGTGATGTGTCTGCAGGAAGTTCATGGAAATAATGTGATGTGTCTGCAGGAAGTTCATGGAAATAATGTGATGTGCCTGCATGAAGTTCATGGAAATAATGTGATGTGTCTGCATGAAGTTCATGGAAATAATGTGATGTGCCTGCAGGAAGTTCATGGTAATAATGTGATGCGTCTGCAGGAAGTTCATGGAAATAATGTGATGTGCCTGCATGAAGTTCATGGAAATAATGTGATGTGTCTGCATGAAGTTCATGGAAATAATGTGATGTGTCTGCATGAAGTTCTTTGATGTGTCTGCATGAAGTTCATGGAAATAATGTGATGTGTCTGCATGAAGTTCATGGAAATAATGTGATGTGCCTGCAGGAAGTTCATGGAAATAATGTGATGTGTCTGCATGAAGTTCATGGAAATAATGTGATGTGCCTGCAGGAAGTTCATGGAAATAATGTGATGTGCCTGCAGGAAGTTCATGGAAATAATGTGATGTGCCTGCAGGAAGTTCATGGTAATAATGTGATGTGCCTGCAGGAAGTTCCTGGAAATAATGTGATGTGCCTGCAGGAAGTGCATGGTAATAATGTGATGTGCCTGCAGGAAGTTCCTGGAAATAATGTGATGCGTCTGCAGGAAGTGCATGGTAATAATGTGATGTGCCTGCAGGAAGTTCCTGGAAATAATGTGATGTGCCTGCAGGAAGTTCATGGTAATAATGTGATGTGCCTGCAGGAAGTTCCTGGAAATAATGTGATGCGTCTGCAGGAAGTGCATGGTAATAATGTGATGTGCCTGCAGGAAGTTCATGGAAATAATGTGATGTGCCTGCAGGAAGTTCATGGAAATAATGTGATGTGCCTGCAGGAAGTTCATGGAAATAATGTGATGTGCCTGCATGAAGTTCATGGTAATAATGTGATGTGCCTGCAGGAAGTTCATGGAAATAATGTGATGTGCCTGCATGAAGTGCATGGAAATAATGTGATGTGTCTGCATGAAGTTCATGGAAATAATGTGATGTGCCTGCATGAAGTTCATGGTAATAATGTGATGTGCCTGCAGGAAGTTCATGGAAATAATGTGATGTGCCTGCAGGAAGTTCATGGAAATAATGTGATGTGCCTGCAGGAAGTTCATGGAAATAATGTGATGTGCAGGAAGTGCATGGAAATAATGTGTGGAATGTGAACAGGCAAGTGAGATAAAGCTAGTGTGTCATTCCCATATTCCATAAACCAAGTTTTTCATTCCCATGCTTCCAGAAAGCAAGTTCATCATTCCTGTGACCCTATAAAGCAAGTGTCTCATTCCCGTGTCCCTATAAAGCAAGTGTGTCATTCCCGTGACCCTATAAAGCAAGTGTGTCATTCCCGTGTCCCTATAAAGCAAGTGTCATTCCCGTGACTCTATAAAGAAAGTGTGTCATTCCCATGCCCCTATAAAGCAAGTGTGTCATTCCCGTGACCCTATAAAGCAAGTGTGTCATTCCCGTGTCCCTATAAAGCAAGTGTGTCATTCCCGTGTCCCTATAAAGCAAGTGTGTCATTCCCGTGTCCCTATAAAGCAAGTGTGTCATTCCCATGACCCTATAAAGAAAGTGTGTCATTCCCATGCCCCTATAAAGCAAGTGTGTCATTCCCATGACACTATAAAGAAAGTGTGTCATTCCCATGACCCTATAAAGAAAGTGTGTCATTCCCATGACCCTTTAAAGCAAGTGTGCTATTCCTGTGACCCTATAAAGTAGGTGTGCTATTCCTGTGACCCTATAAAGTAAGTGTGCTATTCCTGTGACCCTATAAAGTAAGTGTGCTATTCCTCTGACCCTATAAAGCAAGTGTGCTATTCCCGTGACCCTATAAAGCAAGTGTGTCATTCCCATGACCCTATAAAGTAAGTGTGTCATTCCCATGACCCTTTAAAGCAAGTGTGCTATTCCTGTGACCCTATAAAGTAGGTGTTCTATTCCTGTGACCCTATAAAGTAAGTGTGCTATCCTGTGACCCTATAAAGTAAGTGTGCTATTCCTGTGACCCTATAAAGCAAGTGTGCTATTCCCGTGACCCTATAAAGCAAGTGTGTCATTCCCATGACCCTATAAAGTGTGCTATTCCTGTGACCCTATAGAGCAAGTGTCATTCCCATGACCCTATAAAGTAAGTGTGCTATTCCTGTGACCCTATAGAGCAAGTGTGTCATTCCCATGACTACTGTATAAAGTATCACTCTCTCACTATACACCAGGGCTATGGACCACATTTTATAGTTATAAAATAACCCTCCCCCCCCCCCCACCTGCGAGGGCTTCCCTCGCCCACTATCTATTTAATTCCCATGCCTTCATAAAGCAAGTTATTCATTTAATGCAAATGCCCAGCCCACTATAAAGCAAGTTTCATTCCCACACCAAATGTTTCATTTCCACCATTATAAAGCAAGTGTTTCATTCCCACGTCTCTGTAAAGCAAGTGTTTCATTCCCACGTCTCTGTAAAGCAAGTGTTTCATTCCCACGTCTATGTAAAGCAAGTGTTTCATTCCCACGTCTCTGTAAAGCAAGTGTTTCATTCCCACGTCTCTGTAAAGCAAGTGTTTCATTCCGACGTCTCTGTAAAGAAACTGTTTCATTCCCATGTAAAGCAAGTGTTTCATTCCCACGTCTCTGCAAAGCAAGTGTTCCATTCCCACATCTCTGTAAAGCAAGTGTTTCATCCCCACATCTCTGTAAAGCAAGTGTTTCATTCCCACGTCTCTGTAAAGCAAGTGTTTCATTCCCACGTCTCTGTAAAGCAAGTGTTTCATTCCCACATCTCTGTAAAGCAAGTGTTTCATTCCCACGTCTCTGTAAAGCAAGTGTTTCATTCCCATGTCTCTGTAAAGCAAGTGTTTCATTCCCACATCTCTGTAAAGCAAGTGTTTCATTCCCACGTCTATGTAAAGCAAGTGTTTCATTCCCATGTCTCTGTAAAGCAAGTGTTTCATTCCCATGTCTCTGTAAAGCAAGTGTTTCATTCCCACGTCTCTGTAAAGAAAGTGTTTCATTCCCATGTCTCTGTAAAGCAAGTGTTTCATTCCCACGTCTCTGCAAAGCAAGTGTTCCATTCCCACATCTCTATAAAGCAAGTGTTTCATTCCCACGTCTCTGTAAAGCAAGTGTTTCATTCCCACGTCTCTGCAAAGCAAGTGTTCCATTCCCACATCTCTGTAAAGCAAGTGTTTCATCCCCACGTCTCTGTAAAGCAAGTGTTTCATTCCCACGTCTCTGTACAGCAAGTGTTTCATTCCACTGTGCCTCCGCACATATCCCTAGCCTTCTTCAAGTTTCTTCCATGCCATGTAGACACATCCCAACAACAGAATAATATTTCCACACTGAAAAATCTCCGATCTAGTGGCAGGCTGAAATATCTCTGGTTTAGTGGCAGGGTGAAATATCTCTTGTATAGTGGCAGGGTGAAATATCTCTGGTTTAGTGGCAGGGTGAAATATCTCTTGTATAGTGCCAGGGTGAAATATCTCTGGTCTAGTGGCAGGTTGAAATATCTCTTGTGTAGTGCCAGGATGAACTATCTCTGGTCTAGTGGTGGGGTGAAATATCTCTGGTATAGTGGCAGGGTGAAATATCTCTTGTCTTGTGCCAGGGTGAAATATCTCCGGGGTGAAATACCTCTGGTGCTGTGAATCTCTGAGCTAATCGTGATGATCATGTGTTGGTCATGATCAGAGCTTCAGGCACTTACTGTATAAGGTGCTCAGTCACCGTCATCTCTGACACATACTGACTCAACTCTCCTCGTCAGGCACTTACTGTATAAGGTGCTCAGTCACCGTCATCTCTGACACATACTGACTCAACTCTCCTCGGACGGACTACGAGACATTACAGGACAACAACAACAACAACAACAACAAACAGTGCATGACAAGAAATAAAGACAAGCAAAAAAATGAAATGGCAAGAAAATGCTCGATTATTTGAAGGGGAGGGAGAAGAGATAGGTGAAGGGGGGAAAGGGTTAAGGGAGGGAGGAGAGGGGTTAAGGGGAGGGGGGAGATGGGTTAAGAGGAGGGAGGAGAGAGGTGTTTTAAGGGAAGAGGAGAGAGGTGTTAAGGGGAGGGTTAACTGGAAGGGAGGAGAGAGGTTAAGAGTGCGCTAACATACCTGTCTGTTCTTGAGCTTGATGCTCATGGAGTTGGACTGATCTTGCAGACACTGGATCTCTGAACTAATGCTGCCTAGGTCACTCTGGAACTTACTCAGCATCTCCTCCATACGCTGCAAGTGCACACATCAACACCTAATATAACTGACATTCTCAACAATTTTTCTTCTTGAAGTTAGATGCACCGGCCTCACCAGGAATGAGAGGGAAGACAAGGAAAAAGAAAGAAAGAAAGAAAATCCCTTCCCTGGTAAAGGTTGGCCAAAATGTGAGCCAAGAGAATTTAGAAGGACGTACACAGCTTCAAACAAAATCATTAATAATAACTCTTCTAGGGCCAAGCTTAAGTGTGGCCAGACTCTCTACTAGGGCCAAGCTTAAGTGTGGCCAGACTCTCTACTAGGGCCAAGCTTAAGTGTGGGGGGGCTTTAGGTCAAACCACAAAAAACATGCCACGAAGTAAAAAACGTTATAACTTTTAGGTTTCTAGGGCTACAAATATAATTTTTGTGTCAAAAGATAGCCCTTTCTATGTGCTTTCAAGTGATATGTATAATAATATATTTACAGGTGTTTTTCTATCTAGATACCTGCAGCCATCAGACCTCCTCAAAATCACCATTCACAGCTTCCCATCTTGGATATTGGATCAAATGACTTCAAATTTGTTGTTTGGTTAGATAATGCATTACTCTTTGTTATCGACGACCAGAATTTTTTTTTAAAAATATTCCCACTGTTTGCTGGGTTCATATAGATGCCACGCCCACTAAGCAACATAACTTTTTATTATTATGAATTTTAAAAAAATTGATCATTGAACACAAAGAGCAAAGAAAGAGCTTCAAAATGATATACAAGGTTTGAGATTTTTTTTTTTTTTAACCTAGTTATGCTGTGAATGGCGATTGGAAACCAGAATTTGACAAAAAGCTGTTACAGCCTTCTAAAGGGGGACCGAGGGTATTTTTTACTTTTTTAAATATTACTTGTGGTTACAACTTTAGAGCTCGGTAGATTCTGAAAGCTTCATGGTATGGACTTGATATATAGCTCAAAAGCTAGGTCTCTCTGTGTGCTCTATTTTGACACTAAAATATGTTTCATAGGTATAACTATAGGCAAGTTACTAGACCCTAAAGTGGAGGGACCTAAAAAATCTGCATCCCAAAGTCCCCAACCAGAATAACTCCAGATTGCTAAGTGCAAAAAAAATTGAAATTGGTACGAGTGGCTATCAACGCCCTCAATTTTCCACCCGCGCGCTTGACCATGTAATAAATTTTTAACGCCTAATGAAAAAGGTCATTGCATGCTCTAGGGCTTCCTCTAGCCACTCGTACCAATTTCAATTTTTTTTGCACTTAGCAATCTGGAGTTATTCTGGTTGGGGACTTTGGGATGCAGATTTTTTAGGTCCCTCCACTTTAGGGTCTAGTAACTTGCCTATAGTTATACCTATGAAACATATTTTAGTATCAAAAGAGAGCACACAGAGAGACCTATCTTTTGAGCTATATATCAAGTCCATACCATGAAGTTTGCAGAATCTACGGAGCTCTAAAGTTGTAACCCCAAGTTAAAATTAAAAATACCATCGAAACTCACCCTCCAAGGACAGTCTTCTTTCCCAAGAATTGAATGGAGGTGTATGTACAAAAGTCACTATAAGTCCAGAATGGAGCATCCAAATCTTCTCAAATTTGGAATGCAGCATCTTACAGGTCCTGGCAACATATTTATGGAAAGAAGAAAAAAAACCCAAAACAAAAAGAAAAAACATTTTTGGACCTAAAGCCCCGCCTTAAGTGTGGCCAGACTCTCTACTAGGGCCAAGCGTGTGGCCAGACTCTCTACTAGGACCAAGCTAAAGTGTGGCCAGACTCTCTACTAGGGCCAAGCTTAAGTGTGGCCAGACTCTCTACTAGGGCCAAGCTGAAGTGTGGCCAGACTCTCTACTAGGACCAAGCTGAAGTGTGGCCATACTCTCTACTAGCCAAGCTGAAGTGTGGCCAGACTCTCCACTAGGACCAAGCTGAAGTGTGGCCATACTCTTTACAGGACCAATCTGGTGCTCTAAGAAGGCTGGTGCTATAGGAAGGCTGGTGCTATAGGAAGGATGGTGCTACAGGAAGGCTGGTGATATAGGAAGGCTGGTGCTATAGGGAGGCAGGTGCTATAGGATCCTAGGCAGGTGCTATAGGAAGGATGGTGCTATAGTAAGGATGGTGCTTTAGGAAGGCAAGTGGTATAGGAAGGCTGGTGCTATAGGAAGGCTGGTGCTATAGGAATATAGGAAGGCTGGTGCTATAGTAAGGCTGGTGCTATAGGAAGGCTGGTGCTATAGGAAGGCAGGTGCTATAGGAAGGCTGGTGCTATAGGAAGGCAGGTGCTACAGGAAGGCTGGTGCTATAGGAAGGCTGGTGCTATAGGAAGGCAGGTGCTTTAGGAAGGCTGGTACTATAGGAAGGATGGTGCTACAGGAAGGCTGGTGCTATAGGAAGGCAGGTGCTATAGGAAGGCTGGTGCTATAGGAAGGCTGGTCCTATAGGAAGGCCGGTCCTATAGGAAGGCTGGTGCTATAGGAAGGCAGGTGCTATAGTAAGGCTGGTCCTATAGGAAGGCTGGTGCTATAGGAAGGCTGGTCCTATAGGAAGGCAGGTGCTTTAGGAAGGCTGGTGCTATAGGAAGGCTGGTCCTATAGGAAGGCCGGTCCTATAGGAAGGCTGGTGCTATAGGAAGGCAGGTGCTATAGTAAGGCTGGTCCTATAGGAAGGCTGGTGCTATAGGAAGGCTGGTCCTATAGGAAGGCAGGTGCTTTAGGAAGGCTGGTGCTATAGGAAGGCAGGTGCTATAGTAAGGCTGGTCCTATAGGAAGGCCGGTCCTATAGGAAGGCTGGTGCTATAGGACGGCTGGTGCTATAGGAAGGCAGGTGCTATAGTAAGGCTGGTCCTATAGGAAGGCTGGTGCTATAGGGAGGCAGGTGCTATAGGAAGGCTGGTGCTATAGGAAGGCAGGTGCTATAGTAAGGCTGGTCCTATAGGAAGGCTGGTGCTATAGGGAGGCAGGTGCTATAGGAAGGCTGGTGCTATAGTAATGATGGTGCTATAGGAGGGCTGGTGCTATAGGAAGGATGGTGCTTGCTACAGGAAGGCTGGTCCTATAGGAAGGCTGGTGCTATAGGAAGGCAGGTGCTATAGTAAGGCTGGTCCTATAGGAAGGCTGGTGCTATAGGGAGGCAGGTGCTATAGGAAGGCTGGTGCTATAGGAAGGATGGTGCTATAGGAAGGCAGGTGCTATAGGAAGGCTGGTCCTATAGGAGGGCTGGTGCTATAGGAAGGCAGGTGCTTTAGGGAGGCTGGTGCTATAGGAAGGCTGGTCCTATAGGAAGGCCGGTCCTATAGGAAGGCTGGTCCTATAGGAAGCCGGTCCTATAGGAAGGCTGGTGCTATAGGAAGGCAGGTGCTATAGTAAGGCTGGTCCTATAGGAAGGCCGGTCCTATAGGAAGGCTGGTGCTATAGGAAGGCAGGTGCTATAGGAAGGATGGAAGGCAGGTGCTTTAGTGAAGATTGGTATCCTCAGCCCTACAATGGATGCCATCTTCTGTGGTGTATGCAGGATGATGAGCTACTAAGTGAGAGGGATGCAGGGCTTCAGCCGCAAGAAGGACTCGATGTCTGCACATGATACAAGATCCTTTTAGGCAATTGGCAATTTTCCTTGGATTCGTCAAATTTAAGTGCATTTGTACCCGCACATGTCTTGACATAAGGTTAAGGTCAGCTCACCACCAGAGGCAGCATGTGCGCCCACACATGTCTTGACATGAAGTTAAGGTCAGCTCACTAGCATGTGCGCCCACACATGTCTTGACATGAAGTTAAGGTCAGCTCACAACCAGAGGCTGCATGTGCGCCCACACATGTCTTGACATGAACTTGTGGAATAAATTCTCCCATATAAACAGAAAGACCAAATCACCAAATTAAGCCCTAGACGGTAGCTGCAGCCCATACATTTAGTTCATGGGAGTATGTCAATGGGGATGATGGCTCGGTGCGAGAAATTAGAACCAAAATCTGGTTGTCCGAGAGCAATCGATTTTATTCTGCCATTCTCAGACTTTGATCTGCAATTCAAATTTACAACTTGCATGTACTCAAACATCTAGTAATGAGTGTGAACACAATTACTGAGAGATTGAGGCAGTCATTCTGTTTCCAGTCATCAACGAACATCTCCTCTTCCTCCTCCTCCTTAATACTGTTTGTGTTAGAGGTTGGGGCATCCGATGCTTCGACACATTCATTGCTGTGCGAATGCTCGTATTCTAGAGCATTTGTCAGTGTTGCTCTTATTTTGACAGAGCACATTGATTTTTGTTCCGACAAATACATGAGATGTTTGAAAAATGTCTGATGTCCGACTATAATTTTTGCACCGTGTGAAGCTATCCCCGTTTGAAAAAAGAGGTACATTATCAAGCAGGAGGAACACTCTTGGCAGAAGACGAAAGAAAAGGTATACAAACAGAAATCTCCTCGTATGTACATTTACAAAACTGAAGAGCTTTAAGGATGCTAATCTGGCGCTGGGTGGGGTTTAAAACTCCCTTGAAAGTCGAGGACATTAGCAACACTGTTAGCTGCATTGAGCCAGTAGTAGATGATGTGCAAGGCCCAGCACTGGATGATGTGGCATCATTGCATGGATCCAACATCTTTCTTGCTCTCTGCTGGCCACTTTCTTGCTCTCTGCTGGTCACTTTCTTGCTCTCTGCTGGTCACATTCTTGCTCTCTGCTGGCCACTTACTTGCTCTCTGCTGGTCACATTCTTGCTCTCTGCTGGTCACTTTCTTGCTCTCTGCTGGCCACTTTCTTGCTCTCTGCTGGCCACTTTCTTGCTCTCTACTGGCCACTTTCTTGCTCTCTGCAGGTCACTTTTTTCTTGCTCTCTATTGGCCACTTTCTTGCTCTCTGCTGGCCACTTACTTGCTCTCTGCTGGTCACATTCTTGCTCTCTGCTGGTCACTTTCTTGCTCTCTGCTGGTCACTTTCTTGCTCTCTGCTGGTCACTTTCCTCCTTTTCCTGGCTCCTGGCACTAGATAATTGCTTTTCCTAGCACTACTATATACAGAGGAAGCAAGAGCTAGGGAAAAGGAAGAAGTACTTATATTAATTATCTAGAGCTAGGATAAGAAAGAAGTACTTATATTAATTATCTAGAGCTAGGAAAAGGAAAAGGAAGAAGCACTTATAATAATTATCTAGTGCTAGGAAAAGGAAGAAGCACTTATATTAATTATCTAGAACTAGGAAAAGGAAGAAGCACTTATATTAATTATATAGAGCTAGGAAAAGGAAGAAGGACTTATATTAATTATCTAGAGCTAGGAAAAGGAAGAAGCACTTATATTAATTATCTAGAGCTAGGAAAAGGAAGAAGCACTTATATTAATTATCTAGAGCTAGGAAAAGGAAGAAGCACTTATATTAATTATCTAGAGCTAGGAAAAGGAAGAAGCACTTATATTAATTATCTAGAGCTAGGAAGTACTCCAAAGAACTTATGTCAGAGAAGTCCAATCACAACAACATTATATACTCACCGACAGAATATCATCGCAGTTCATGATCTGATAGTGCAGACTGGCTATGTGCTTGCTCTGTCCAATATCTGACACCTTACCCATCAAGGCAATAAGACCCACAAGACATTTCAAAGGATGTGCGGGTGAGAAAGCTGTTTTTCCTTATCCCTGGAGAATTAACTCAAGAGTGTGAACGAATAATATAACTTCCACACATCATCCTGATCCCCCCCCCTCCCCCCCCCCCACCTAGCCCTAGCCCTCCCCCACCCACCCCCATACATAAGAGATCCGTGGTTTCCACATCAGTTTCAACCTCCCTCCCTCCAACACTGAGCACCCCCAGATCATGGGTGTGGCTGACTTGCACGGTGACTGTCCCTTGATGTGCACCTCTTGATCCACTGTGATGGAGAAGCGAAGTACGACTAGTCTAATCGTGGTCCGCTCTCAGCCATTCTCGCTGCAAGGACAGCTCTAGTGGCACGGGCATCTCTCACTAGACCATCTCACCAAAGGGGTGAAGAGCCATGCTTGACTTCACACGTGCTCTGCTCATAACCTCTTCTCCAGTTCACAGCTACTTTAACAACATTTAATTGCACTTCAAATGCATACAATTTTACTGCAATTTTACTGCAATTAGCAGGTAAAGATCCAAGGAAGTGAAAAGCAATTAGCTAACCCCAAGAAGGCACTTGTTTATTTGTGCTGCTAATAACTTTCATGATAATCAACTTAAATTTGCTCATTCGGTGTTTCGGTCACCAGGTATGATGAAGGCTATAGCATCTAGCCTTCATTACACCTGGCCAGATGCTAAGCCGGGCCTGATGAAGGCTTGAGCATCTAGCTGAAACGTCGAGTGAGTACTCGAGAAAGTTATTGTCTCTACAGTTTGTCAAATGAGCTGTCATCTTATTGTGTTTTATGCTGAAAGTTCTGTGTTTTATGTTGAAAGTTGTCATCTTATTGTGTTTTATGTGGAAAGTTGTCATCTTATTGTGTTTTATGCTGAAAGTTGTCATCTTATTGTGTTTTATGCTGTGAAAGTTGTCATCTTATTGTGTTTTATGCTGAAAGTTGTCATCTTATTGTGTTTTATGCTGAAAGTTGTCATCTTATTGTGTTTTGTTTAATGCTGAAAGCTGTCATCTTATTGTGTTTTATGTTGAAAGTTGTCATCTTATTGTGTTTTATGTTGAAAGTTGTCATCTTATTGTGTTTTATGTTGAAAGTTGTCATCTTATTGTGTTTTATGCTGAAAGTTGTCATTTTATTGTGTTTTGTTTTAATGCTGAAAGCTGTCATCTTATTGTGTTTTATGTTGAAAGTTGTCATCTTCTTGTGTTTTATGCTGAAAGTTGTCATCTTATTGTGTTTTATGCTGAAAGTTGTCATCTTATTGTGTTTTATGCTGAAAGTTATCATCTTATTGTGTTTTATGCTGAAAGTTGTCATCTTATTGTGTTTTATGTTGAAAGTGTCATCTTTTTGTGTTTTATGCTGAAAGTTGTCATCTTATTGTGTTTTATGCTGAAATCTGTCATCTTATTGTGTTTTATGCTGAAAGTTGTCATCTTATTGTGTTTTATGCTGAAAGTTGCCATCTTATTGTGTTTTATGTTGAAAGTTGTCATCTTATTGTGTTTTATGTTGAAAGTTGCCATCTTATTGTGTTTTATGTTGAAAGTTGTCATCTTATTGTGTTTTATGTTGAAAGTTGTCATCTTATTGTGTTTTATGTTGAAAGTTGTCATCTTATTGTGTTTTATGCTGAAAGTTGTCATCTTATTGTGTTTTATGCTGAAAGTTGTCATCTTATTGTGTTTTATGCTGAAAGTCGTCATCTTATTGTGTTTTATGCTGAAAGTCGTCATCTTATTGTGTTTTATGCTGAAAGTCGTCATCTTATTGTGTTTTATGCTGAAAGTCATCATCTTATTGTGTTTTATGCTGAAAGTCGTCATCTTATTGTGTTTTATGCTGAAAGTCGTCATCTTATTGTGTTTTATGCTGAAAGTCGTCATCTTATTGTGTTTTATGCTGAAAGTCGTCATCTTATTGTGTTTTATGCTGAAAGTCGTCATCTTATTGTGTTTTATGTTGAAAGTTGTCATCTTATTGTGTTTTATGTTGAAAGTTGTCATCTTATTGTTTTATGTTGAAAGTTGTCATCTTATTGTGTTTTATGCTGAAAGTTGTCGTTTTATGTTGAAAGTTGTCATCTTATTGTGTTTTATGTTGAAAGTTGTCATCTTATTGTTTTATGTTGAAAGTTGTCATCTTATTGTGTTTTATGCTGAAAGTTGTCGTTTTATGTTGAAAGTTGTCATCTTATTGTGTTTTATGTTGAAAGTTGTCATCTTATTGTGTTTTATGTTGAAAGTTGTCATCTTATTGTGTTTTATGTTGAAAGTTGCCATCTTATTGTGTTTTATGCTGAAAGTTGCCATCTTATTGTGTTTTATGCTGAAAGTTGTCATCTTATTGTGTTTTATGCTGAAAGTTGTCATCATATTGTGTTTTATGTTGAAAGTTGTCATTTTATTGTGTTTTATGTTGAAAGTTGTCATTTTATTGTGTTTTATGCTGAAAGTTGTCAACTTATTGTGTTTTATGTGGAAAGTTGTCATCTTATTGTGTTTTATGCGGAAAGTTATCATCTTATTGTGTTTTATGCTGAAAGTTGTCATCTTATTCTGTTTTATGCTGAAAGTTGTCATTTTATTGTGTTTTATGTTGAAAGTTGTCATCTTATTGTGTTTTATGCTGAAAGTTGTCATCTTATTGTGTTTTATGTTGAAAGTTGTCATCTTATTGTGTTTTATGCTGAAAGTTGTCATCTTATTGTGTTTCAAAGTTTTTTTCTAGTTCTTTTTGTTAGTTCTTTTTGTTAATTTAAGTTGTGAACTTCATAATAATTATATTTAACAGTTGCCAAGGATACAGTCCTGCACAGAACGTAGCTCCACCTTGCAGAGCTCGGACTCTATTTCACGCGAGTATTGCCGCAGGTCAAGTCCTTTACTCAGCGCCTCCTGCACCAGCTCATCATCCAGGTTCTCTTGAATGTGCCCTGAGGGGATGGAGGCAGAGGAGGAGCCAGAGGGAGAGGAGGAGGAGGAGCCGTAAGGAGAGGAGACAGGGTGACGGTGAGGAGAAGGAAGGAGAGGAGGAGAAGGAGGTAGAGATGATGGAGAGAAAGAGGAGGGAGACGAGGAGAAGGACAGAGAGTAGAAGGAGGAAGAGACAGGAACAGGAAGAGACAAAAGGAGAGGAGAGGAAGAGATATAAGGAAAGGAGACAGAGAAGAGGATGAGATACATAGTGGGAGGAGAAGGCAGAGGGAGAGGAGATGGAGAGAAATTGGAGAAATAGGTGGAAATGGTAAGAGAGGAGGAGACAGAGGGAGAAGAGGAGAGAAAGTATGTACTTGTACATATGTTTAGAGGGATGTCCATAGTGCAACAACCACTGCAAGATATCCCAGGAGGTCCCTAGTGAGGGTGGCCGACCATGTATCACGGATGCAAGAATACTTAGTATCCTAGCAACAGCACTACAATATCCCTACACCCATACTACCCCTGGTCCCAGCCCTAGAACATTCCTAGCACATCCTTGACCTATTACATCCTTAACCCCACTCCTTGACCTAGCACATCCTTAACCCCACTCCTTGACCTAGCACATCCTTAACCCCACTCCTTGACCTACATGTACATGTAGCACTGATCTCTGGAGGTGTATTTTATAGTCGGTCACCCTCACCAGGGACCTCCCAGGAGGGCCCCAGTTGTCCTGAGAATTCCAGGAGGTCCTAGGGAAAGATGTGGCAGTGAAGGACATATATGTGGAGGCATGCCTGGAGGCTAGTGCATATGCTGCTTGCTCATGACTGAGGGGCTGCAAGTGTGCACCTGACGCACGAACAATACAGGAGGACACCTGCCTTACTTACAGTAGCATCCACATCAGCAAGAACAAGCAAGGACCACACACACTCTTCTTATGAATCAACACCACCAGCACACACACTCTTGTTCTGAATCAACACCATCAGCACACACACTCTTGTTCTGAACCAACACCATCAGCACACACACTCCACCACCAGCACACACACTCTTGTTCTGAATCAACACCATCAGCACACACACTCTTGTTCTGAATCAACACCACCAGCACACACACTCTTGTTCTGAACCAACACCATCAGCACACACACTCCACCACCAGCACACACACTCTTGTTCTGAAACAACACCATCAGCACACACACTCTTGTTCTGAATCAACACCACCAGCACACACACTCTTGTTCTGAACCAACACCATCAGCACACACACTCTTGTTCTGAATCAACACCACCAGCACACACACTCTTGTTCTGAATCAACACCACCAGCACACACACTCTTGTTCTGAATCAACACCATCAGAACACACACTCTTGTTCTGAATCAACACCATCAGCACACACACTCTTGTTCTGAATCAACACCACCAGCACACACACTCTTGTTCTGAATCAACACCATCAGCACACACACTCTTGTTCTGAATCAACACCACCAGCACACACACTCTTGTTCTGAATCAACACCACCAGCATTCACATTCTTGTTCTGAATCAACACCACCAACACACACACTCTTGTTCTGAATCAACACCACCAGCACACACACTCTTGTTCTGAATCAACACCATCAGCACACACACTCTTGTTCTGAATCAACACCATCAGCACACACACTCTTGTTCTGAATCAACACCATCAGCACACACACTCTTGTTCTGAATCAACACCACCAGCACACACACTCTTGTTCTGAATCAACACCATCAGCACACACACTCTTGTTCTGAATCAACACTACCAGCACACACACTCTTGTTCTGAATCAACACCATCAGCACACACACTCTTGTTCTGAATCAACACCACCAGCACACACACTCTTGTTCTGAATCAACACCATCAGCACACACACTCTTGTTCTGAATCAACACCACCTGCACACACACTCTTGTTCTGAATCAACACCACCTGCACACACACTCTTGTTCTGAATCAACACCACCAGCACACACACTCTTGTTCTGAACCAACACCATCAGCACACACACTCTTGTTCTGAATTAACACTACCAGCACACACACTCTTGTTCTGAATCAACACCATCAGCACACACACTCTTGTTCTGAATCAACACCATCAGCACACACACTCTTGTTCTGAATCAACACCATCAGCACACACACTCTTGTTCTGAATCAACACTACCAGCACACACACTCTTGTTCTGAATCAACACCATCAGCACATACACTCTTGTTCTGAATCAACACCACCAGCACACACACTCTTGTTCTGAATCAACACCATCAGCACACACACTCTTGTTCTGAATCAACACCACCAGCACACACACTATTGTTCTGAACCAACACCATCAGCACACACACTCTTGTTCTGAATCAACACCATCAGCACACACACTCTTGTTCTGAATCAACACTACCAGCAAACACACTCTTGTTCTGAATCAACACCATCAGCACACACACTCTTGTTCTGAATCAACATCATCAGCACACACACTCTTGTTCTGAATCAACACCATCAGCACACACACTCTTGTTCTGAATCAACACCACCAGCACACACACTCTTGTTCTGAATCAACACCACCAGCACACACACTCTTGTTCTGAATCAACACCACCAGCACACACACTCTTGTTCTGAATCAACACCACCAGCACACACACTCTTGTTCTGAATCAACACCACCAGCACACACACTCTTGTTCTGAATCAACACCATCAGCACACACACTCTTGTTCTGAATCAACACCATCAGCACACACACTCTTGTTCTGAACCAACAACAAGAACCAACACCACCAGCACACACACTCTTGTTCTGAATCAACACCACCAGCACACACACTCTTGTTCTGAATCAACACCACCAGCACACACACTCTTGTTCTGAATCAGCACAACCAGCACACACACTCTTGTTCTGAACCAACACCATCAGCACACACACTCTTGTTCTGAATCAACACCACCAGCACACACACTCTTGTTCTGAATCAACACCACCAGCACACACACTCTTGTTCTGAATCAGCAGCACCAGCATACTCTTGTCTGAACAAGACCACACACACAGGTAGCTCACTCTTCTTCTGAAAAACTGGCAGTACCTGCTAGAGCCTCATCCTCATTGAGAATGTCATCTTCCTGAGAAATCAGGTTAAGGTCATCAAAGTTCAGCTTGGACAACACATCATCCTGACAAAAGAAGGTGGGACAACAAGAGCAGAAATGAAGGGTCATTCTGGGACATTAATTAGCCTAGCACAGACATAAGTAAGCAACCCCAAATGAGTAAATCCCTTCCACTCCATCACTGTCTTCAAAAAGCTGAGATTAACAGTAGGTAGCCACCCAAAATCCACAACTAAAGAGATCAGGAATACTTGCAAGTACCTGCTAAGTATCCAGTCCACCGAAGAAATATCACTAAGTACTAGTATGGAAGACCAGTTATTCTGTCTAGTGCCTTACTGAACTATTTATCTATGCATATATATACTATAGTTTTCCATTCAGTACCTAAAGCTGAACAGGTCCCCTTGATAGCCTTGGATACACAGACAGGGTCTGCTACTGTGTCTAAACAGAAGAACTTTCATTAGTCACCCTGTACATGTAATTCCTCCAATGAGGCCCTGGAGTGTCTGTGAGAAGGCTGTAGCTATTATCCACACATGCAGCTCTAGCTGTTGCACTGGTCTAGACTTGGTTCAAAGAAGTAAGTCCATAGGTGACAATTTACCAGATTAGCTTCCTAGACTGTAAACGCTCCATAGCTACGTAAATTTGGGCATATGTACAGTATGTGTATATGTAATATAGAGTACTGGAGCGCAGGTGTAGTTCTAGCAGCTGCACTGGTATATATATGTTATGCCCAAAGAAGGAATCCGACCAAAACTTCCAGGGTTAGCCACTAAGGGGACCTCTAGAACACGCATGCACATGCACTCACCCACACAACACACCCACCCACACACACACACACACACACACACACGCGCCTGTGGCAGTAAAGAGTGTTGAGGGGAGAGAAAGAAGTTGAAGCACGTTTTTAAGGGGGCCAGGACAATTCCTTGAACACACAGGCCAACGGGGGAGGTGGAGTCATCCCTACATTACACTAATTGTGCAATAACACTGCTGATTAATTGATGGATATTGTAATTATTATCATCATAAATTTGAAAACGAGCACATGCCTGCTGAGATAATACTATTTTTAATATTGCTTTTAAATAGTGTGTGTTGGACCTAACTGTAAGCAAGTTGGAAAATAATAAATGATTACCAATCACTAAATAAATAATTATAATAAATAATTATAATAATAATAATAATAAAATTATCATCATTTATAATATAATAAATCATAATAATAATAACAATAATAATAGCAATAATAATAATGATGATGATGATGATGATGATGATGATGATGATGATGATGATGATGATGATGATGATGATGATGATGATAATAATAATAACAACAACAAAATCAAAAACAACAACAACAATAATAATCATCATAATAATACATGGGCACAGCCTTGTGGTGGTCTACATGGGCACAGCCTTGTGGTGGGACACATGGGCACAGCCTTGTGGTGGTCCACATGGGCACAGCCTTGTGGTGGTCTACATGGACACAGCATTGTGGTGGTCCACATGGGCACAGCCTTGTGGTGGTCCACATGGGCACAGCCTTGTGGTGGTCCACATGGGCACAGCCTTGTGGTGGTCCACATGGGCACAGCCTTGTGGTGGTCCACATGGGCACAGCCTTGTGGTGGTCCACATGGGCACAGCCTTGTGGTGGTCCACATGGGCACAGCCTTGTGGTGGTCCACATGGGCACAGCCTTGTGGTGGTCTACATGGGCACAGCCTTGTGGTGGTCCACATGGGCACAGCCTTGTGGTGGCTACATGGGCACAGCCTTGTGGTGGTCTACATGGGCACAGCCTTGTGGTGGTCCACATGGGCACAGCCTTGTGGTGGTCTACATGGGCACAGCCTTGTGGTGGTCCACATGGGCACAGCCTTGTGGTGGCTACATGGGCACACATGTTTCATCTTCTTTTGTTTGAAAATCAATAAATCTATTTTCGATAAATTTTCCTAGTCCTACTAATATAAGAAAATAAAAACAAGGGGAAATTTAAAGGTATAATTATAAAATGGGTGTGGTTACGTCTTAGCTATGGCTCGTTCAGATACACCAGGTGGGGCAGAGAAGAGAGCATGCTTCTACGAGTGCTGAAAATATCCCTCCTGAGATATTTGAAGTTCTGAAAAGTTAGCACAGCTTTGCCTAGGTTCTTGTCCAATATTAATGGCATCTTCTTTCACCACTACTTTATGAGTAGGGATCTCTTATCTCCTTCACAATCCCTGGTTTACATATCTATTAACATGATAGCCTCTTTCAAGAGTGCCATAGCAATCTCATCCATAGCTTTTCTGCCAGTTTCTCTTCAGAAGTCAATTTCAAATTGTCTCGCTGCCAGTCCCGTCAGTAAAAAATAGTTTGTTGACCACGAGTCTACGAAAATATCTCAACAGGATTTTTCTTACGGATTATATTAGAATAGATCCTCGAAGATGAGAATCTCAAGGCTCTATAGAATAAATTCTCGAAGATGAGAATCTCAAGGCTCTATAGAATAGATCCTCGAAGATGAGAAACTCAAGGCTATAGAATAGACCCTTAAAGATGAGAATCTCAAGGCTTTATAGAATAGATCCTCGAAGATGAGAATCTCAAGGCTATAGAATAGACCCTTAAAGATGAGGCTCTATAGAATAGATCTTTGAAGATGAGAATCTCAAGGCTCTATAGAATAGATCCTCAAAGACGAGAATCTCAAGGCTCTATAGAATAGATCCTCGAAGATGAGAATCTCACGACTTTTCAGTGTTTGGGTCTGCTGGTTTACCGCCTGGGCGAAGGATTGAAGGCATGCTTGAAGCCCACAATGACTTTCTCAAATGATGGACTAAAAACGTGATTCTAAATGTCTCAGCAAAGCTCTAGCCTCCATCAGAATGTCTCAGCAAAGCTCTAGCCTCCATCAGAATGTCTCAGCAAAGCTCTAGCCTCCATCAGAATGTCTCAGCAAAGCTCTAGCCTCTGTCAGAATGTCTCAGCAAAGCTCTAGCCTCCGTCAGAATGTCTCAGCAAAGCTCTAGCCTCCATCAGAATGTCTCAGCAAAGCTCTAGCTTCCGTCAGAATGTCTCAGCAAAGCTCTAGCCTCCATCAGAATGTCTCAGCAAAGCTCTAGCCTCCGTCAGAATGTCTCAGCAAAGCTCTATCCTCCATCAGAATGTCTCAGCAAAGCTCTAGCCTCCATCAGAATGTCTCAGCAAAGCTCTAGCCTCCATCAGAATGTCTCAGCAAAGCTCTAGCCTCCATCAGAATGTTTCAGCAAAGCTTTAGCCTCCATCAGAATGTCTCAGCAAAGCTTTAGCCTCCATCAGAATTTAAGTTGACCATGGAGAAAAGTCATTATATTCTACTGTGTCAATTGAGAGTTCATTGAGAGAATGCTTTTCGGATAGGCTGAAACTGACATTCATGCTGCTACGAAGCTGCAAAGAGAGCTTTAGCTGAACTTTAGCTGAGGTATGATTTAGCAGTATGATTTAGCAGAGGTATGATTTAGCAGAGGCATGATTTAGCAGAGGTATGATTTAGCATTTACCAGAGGTATGATTTAGCGATGATTTAGCTGAGATGTGATATAGCTGAGGTATGATTTAGCTGAGGCATGGTTTAGCTGAGGTATAAGGAAGGCCTTTGGTTTTTCAGGTTAGCATCCACCATATTAAAAAGGTGGTCAAGCCAAATAGGAAGTATTACTGCACTCCTTGGTTATATTTTACACATCTGGCAAAATTATCCTTTACCTTCTTTTTTTACTTTGGGGTTAGTGTAAATAGTCTTGTGCAGTATATCGTGTGGTGGGGCTTGCATGTGTAATAATGAGCTCCAGCATAATTGCCAAGTGGCACTCCACATTGAACCTCTAAATTGTGATTATGTTTCCACATGCCTGCAAGCTAATCAACACGAATTGCCTGGTAGTCTGTGGTTGTGAAACAGCACACCCTTTACTTCCCGTTTCCAAAGGTAAGGTAAAGGGTCGCCTGGGGCATATTTTGTCTCTCTAGGAACACCTTGCACTAGCCACAGCGCACCATCAAAGCATTCCTGACATAAAGATTGGAAATTGAATCTACAACCGTACAACCGTTTAGCTATATACTTTTCAATTTGGAGCTTACCGCTTACGATTGGGTTAACAATAGGGCACAATTACTTGACACCGTTATCTATAGGTGATATTCTGACCTCTATTTTTTACCTCCTCGTCTTCTATACTTAGTAGGGACGCCATTACAACTCCTACAACCAGACTACTGACATCCTCAGAGAACTAACATAGTAAAGCGTTCAGAGTCGAACGGTCGAGGCGAAGGGGGGGGTCAAGGTTAGTCCTTAGACGACCCTTTACCATCCTTTCTCGTCCTTATTTTTTACCTTCCCCCGCCCCCAAAATAAAACGCCAAGGTTGAGGGAGGGGAATCTCTCGTAGGCGATACTTTACCTTCCACCCGCATGAAGTGTTGGTTTGACCTAACTGTGAGGTGTGAGGGGGAGAGAGAGGGGGGGTTAGATCAGTATATACGTGATTTTATGCCAGGATTGACCAAGAAGATAAGTGAAGGATCTATGAACAGAAGGATTGCTAATGCGTTCATTGCATTGAGGAAGGCAGTCTCTTGAAGGATAAGAATCAGTCTTAGCCAAGTGGTTTGTCTACCAAGCAAATATAATGACAGAGGCCCACTGTATGCTCTTCCACTGTATGTAGTCCTGTATCCTGTCCTACTCTATGCTGTCCTACTCTATGCTGTCCTGTATCCTGTCCTACTCTATGCTGTCCTACTGTATCCTGTCCTACTCTATGCTGTCCTACTGTATCCTGTACTACTGTATCCTGTCCTACTGTATCCTGTCCTACTGTATCCTGTCCTACTGTATCCTGTCCTACAGTATGAAGTCCTACAGTGTGCAGTCCTACTGTCTGGATACCTTGGAACAACTGCCAGAAAGTAGGACTTATGATTAGCTTCTTAGAAGACATTGAAGCTTCTTTTTCCTGAAGTGACGCACACTTAAACACAGACTTCTCAGCAGTGGCTGTGCCTACTGGCAACGACCTCTTAGCAGTGGCTGTGCCTACTGGCAATGACCTCTCAACAGTGGCTGTGCCTACTGGCAACGACCTCTCAACAGTGGCTGTGCCTACTGGCAACGACCTCTCAACAGTGGCTGTGCTTACTGGCAACGAGTTCTCAGCAGTGGCTGTGCTTACTGGCAATGTCAAAATGTTGTTGATCAACTTGAACATTTCAAGGAAACTACCACCCTGTGCGTCAGATGTCTGGAACAACTGCCAGAAAGTAGGACTCATGATGAGCTTCTTAGAAGACATTGAAGCTTCTTTTTTATGAAGTGATGCACTCATAAACATAGGCCACTCAGTAAGAAGCACACCCCCATCCATTACAGGAGGAAACCTCACCACCTTGAAATTCGCATAAAATGCTACTAGTTGTTTGATTTCTTGGTGTGTGCTGAATGATTGTGTAACTATGCATGACATTACTAAAGCTACCATGCATAGCTGCCTATAGTTTGTATATTATATCTATCAAAATTAATGTGAACTAAAATCAAGCTCAGGGATACTAAATTAAAAAAATAAAATTCCTGGAGGTGCTCCCAGACCCCCCTACATTTCAGCACTCACCCCAACCAAAAATCCTCTATGAAACCCTGCTGGTGCGGTGGCTCGATTGGAAGTTGTTCATATGAGAGCGGCATCGGTATTGTTAACTATTTTTTGCCCCAAAGTCCACATAGTGCAGATATTTTTAATCCTCTTAACACTTGCATATAAAGTGATGTGTGAGAGTTTTGCAAATACCCATTTGACCAGGACCCAAATTACACGGGATTGGGGGGGAAATTATCTACTCCCCTGGCCCCGTGTTCTATATAGAGTTGTTTCCAAATAATCACTAAATTTCTGGAATTTATATATAAATCGGTCAGAATAGCCCTGTCACAGAGCGGGCCAGATCTGTAGTTTCAGTTTGCGCCAATTACTTCAACCGTATACAAAGGCCTAACAAGGAAACTACCAAACATCTACAGCTGGTGTGACTGCAAGCTACAGTCAGGGACAGTACTCTCCCCAGAATCAATGGTGCTTGAGGGTAAACATGTGTTGGTGGCCCTACCTGCTTCATGCTAGCCTTATATAGTTGCCAACTGTCTCATGTGTTGGTAGGTCTACCTGCTCCATATTAGCCTTACACAGCTGCCATGTGTCATGGAAGATGGTCATTACTGTACCAGTATCATTGCCAGGCTGGACATGCTCTCACTATTCTGGTGTGTGACAGTACCAGAAGTATGGGACAACTTCCACTGACACAGCAGGCTTGTGTAACTGACGGATTTACTTTGCTGTGGATTAGCAAACACGGCAAATTCAAAGGAGGAGAATCTTTTGGTCCCACTAATGGAGTTATTGAATCATGGTGGGTATGTCTGTTAATTAATGGCCTAGGTTTTCCCCCATAGGTTGGCAGCTATGGCCTTGCTACTCGCACTGTACATGCTCAAGAAGCTGGTTGAAGTAGTCATGTTTAGCGGCAATTACCACGCATCAAGAGCACTCCCATTAGGTCTAGACAGTGCCACCACAAACTATGTTTGCAGCCTTTCAGGAAGTTTGAGGAAGGACAAACTCCAAGTAAATGAACAGCTTTCCTTCGAACAACCGAACAACATTAGCAGAAATATGTGACCGAGTTATGCTTTAATCATTACATTTCTGGTCATACCTGAAATAGTGTGATGTCATGTGACACACTGATGTCATGTTACTACAATATATATATATATATTTTTATTATGACTGGCGTCGAACTGTGTCGAACAGGGTTTGAAGTTAATAACATCGAGTTCAACAGTGTCAAACATTGTCTCACACTGACGACATGTTCACTGTGTTCAATAATGTTGAACTCGAGACTAGTGGGTCCATACCCTGTTCAGCACTGTCGAACTCTATATTAGTAAGTCCAAACCCGCTTGATTGGGGCCTAGGATCATTATTCTAACATTTCATCGTATATGACATCAGTGAAGGTTTCCTTAAACCTATACCATCATTAATATACTTATATTAATGGGGGGCATAGTTTCCTTATTGAGAATGGAAGAAGTGTGCCGAGGGGAGCGTTCAACAAGTGTCCGAGTATACAGTAGGATAAGAGTCGAGTCCATTGCAAGACCAGCCCTGAAATGGCCTTGTTGGCCTAATTTGGAGATTCGTGCGCAGAAAAATATCCCGAGCTGCATCTGAGTGTCTGGCTCAGTTACGAAGAGCTTTGATCATTTCTTGATAGAAATGTGCATTTCCAGCTAAGACTGCTAACCTTATGTGTGTGTGTGTGTGTGTGTGTGTAGGGAGACATCTACTTGTCTATAATTGGTGCAAACTAGTTTTACCTAGCAATGGATCTTCAGTTATATTGTGGTGGAGTTGATTTCCATGGCGACTTCCAGGGAAATTTTTTTGCAGTGGCATATCAAGGTATTGATATTATCCAAACAAGCCAATCTAATTCCGACAAATGACTTAATGCTATTTCATGGATTTATAGCTTGCGTAATTAGCACTTCACGGTGGACATAATCTTGAACTTATTGCAGACCCAAACAGTTCCTGAAGTGGATCGGGAGGTGATGTATTTTATATACATGTTTACAATCCACCCACCTTAAGGAACCTGTCCTGCCAACATGTTTTATTTGGATTGGAAGTGTAGGTTGAGATGTGATGATGTCATCAATGCTAGCCGTGGGTACATAGTGCCAGAGTTCATGCAAACAAACAGTAATGGTGATAGGTACGGAAAAGTGTCTGGACCCAATACCCACACCTGCTGTGGTGAACGCAGCTTCTCCACTCAGTAAATTATAAATACCTGTATATCCGGGGAGTTCCTGTCAAACCCTAGCAGGTATTTATCACAATGATCTCATTCCATTGTCTGATGACACTACTGCAGCCTATCCCAAGTGTTGCCTATAACCCTAGCCACTGTCGGGTCTAAACCTAGCTAATGCCATAGCCCTAATTCTGGTACTGATCTGGCCCTAATACTAGCCACTTTCCTGACCCTTATCTTAGGTACTTCCTTGACTCAACTTCCCTGACCCCAACCCTAAATAATTCCCTAACCCTAACCTTAGCCACTTCACCGACCCTAATCCCAGACTCTTCCCCAAACCTAATCCTAGCCATTTCCCTGGCCCTAATCCTAGCCACTTCCCTGATCCTAGTCCTAGCCACTGTCAAATTCAGGAGCAGAGGCTGACATCTTACAATAATAGTGTAGCAGCCTCCATCACACTGATAATATCTCACTGTTCTACATCATTTGTTCCATCTGATATTATTTTTGTTCTTCTATTACCGAAAAAATATACAATTTTTTAACAATCGCAATTTTGTTGTGTTTATTTAGAAGCATGACTAATTGGAAATGCACCTCATAATATAAATGTTTAAACATGGTCATAGCCCCTTCAATGTGATTATCACCACCAAGAGCTGCCTACCAACAGGCAACTCGACCCTTTCTCCAGAAATAACCTCCCAGGAAAGACATAGATAATATATGAAAGTAGCAGGGTTTTACTCCAATCAAGATAAAACAGAGAGAGATGGTGAAAAGAAATCCAGACAAAATATATTTAAAAAAACCCAACCATTGCTAATTTTAAATACTAGTCCAGTTACTATAATATTTATTCATATGGGTCCATATGGAACCACCATTACTTATTCATATGGAACCATAACTTACTCATATGGAACCAATGGAACCATAACTTATTCATATGGAAACATTACTTATTCATATGGAACCACAACTTATTCATATGGAAACATTACTTATTCATATGGAACCATCTTATTCATATGGAACCATAACTTATTCATATGGAACAGTACTTTTTTCCTTTCTTTTTTTCCCAGTCAAACAAAGCATACATAACATACCAAATTCATTAACACCTAATTAACACATGCCAGTTATATAATAATCAATTACAAAAATACCAAAATAATAACTACTTAACAATAAATACATACTAAAAAGCTAACAAGTTCACGACCGACGCCAAAACAGACAAAGCATTCCCCTGCTGGACTGCCACTGAGAGATGCTGAAGGAGGTGAGCACGGGCATTCACCTCCCCAGTTCTTTGCCTTATCCTGAGGCTGAGCTCCTTCAAGAAAGACATCAACCTGTTCCCGATAACTCCCAATGACTCAATGGCCACAGGCACAAAAAAGTGGCAAAGATCTAGGCTGGTATACTTGGCCACTTTTTTCCTCTCAGCCATAGCAGCCACAGCTCCAGTACCACTCACTGCTGCACCCTGATATGACTGGACTTATTCATATGAAACCATCCTTATTCATATGGAACATTACTTATTCATATGGAACCATTCATATGGAACCATAACTTATTCATATGGAACCATAACTTATTCATATCTTATTCATATGGAACCGTACTTATTCACATAACTAAATGAAGCTTATTATGCCGAAAGAATGTCTGCTTCTTGTACTCAGGCCTATATAAGGACTGATATTTGCTCTGTCTTCTTGAAGTAAAATATTCAACTAACATTTGCCTAATCCAGACAGCGCACAGTACTTCTTTGTGGGATCTATCAACACACAACATTCATTGTCTAGCATTGAAAATCTGCTACAGTCTCAAGGCCCGTCTCAAATCTACCAAGGACAAACGAATTAACTATCACAAGTTTCGGGAATTTCCAAGATGTGGTCACACTAGATTTTTCTCTTTCTATAACTGAGTGGATCATAACATGGGCATTTCCTGCAATTAAGTGTTCTTGTTAGTTAGTTCTTACCTGACATGTAGCCATAACTTTTCCTTTCATCAACAAATTAACTTTACTTTCCAACTTCTGCTTTACTCTCTCAACATTACAACAGATGCTCTAGCCTTAGATGCTATAAGACACACATGAGCTTGGTACATTCCAGTAGCTAGCTATTCACCACGTCATGAAAACCACACCCTTGCACTTGTGTCCAGCACATGAACCAGGTGCTGTTGTTAAAATTAAAATAATTTAAAAATTGGAGGTCATTTGATTGTTAGCTCATCTTGCTGCAGTGAGTGTGTGGCTGTTTTCCATCTGTGATTCCTCTTTTGGTAATTTAGCAGCAAGATTTTGCTTTAACTACAGATTACCGTTACACTTATTGCCTTGCCTCACTCTATATGTGTGCAATGCAGGGCTTAAAAAATATATATTTTTTATTATTATTAATATTATAATTTTAATATTATTACTATTACACATATAATAAACAGGCAATATCAGAGTCTATTCACACCTAATTAAGTTATGCTAATTATAATGATAAAAAGTAGTCTGAGGTTTCCTGCACCCGAGATATTTTGTTTTTATTAAGTTGGACTCCTTAATGAGATGTGTGCTTATCCTCCATTCTATAACATATTTAGAACACCCATGACAATCACAAGCCAGCCAAGAAAAATTGAATATAGCTGGCAAGGTAATGATCGAAAGTGAAACAGAGTCGCCCTTTTTGGACCTGTAAAAACATAGCAAAACATAGCAAAACAAAACATAGCCAAACGATAAGTAAAAGTGGCTGGTGCCCATGGGGAGCTGTCCAACATATTTATGAGATGAGCATATATTCTAATACACTGTTCAATGGGCTCTCCACATACACAGGGAAGAGCACTACAGAATAAAAACTGCCAACTGCACAGATTTCTCCCCTTAAGAATCTACAGACTCTTTGTACTGGTATTTCTTATAACAGAATTAGTCTTCAGGTAGTGACAAAGCAGGGCGTTGTTTGTTGCTACTGAAGAAGCTCAAGGTCTTTGAGAGCACTGTCTGCTTTTTAAAGCACATTAGAATCACTAATGCTAATTTAACCAGAGTACACTCAAAATGCACTTAAATCAATGATACCAAATTGGACACCTCTGTAGCCATCATTATTCATACTTTCCATTTATAGTTAATTACCTTCTGGTACTAGACCCTTCCCACTACCCTTCCAGAAGTAAATCATAAGAGGCACTGCAATTTGGCAACCCAGAGCCATTGTGAGGTGAGTGCTTGTAGCTGTACCACCAATTAGAGATACATTTTCCTGTGTTAAATGGTATGACAACAACAATTACCTGGCAATTATCATTGGCAATGCATCATAGATAATGCTCTATTTGGTTTGATTCTTGTTCTAAATGGTAAAAACAATTACTGGTATTATAATTGGGGAGGTAGGAGAAGTGCAGGGTGGTGGTGGGTGTGGTTATGTTCTCTCGCACGTCAGACATACAGAGGTTGAATATGTCTGGTCACTATAGCCATGTTTTTGTTGCCATGTACAGAATGTTGACACCCCAATTCTAGTGGTCACCATCACCAGACTTCATTAACACCTAGTATGAAAATTATTCCAGTTCTTGGACAGATATTTTACACTTGGCCACGTGAAGAATGCTTGGGTAAATGTAGTCACCAGATGTATACACATATATTCACTGCCATATTTGACACACTATTTATGGTAGAAAAGCATTGGTGTTATTGCACCACCTACTTATGTTGCTTCCAGGCATCCAGTTCACCACCACAGAACAGAAATTAAGTCAGTTTTGCAGTGCTCCGGGGAGAGAGCAAGATCGACTCTAGCGGTTATGTTGGACGGGCCAAATTAAGAATTAAGGGGAGAGGGTCTGACCCACATCTGACCAGGTGGAGTATCATATCATCATGCTATAGTCCTAATTCATATACTATTCAATATGTATTTTTCTATATTTTGGAAATGCAGTTGGAATGTGCTCACAAACTCCATTACGAATGCCATTTTCTATTTTCCAGCATCAAGTCTTAAGTTGTTATAACAACTGATTGGTAGAGAGGAATACAAAAGATTGATGGCATTTCTGCACTTCCTCTTGCTAGTAAATAGCAAAATCAAACCCACTCTTCTTCCTCGCTGCTAGTACTGCCTTTCTATGTATTGTTCAAAGTCAAATGCTTTAGTTAATAATAAAGGGGGGACTGAATTATAACTTTGATAAACCGACTTTGGAGCTCCATAGATTCTGTAGTACATTCCAGTCAGACCACTGTATGAACTTTCAAAGCAGGTACAACCTGAACTGGCTATTGTTGTGGTTCCTGATAAACCGTTGCCTCTGACTAGAGGAAGCCATACTCGAAAAGGCCGGTTCACAATATGACAGATGGCAACCTTTCCACTGCACGCATTGCGCAATCCGTTCCATTCCACTATATAAATCAGGACCATAGCATGAATGTGTCAAAGAAAATAACAGTATTTTCAGACCCTCTCCACCCCTGCCAAAATGATATTTTAAATGTCCGCCATTGAATACGTCCGCCGATGAATACATCCGGCCTTCCACGCGGGGTTTATTAGAAACTGCCACGTAAGGTGTCTTGCCAAATTACTTATACACATGCCATATTCCCGTGAGAGCAAGTAATATGGCATGGCCTACACTCCATATATATTCCTTGCACTCTCTAAATTTCTCCCCAGAAGATTGATTCTGCCACCTGATGCCAGCTGTAAGATGCGCAGTTTCTGTGGTGGGATCAGTAAGGGTCCAAGACTGAACCTGTTAGATAACTAATGAAGTTATTTTGTTATAAATTATCCCCATAATAATAATATGAAAATCCAAAACTGATGTTTTATTACATATCAGTTTGTTTTTTCCACATTTGGACAATGGTAATGTAGATTTTAATTATCTTTAAAAGGAATGAAATATGCAGCCGATTATCAATACCAAATAAACTGGAATCACATTGTCTATTGGGGCTCTTGGTATCACTCACTCCACAAGACCCTGGGTGTGAAGGCCACCCATCGTTGGAACTTGTACATGAAGTGGGGCCTGTGCCTCATTAATGTGGGTGTCCTCTAACCAGATTGGAAAGTTACGAGAAAGTCTGTGGGTAACTCTCTGCAGCTGGCAAGCTGTTTGCATGACAGGCATTTGACTTTTACCCTCAGTACAGTCTGGGTTGCACCAGTCACAAAACAATCTGTCTCAATCTGTGAGGAGCACATCTTTTCTGGTTGTCGTTAGCCATGGTGGTAGAATGATCGTGTTTTGTTTCTCAGTATGGTTAAGAAATGGTTTGTTGAGATGTAGAAGAGTTGACACCACACCAAGGTTTGCTATGCACTATATACCTCTTCCTTGGTGGACTCCTCTCTGCAATATTCATGACCATATTCACAGTGGCTTCCTGGATACTAGTTCAATCAAAGTAACAATCCAGGTATTGTAGGTCCAAAGGGAGGGGGGTTGAGCTTGTCTGCAAGCTTGCATAGCCACTCTCTGTTGTAGGTATAGATGGGGACTAATCACTTACAAGATTGTCTTGAAGCATGGTTTCATGACCTGATATATTATGCGTCAAGTAAGGCTTTAGGTGTCCTGAATTGACTTTGCTTTTCCATTAATATCCTGCAACTTGCAGAGGCCCATAGGAGTAATATCAGTTATTTCGCAAGGCCCCAAACAGTCTTGTGCTAACCTGCCATCTTTTCTTCGTGTTTTTCATAAGTTCTTCTTCAGGACAGGGTCACCATTACAACTAAACATTTTTAAACATGCACATATCCTCAAGTCTAGAATTATATTTGCAATTATCAAAGAACATAAATAAATTGGAAATATAAAGTTCTATGCAAAATGTCTCTACTGATTTAATTAACTTCCCTTCCTCTCTGCATCTCACACAAGAGGAGTATATGGCACTCTAATTTTGGTCATATCAATTATCACCCTAAGCATACCTATTGCAAGCTGGAAGAGTTATAATTTTTTTGTGCTTGGCATCAACTTATGCTTGGCTTTGGCTTCTTCAATCATTTTTCGTACCTGTTTACCCAGGGTCTGTACCTGTTAATCCAGGGACTGTATATAGGCCTGTCCCTTAAGTGAATACAGAAGTGAGTTTCTGTGGATTATATTACATAGAGCAATATACATAGAGCAATATACAATAATTTAATTCACATATTCAAAATGTGTCAGCTAATTTTATATTTTGAGTTTACAAAAATCATATTTCGTTAGCTATAGTCTTCCACTAGACAATCTTTACCCTTGCTACATGATCCATCAAGTCTATTTTAACCTCTTCAGGAGACACGTCAGTGTGTATATTCACATATTGAAACTCTTCCTCACAATCATGTTCAACAGTGATGGCTATGACACTCTGAGCTGCGTGGTAGAATATCGTACAAATGTCTACTGCTTTGTTGTTGATTGCACACTAGCCATAAATGGTGGGGAGCACAGATCTAAGTTATCAACAAATTGCAAACCATGAGAAGAACTAAAGAGCCTATATACAACACTTACAAATGACTATATTGGAACTCTAGGTCATGGGATGGATTACAAAATCCATCCCTAACAGCAAGCTGCCACAACAGATACACTGGCCACTATTGATGAATAGTAAAGTAAAGCTTAACTTACTTGTTCCAGTCAGTTTGGCTGTATTTGTGTATTTGGACAGAGCCCTCTTAAGTGCCTGGTTTGTGCGCTCAGCCTGGCCATTTATTTCTAGATGGTATGCAGAACACATCATTACCCTCCCCCCAAAAGCAGCAAAGATGAAATCAATTACCTGACTTTGAAAAGCAAAACAGCATGAAATACTATACCAAGTGTATAATGCACAGTGTACTATGTTACTAATAACATTCCCTGTAAGAAGAAGCTATCTGAGTGATAGTTTTAGAGAAAAGACGAGTGTTCTGACTATCACTGCCAACTAAAATGAGAAATCCTGAATTGAATTCTTATTCAGCATTTGTTATACTTCAAGAGCACTTTAAATCCATTAGAAATATTTAAGACTAGTCACTAATAAATTCGAGGCCCTGGTCCATGATCGTTTTCCTTGGAGGACCACAACTGTAGACCTTGCTCAAGTATCACTTTAGCAACATCAGCAGCTGATTTTGGGACAAGCGAGCACCCACTTGGTGGAAATGTCAGTCACATTGCAGACATATCTGTTGCCTTTATCAGTAGTTGCAAATGGGCCAATCAGGTCAATACCTAGAGTCCCATCTTTATTATATACATGTTTTCTTACTACTTACTCAAACTCCACTTATCCGCGGTAGCTTGGGAGCAGGCACTGTTCATAACTCAGAAACAGTCGCATCTGGGAGGAACATCCCCACAATTTCCCCATTGATGGTTTGCCTTGAATTTTGCATCCCTACATATATGAAGTGCATGCACATGCAGTGGACGTATACATACTGCACATGTGCACCGACTGAAAAACATGAATACAATTATTTTCCCAGCTGCAGTGTATGGCTGCAGTGTCATGTCATTTCTTCACAAGAAGATTTCAACCAACAGCAATGAGATTTCTTAGACATGGACAGCTTCATCAGGTGTGACTGATGGTCTTCCATGGCCTACTGTTTACTCCCATCATCGATGTTGTAGGCGGCCTTCTGCATTATTCTAGTTTCAGAGATCTTCAGGTATAAGCTATAAACAGAAACTAGCTTGAATCTAAAAAAGAATCACTCCCTGTTGACATGAAACTGGATTGTGCTCCGTCAATCAAAATCAGTCATGCTCTACGGGCTTGAGGACCATGTGTGATACACATGACTTGATTGTGCACTGTGAGGGTGCCTACAAGTAGTCAGATGTGCCCAGATGTGGGGTACCCAGATGAGGGGAGTTTAAGCGTATATGTTCAAGTGATTTGCTGGGGCATTGCAATATAAAATCAGTGTCCTCCAATTGGATGTAGCTCTGGTGCAATGATCTTGAACTTCTTCATTTTTTGGCACCGCTAACAAGTGGGTATCTAAAAACACAATAAAATGGCTATAGTTTCATGAGGCAACATTTTGGTATATTAAATGTTATGAGAAAACCAGGATTTGAACAATCCACAGATTGCCCTGATTATCACATTGCGCAGCAACCCATAGATTGTCCAACACAAACCATAGATCCGTCCTTTGAGGGGAAACTCCGCTCAAAACCTGTATGCTGGAATTATAGATCCTGTACATTCAAAACATGATCCACACGTCACTACATATTCCACCTTCCGCAGGTACACACGCCAGTTCCACCATGACACCTGCAAGAAAATAAGAATTTGCGCGTGCGCAGTTGGTTGAAGTGTGAGTATACTAGCAAGAGGGATTTGGCACGACAACGGTATAGCACAATTTGAACAATGACGGCAAGAAGAAGTTCAGTGTCCTTGGACTCATTACTGCTACTACTCTCCAGTTGTGTGATCATCTCCAGTAGCATCAATTGCGAGGACCAACGTAAGAGTATGTTTAAGTGCATGAGTTGGCTAGCTTGCTATTTTATTATATATAAATTATTGTGAGACGTAAAACATCCTTGCAATCACAGCTACTAGATATCATATATATTTCAGACCTAGCAATTATTGCACTTAGCTGTTTTCTGGGTGTTATCATTCTTGTTGTCCTTTGTTTTGAGTTAGTTACTGTTACATAGTTTTACACTGTGCTGTATGTGGTGGTTTTAACAGGCTCAGCAGTATCAAGATTAATTATGTTATGATGATGATGGTGATGGTGAAGAAGGAAACCAACTGAATGCACACACCCACCCATAATATATATATATATTATATATAGCATGACAGTACCTTGGACGCATGCGTCGTCATGATGCATGAAAATGCAGTGATGGGCATGCAAGGACACAGAATGGGTGAGGAAATATGATGGCATAAAGGACACAACGTCACGTCACATAGAGGAAAATAAAATAGCAATGATCTAGATCGAGATTCTTGTGGCTGGCAAATACTTGCTGATAGCTGTTACAGAGGCCTTCATAGGGAAAACCTATAATTATTGTTTATTGAACAGACATCGATTTGGGCATTAGTAAATTGGCATTAGTAGATTGGGTTGTGAAATGGCCCAGATATTGAGTATTGTATGATACTGAAATCACCTATATTTGTGGAATTTCCATATGTCAAATAAGATGGTGATTTATTTTGTTGTTGTTGTCATTATTAGTATAATTATTATTATGATTATTATTATATTTACAGCTCAATTCTTGCAACAACCCAAGCCAAGTGATGGGGTAATCCCGATTGGGGATCGAGCGGTCTTCAGTTGCTCAGTAACTCAAGACTACAAGATTGAAAAATGGACTGTATACCATTTGAGAGAACTCAGTACCAACGTGGGCATTCTCTTGGATTTTCTGAATGGACTAGGCATAACTGTAGTTGAAATATCACCTACAGAATCGCAGCTAATTGTGAATGCAACTTTGGAAACTAATGGGGATAAGATATACTGTACAGCTTTTAATCCTTTCAATATTTTGGAAATCTTCACAAGTTGCGAAGTTGAAACTTTCTTCTATGGTAAGATATAAAGTTGATAGCTTCATAACTGCATTGAATGATATATAGTAGTTCTCTGAATAGCACCTGGTGATTTAGTAAGTTTACTGGATGGAGTGTGTGTGTGTGTGAAGCAAGCACCTTGATGTCCTCCTTTAAATAATAGCAAGGATAGACAAGTGACATAATGCACACACACACACATACATGTATTCTAGTTTGTCGTATCTATATTGTGTTGTTGACACATGTTTAAAAATGGCAGAAACCAAAATGCTAAAAACAAACAGGTGCTCTCTCTCAACTAAAATTCATTTTTAATCCTACACGTGTCTTCAGCCTTATATATACTTATATATATGTATATATATATATACATACATATATATATATGTATATATATATACTTATACATATGTATATATATATACTTATACATATGTATATATATATATATATATACATACATATAGATGAACATGTTCTCCTTATACAGGCCCTCCTTCTGCTCCCACACAACTGAAGGCCACTGGGAATGGGGCAGGTTCCCTGCGCCTAACTTGGTTTTTGGAAGTCAATGAAACAATTCAAACCAACTTCACACTGATGGCTACTAACCTAAATTCGAGTGGGAAGGTCACTGTGATCTCCTATATAGTAGAGCAGGAATTCAACTTCACTATGGAAGTTGATTCATCGTGCGATGTTTACAGTTTTCAGGTGATGGCTACCAACAAAGCTGGAATCAGTAGTCCCAGTGAGATAATTTCCCGGGTAATTCCCTCCATACCTGACCTGACCTTTGTACAGAATTCGCTCAAGTACTCCATAGCCAAGACCGCAGGTGGCATTCTTCTGAATGTCACGATCAATGTATATACCAAAACTAAGAGAAACCTTGCCCTACAGTTGTCATGGTAATCTATCTATTATTATTTTTTGGCAGGTAACTTCAACATGTCCAGAATATCCAGTGACAGGTTATGTTCTAGTGGCCGAGGACTCTGAAGGGAGTAACATCACTGGGGCTTTGACACAGCCCACTGGTAATGACTTGCTACTTCTTCAAATTATATTGATTGAGGATAAAACATATTCCATCAGTATTGAGGCCAACAATACTATAGGGAAGTCTACAACTAGTCCAATACAAATTAGTAAGTTCATATGGCTGGTCCACAGAATATATATATTTCTTAATGAAGCATGTCATGTCAAGGCAACTAGTCAGTTCATTGTCCACAGAGAAAAGTCATGTTTATTGAAATTATTGATTAGTATTTGTTGAAAATTGTGCTATTTGTGTGTGTGTGTGTGTGCATATGTTCTTTCCTCACAGTGACTAATGATGTGCAGGGAGTGAGTGTGTGTCTGGTGGAGGGCAGCACATACTCCATCCAATGCATCTACATAGCTGGGAGTGATAACACCAGTACATGTAGCTATGTCCTGCTGGACGAGAAGAATGAGACCAACCTCTCCGGAACTATTGTTGGGCCCAACACAATACAGTTGGAGTTAGCCAAGACCTGGACGTTGTCCGTGTTTGATTTGCAGGAGAATGACGATACCAATTCCACTGGAGTTGTCTTCATCACCTCTGTGTCACTGAAGTCTGTTGAAAACTGTTTAAAAGAAGAAGGTATGTACAAGGGAATCACACAACCAGCATTTAGTTGCCTTTGGAACAGTGCTCAACATCCCAGTGAGACAGCACCCCCCCCCCCCCCCCCCCCCCCCCCCATGGGAATAGTAGCTCCATGGGTAACATCAGACACCCTGGGGAACAGCTACACCAATGGGCGAACAGGTACACCCATGGGGGAACAGCTACACCCATTAGGGAAACAGCTACACCCATGCCCAAGCAGGTAAACCTGTGGGGGAACAGCTACACCCATTAGGGAAACAGCTACACCCATGCCCAAGCAGGTAAACCTGTGGGGGAACAGCTACACCCATGCCCAAGCAGGTAAACCCGTGGGGAAACAGCTACATACATGCCCAAGCAGGTAAACCTGTGGGGGAACAGCTACACCCATTGGGGAACAGAAACACCCGTGGGAAATAGCTATACCCCAGAGAAAACTGTAGTTGATCTTATGGCAGTTAAGAAGTATGGAAACTTAGATGACTATTGTTGCCATGGAAATTGTTGCTAGTAATATACTACTTTCAAGCTGTAGTTAATGAACCACTTGAAGTACACATCAATGCCTCCCAACTCGGCTGATAAATAGCTAATAGAGTTGATGAGGGGCAGATGTGTGGGTGGAATATCTGACCTAGAAGACCATAATCCAAAGTGGAACCTGACTACTCATACACTTTTATATGTAGCCATTAGCCAATTCATTTAAGATGGGGGATGCTGTGTATTGTACAACAAGTGATTTGTTCTAGCAGCCATTTTGTCTAGTTTCAGAAACAAGCCGTGCATGTGAATCCAGTTCTCTGGAGTAGGCACACTATCTAAAGGCAGGTTGACGATATAATGCTTGGCCATCGCATCTTATCATCATCCGCTGTGTTTGCAGCAGGATGATACGATCAATGATACAATACATGGGCAAGCATCGTATTGTTAATTGCAGGCTTGTCCTAGGCCTAGCTCCAGCTCAGAGATTGGCGAGTCCTAGGTCTACTTTATGTGGTGGTGGTGGTGGTGGTGATGGTGGTGGTGATGGTGGTGGTGGTGGTGGTGGTGGTGGTGGTGATGGTGGTGGTGGTGGGCATCTGCAGAGTTGTATTAATTAATAAAGGTAGTTCAGTTAGATAGCACACCATCACTGTCAGTAGCCGTAATTGGGGTCCTTCTAACCTACATGCAAGCATTTCCCCTCCAGAGGCAAAGAGTTGACCGAAAAGTAAATACATAGTTTGCAAAGTTTGATCTTAGGTGGCTAGAGTTTCAGCTCTACTTGACGATGACCTTTTCTTGAAATCGGCTCTCTCGACATTTTGATTAAATGCACTAGCATTCCTCAGGAATAATGAGATGCTAAGACTCGCATGAGCTTGTTATATATCAGTAGCTAGCTATCTACCACGTGACAAACCACACCCTGGCACACGCATCCAGCACACAAATTGGATGTGGTAAAAATAAAATAACTAATGATAGAAAATTAAATGCATTGCTTCCTGTAAATAACAATTAAAATGTCTAAAAAATAAAAAATAAATAATCAGCCAAAAAAATGGAAAAAAATAAATAATAAATAAATTAAAAATAAATTAAATATATATATATATAAAAATGTGCTTGATATTAATTAACACTAATATTACAAAGAATGATAAGTGAATGCAGAAAAACATGTCTAGTCGTGGTTTCAAGTTCAGGCTCTTGAGAGTAGCTCCTCAGCAGCCAGGCAAGTCCATTCCACAGTCTTGATTGAACCACTCGCACTTAGTGCTAGGCTGATATGCAATGCTTCCTTCACTAGCAGTTCCTTCTGTCTTCTGGCCTGGTCAAAGATGGTGGATTCCTCTCACAAAATAGGATGTCCATTATCCCATGCATGTTCAGCAATTGCACATTCGCATTTTTTAGCTGATATGTGAGGGAGGAGAGTGAATCCATCAGGAGGGTCTGTAGTAAGTTCGACATCTAAGTCGATTTCGGATCGGGAAGAACTCTGAGGACACAACTGAGAAGAGTGAAGGATGAATTACCAGCTAGTATGCATTCATGCGTTGTGTACTACATCCCTAGCAGCTGTTGGATTGAGAAGGTCACTGTAACTTTGATATCTCAACTGAGAGTTCATTAAGAGATTATTATTATTGTTGTTGTTGTTGTTATTGTTATTATTATTGTTGTCATTATTTTTATTGTTGTTATTATATTATTACTATAATTGTTGTTGTTATTATTGTTGTTACCCTCGGGTTGACTCAGTGAAGCCGCCCGTCTCTGCCGAGCTGCCCATCATCATGCCTATTGTGATAGTATCAGCAGTGCTTCTCTTGTTCCTGGTCACTTTGCTTCTCATAATCGTACATCGCAAAGGCAAGGGGATTCCTTGTTCTTTTTGTGTTCTCGTGTTAACCCTGTTCCATTCTTGTGCCCCACGCAGGCTTCAGCAATAGAAAGGCAAAGAAGCGCTTAAAGCATCAGAGAAATGCCGACAGGTACGCTCGCTGTAAGTGTATGAGATGTGTGGTAGGCAGGCAGGCCCAGCCAGAGGCCACGTTTCCTACTAACTGTTCTCTTGATTGAATACTCATTGCAATGTTGTAAACATTTCCTTTCGGTGTTTTCTTTATATTAGCAATGGTGTTACAACACGCAGGCTTTCTGAGAGGAACAGCTACACCCAGGTACTCCTAATTAGTGCCCTTCACTCTGTGTCCTTTTCTTTGTTCATGCTGTTCCAAAGTGACACATTTCAATTTTTAAGGGTGATAATTAGGGGGAGGGGGAAGGAACAGATTATGATTCACATGCAGCCACACCCACCTCATCTTAATTAGATATACATGGACTGGATTTGCTGTAGTAGTGATCAGGAATGTGTTTTCTAATTGTGCCTGTGGGTGTGGATGCCTGTCCTGCTGCAGCCATTCCTAGGACACCCCTGGGATGTTGGGACTGTCCTGAGATGTCCCTAGTGAGTGTGACATACAACATGGGGATATCAGAATACTTCTATCCCTGGATACTTGGAATTTTTGCAGAATAGCCGTGACTGTGGATACCTTCTCTAGCCCTACATTCTATCCCCACCTAGCCATAGAATACTCTCTCTCTAGCCCTAGCCCTGGAATATCCTTTATTTATCTCTAACTGTAGAATCACCTATTGCTAATCCTCTAACTTGAGATCTAGAATATCCTATCTCTATCTCTATCCCACTTCCAGTATCCATGCTAAACTGTCAGACCCCTAACTAGGACATCCTGGCATGGTCTCGAGCATCCTAGAAGTAGTTATGGAAATATTGTAGCACTACATGGTACTAAACATTTCCCTGAAATTTTTGGTGCAATACAATGCATTTCAGAACCTTTGAGATGAGCCACATATGTACATGCTTCAGCGAGTAGAGAACACGTCCCAGAAGACTATTTGTTGTTGTATAATCATTAACCTCAATGAGTGATCAATTACACAGTCTTCTGGGTATAGGAACCTTTCTCATGCTGCTGGATCATCACAGCTGCTCTCCTTTCTCATGCTCTCCTGGATCGTCACAGCTCCTCTCCTTTCTCATGCTCCCCTGGATCATCACAGCTGCTCTCCTTTCTCATACTCCCCTGGATCGTCACAGCTGCTCTCCTTTCTCATGCTCCCCTGGATCGTCACAGCTGCTCTCCTTTCTCATGCTCCCCTGGATCATCACAGATGCTCTCCTTTCTCATGCTCCCCTGGATCGTCACAGCTGCTCTCCTTTCTCATGCTCCCCTGGATCATCACAGATGCTCTCCTTTCTCAAGCTCCCCTGGATCATCACAGCTGCTCTCGTTTTATTAGATTCCATTGGAAATGAATGACATTGTATTCAAATTTGGAGCATCCTAATTACACGACCATATTCTTAGTCCTGTTTTTTCTTGTTTAGCCAGCGACATCATGTAAACTGTGGCACACAAATGGAATGGTGCAGACAGAGAATGCCAAGTCAAAGGAACTGTTTGCTGCAGTCTTCAAACTTGGAGGGGGCCGAATATAGAGGACTCTACTGCCTTAAAGACCGTGGAAGAGTCCCTTACAGCAATTGCCGAGCCTATTTGGCAGTTGTTGGTAAGAGGCAGCAGTTGTCTCTGTCTGAAAGGAAGGTAGAGCTGAGTGAACTGCCATCATCTAGCTAAGTTGCCTGAGCCTGAGAAAAACTGACTTTGAAACACAGTACATCTTAATTAACTGATGCGCTAAGAGAGAAATTTATGCCTTACAGCTACAAATGCAAAATGACGCTTGAAGAATTGCATTTCACAGCAATTATTCTGGCACTAGCTTGGCTGAGCTGGTTCACATGCACACTAAGCACCCTTGAACTCTATGAAATATGTTTTCCTTTTCAACGAAATGCGAAGCTTCAGAAGATGTTTTCAGTTCTTCTGAATGAATCTTTATTTCGACATAACTCTCTTTGACTTGCATAGGGGCCAAAGTACAAAGACATATAGCTCCCATTCCCTTTGGCTGCAACTCAGAACAATTGCATTAGTTAACTTATAGTCTGCAGTGAAGATGGCAGTCACTCACTAGAAGCTGGACATTATGTGTTGTCTGAGGCAATGAAGATGGCGGGTATCACTGGAAGCTGGACATATGTGTTGTCTGAGTCTTTCATTGCAGTGAAGATGGCAGGTACTCACTAGAAACTGGACATAAGTGTTGTCTGAGGCAATGAAGATGGCAGGTATCACTGGAAGCTGGACATATGTGTTGTCTGAGTCTTTCATTGCAGTGAAGATGGCAGGTACTCACTAGAAACTGGACATTATGTGTTGTCTGAGGCTTTCACTGATGGCCAATAACCTTTTCTTTGGTGCACTCTAAAATTGTACACAAGTTACGTCCAAGTTTTTGGACATCAACATAACATGATTGTGGTGCTTGTGGTGCTTGTGCATGTGGTGCTGGTTCATGTGGTGCTGGTGTGCATGGTGCTGGTGTGTGTGGTGCTGGTGCATGTGGTGCTGGTACGTGTGGTGCTGGTGTATGTGTTGCTGGTTTATGTGGTGCTGGTCTATGTGGTGCTGGTGCATGTGGTGCTGGTGCTTGTGGTGTTGTGTGTGGTGATGGTGCATGTGGTGATGGTGCATGTGGTGCTGGTGTATGTGGGTGCTGGTGTGTGTGGTGTTGGTGTGTGTGGTGCTGGTGCATGTTGTAGTGGTGCATGTTGTAGTGGTGTATGTCGTGCCGGATATAGTGTCCATCTTTAAGCTTCAAGCCTGCAGGTGGGGTGGAGTCTATCATGCTGAACTAGCCATCACTTGGCGCTTTTGTGCTGGTGTGTGTGGCTGTGTGTGTGTGTGGAGGGGGGGGGGGGGGGGGGGGGAAGTGTTGTCAACTTAATTCCACCCTGCCTACCTGCATTACCTACCTGTGAACATGACTGTCTTTGTGGAAACCAATTTTGGTACATAATAATACAACTAGATTTTTTGTGATTGGTCTGCAGGGCATCAAGGCGAAGACAAAGGTGGCAGACAGGGGAGGAGAATGAGATGTATGATGTACTAAACAGCACCAGAGTGTCGGCTCCTCAAACTGATATTGCTGTTTTCGGCCCGGACGTCAACAGCAGCGGTGTCGAGATAAACTAAGGTAGCTTAGTGGCAGTGAGCTAGGCAACAACATTGCATATGCTAACTGCAAGCTTATTGACAACATACTTTACCTGACAATGTTTGTGTGGCAATATTGCCACTAGCTTAAAAACCTCGGCACTTTGATTCATGTGCCGGCCAAAAATGCCCACAATCAGCTGCCAACTCACAAAGGTAGCTAATTGAATGCACTGCTATAAGGACTTCAAACTGTGATGTTTGTGCATACCACTAATTGGCAAGAAGAAAGGTCCTAATTGATATCCAAATTCCACCCCAATATGTTTTGGACTGTTTTGTTTTTTTAATTTTTATTTTCATGAGTTGTGTAGTTTTGGCCGTCGTTGTCTAACATCTCCCACTTATTGGTGGCAAATGGACAATGAGGTGATATGAGTTGGTGAGATGAGAAACTAAGGTGATCTGGGTTTATTATGCTGTCGGTTGTGATATGAATCACTATACAGCACGCATTGCTGGTTTCCATAAGGATAGGATAGTTAGGGGAGGGTGGGTGTGTATGGGGCGGAATGTTTAGAGTGCCTGCAATTATTTTCTTAGTCTTAGTCCGCCCCCATGTAATAACAGATGGCCAGTCTCCCATGTCTGTATGTGTGGGGGTGGGGGAGGGGGGGCAGAAGGAATTTCTCTTAGGGCTGAGATATATCCCCCCCCCCCCCCCCCCCCCCCCCCCCCCCCCCCCCCACACACACACACACGTGCATACATCACATGTTTTCCTTACACATTGCACCACACACAACGAGGTGCATTCATGTCGTGACTTTCGATCACAGGTGTTGCTAGCCAAGCAAAAAAATATCATGGCTAGCATGATGTCAACTAATGGCATCGATGCCCATTCTCATGTCACATGTCTGTCACATGATGTTGACCTCATATCACTAGCACACGGCTCAGGTGTGGCTGCATGCCTCTCGATCCAATTTGTATGTGTCATATTCTGTCTGTGCAATGGCTGCAGTGTGTGTACACAGTGTTGTGTTCTGTTGCAGGATCCTGTCTACCAAGTGCTGGAGTGCAACACTGTGGATAATAGGGGAAGCACGTCCAGTGGAGGACCCCCCCAATTCTACGACCGAACGAGTGTGTCTGGTGAAGGTCTCTCCAACCCTAATTACCAAAGGAGCGTGTCCATGTCAAGCCACACCCACCCCATTCACCATGAAAGTTTGTCCATTGAAGATCCCATCTACCTCAACCAACGAGCAAGTGTGTCCAGTGCACGCTCACCCAACTGCGAACAAAGCAGTGCTACTAGCACTTTCCCCCCTTCGTTGCCCGCTGGCACAGGCCCCAATGACCCAACACGGATGAGGTATGTATAGCAACATCCCACAGACCAATTCCAGGAAAGGGGCGGGTGAGGGGTGAAGCCGCAAAGGTGATGAAGAGAGGGGGACAAGTTGTCCATGGTTATGAGAGGTAGATATATAATTGTGAGGAAGGAAGTGAAATGGGCTTTGTATAGTTATGGTGGACGGGCAGACTGACAGCAGCTCTAGCTGATGTATGCATCACAGCAGTTGTGGACTGCATGTTATTCTGCTGCACGTAGCTGTAAATGTTTCACTGCTAACTAACTAGCCACACCAGCTAGTGAACACAACAGTACAGCTGAGAGTTAGGTGGCTACAATACTGCCAGGAGCTACAAGTAGGAGCTACCAAACTTCTATAGCCAGTTACCTCCAGTAGCAAAAGCTAGCTCTGTCAGCTAGAGCACAACTAGATAGTTGTTATATGGCTTACCACCTGTTTCAGGCATTGGCCTTTGCCCTGTATGCTTTAGCAGACACCTACCACCAGCTCTTCGGAAATCCAATGAGCTTCTTCTTGTCCACAAATGCCATTGGGCTTACTCGAAGCTAAACTGCTGATGTTGGACCTCATCACTTGGCATTCTGATTGGCTTGATGCTGCGTTGCTAATTCCGAAATAGAACTAGTTTCTAATCTGGTGTGCCTTTGAGTTTGGTTGTGTTTCTTTTGTGTTGCCCGGTTCAAAACATGGTGGAATGTAATGGTAGGGTGTATCACAACATTCTGCTTGGCTATGTTGTCATATTACAGCCTGGAGTTGACAACAGCAATAGTAACTCCCACTGCCAATATTATCACAATAGCTCCAGTTTACTGTCAGGGAGGAAAAAAGACTTTCTCATTCATGGTTGTCCTGGCAATGGGATCCATGACACGTGTTTGGAATAAGCGGCCATTATTTTACTTGGCATTGTGTCAAGCCTCGAGCACATAATGTAGCTAGAGCTAGGCCTGACCTTTGCTGTTGGCAAACATGAGTTCTTTGCTGAACTGCCATGAGATAGTCGGGGAGGGTATCATCTTGGAAGCCATAATTCTAAGAGGGCGTAAAGAAGGTTTGTGAGGCTCCTGCTACTGGCAGCAGTCATCTTCTGTCATGAAATATTTTGCACCGAGAACAGTTGATTAATTCCCTGTGCCCAATTTTTAAATTTATTTCTGATGAAGGCTAGAGCATCGAAACATCGGGAGAATACAATTAGAAGTTGAATAGTACCGCTGAGTCATACCACCTACTGAACTCTGAACTGAACTCACTTGACAAACACCAAAACAAAGTTGAATTGTGCTCTATATAGAAGAGTTTCCCCATGCCCTGTCACTGTGAGGTGAAAGAATTTTTTTCCTTTAAAAAAATGTTGTTAATGAGTTGGACGAGTTATCTTGACCAAAACTTTTCCCCGACAAGGATTGGCTTTTAGTAACACACCATTCCTCATTCCCCAAACTCTTGTGATTTGATTAACCCCTCAGTAACTAGCTTAACCACCCACCTGCCCACAAAGTATCTCATCTCAGTAATGTGACTATATTGTAGAGAGGAATTTTTTCAATGGATTGTAATTGGCAAGGAAGGGACATTGGGAATATTCCTGTCTCACATTAATGGCTCACTCAAGAAAAGAAAGACACAAAATTGGCCAGAAATGACTTTTTGGGGGGGGGGAGGGGGGGGGGCGGGAATGGACAAATCTCTCAGCAGAGCGTTTTGACCCTTCAACCTGTGGCTGAGCGGGAAGATAGTGGAATGGCCTTAGCGAGTGGAGCTCAAGCACCAGGAAGGTTGTCAGTCCTCTCTGTGAAACTTGAATAATGTGTACAGAGATGCTTGGGATCCACATTTATGATTGATTCACAAGTACTCATTCAAGCACAGGTCAGATACTGCTATCGATGGCTCAGCATGCTCCCCGCTCATTTATGATTGGAACCAAAGTTTAAAACCACACCCTTTACATTAATATTCTGTAGTATTCTATCCATGAGGACCTCCAATCTTGAAAATGCCCCTCATCTGATATTCATACCAGTCTACTTTCCAAATCCTCTCTCGTATAATAATTATTATTATTTTCTCGTTGTAATTTTAGTTTGACGAGTATCGACAAGATTCCGAATGAGGAGGCCACACTAGGTGATGCTGAATATTCAACTCTCCACAGGGTAAGTAACAATTCGAGTCCCTGGGTTAATTATGATCAGCTCTGAAGTAGTGTTCTGAAATTCAAACTCATGACTAATTCAATGGTCAATGATGCAAGTATATAGAGGCGTGGTCTGTTTTCTAGCATTTATTGTTTGTTAGTGTAAGTGTAATCTACTGGAAGGTTGCTAGGGACTTTCTGCACCCCTAGATTGATGGAAGGGGTTAAACTCATGAGGTACATATTTTTTTAGAAGTTTTCTTCGTGTAAAGTCATCTGTTGTGAGAAAGTTGAGTGATAATTGGCGAGACAAACATGTCCTCGCTGGAGCGATGAGAGAGTTTGTAGCACCAAACATGCTCATGTATGGATCTTGTGTTCTTCCATATAAATATGAACCCGCTGCTTGTGACATCCTGAATATGACTCTCACTAGCTCTTAAACCAAACCTGCCTTACTTCTTCGCTCCTGGGGCAGGCATAGTAAGCTATAACCTGGTCCTTGGGTTCCCGGGGTAATTGATTCTTAAAAGAGCTCCCACACACTGTCCGTATATTTATTCAAAGCTTAAAAGGAGTTGCTAATAATCGAGTGACTTCTGTCTGACCTTGCCAATTATACCACTCTATGTTGGAGATTGCAGGTTTGCCTGCAAATGCTCCTCCTTAGACGTGCAATAAAATTGTGTACTTGTGGCTGCTGCTTGTCACTGAGAGCTCCCCTCTCTTGCACAGGAAATCTGCACTCCACTCTCACTAGCATTGCTCCCATCATGGCCAATCTCAAAAGCACAGACTTTGCTGTGTGCACTAATTTGGTCTATAATTAATCAGTACAACACTTCCTATAGCACACTGGCACAAGCTGTGATAATATTATTATCATGATTACTAGAAGCGCTTCCATTCTGGCTTGATCTTTCTATGCCCATGATACAATGCCCATAATGCCCATGATACAATGCCCATAATGCCCATGATACAAGTTGCACCCACCTCTTAATCTGGCAAGTTAACTTATTTATCACTGTGCAAGATTAGTTTGATCTCCATTTAATGCAATTACCTGCTTCAAAAATGACTGTAATTTTGTTTGTCACTTCAGTAGCAGTTGGGCAATCAACACTCCCACTGGCTCTAATTGCTGGATCCCACACTATGAAGTGTCATTATTTGTGAAGTTTATGTGTTTTGAACACACTCATGTTCATCTTCCCCACAAATTATCATTCTGCAATAATGAGGCATGTCCTCTGTCATAACATTCTCTGGGATGAGCTTCTTTTCATAACCACTCTATCTTCCTGGTATATATGGGTGTGGCCAATTCTGTGTGAAAGGTGTCGACCCTTCAATGGCTACGCAGCTCACACCTAAGTGCTTGTCCCTAGTGATTTAGTGGAGATGGAACTGAGGAGGATAAAGAGATCACTTGGGATGTGGTCGGCCATCTTCTGCCCCAGCAGAATAACCGTGTTCCTTCAAGCTGGTAGAAAAGGACTGACACTGACCAGATTGTCACTGGCTATAACTGAATGACTCCACCTGGTCCAAACCAGATGCACCCTGCCACATTTTCACATAACAACATGCTTGAGAAGGTTTGTGTATTTGCACCTCCCATCTGCTGATAAAACAAAATTCTATGCCAAACAAAAAGCCTTTATATGAAGTTGACCATTCAGTTCCGATTCTTTTTGTGCCTTTCTCCTTGTATTCTCGACTCTCCTTCGGACTTGAAGCTTCTGCAACCAGACAAGCTCACTAATTTGCACCAGCCAAGCTTGAGAATGGACAGTAGATAATGCCAGTCCACAGCAATCCCCTTGATGTCTGGAGGCAAAAAAGAATCAAAAAAGGAAGGAGCTTCAACATTTCCTTTGATGCCTTGAGGCAAAGGACTCAGTGAAAGGGCCAGTTTTCATTGATTGGTGTCATTTCCTTTGAGGTATCTCATGACTCCCCAGGATGTTAGTTTGTGGCATTACCTCTGGCAGTGTTGTGGGCCAGGGTAATCTAAACTATGGTGTGCTGGTTCATGCAATGTGGCCTGGCTGTGAACCTGCCACTTCCTTATCCTGGCCACTGCCAGGCATGCTTAGGGAGAAGCACCCAATAAGATAGCTGTGAGTAGCAGAGAGAAGCCAAGGTAGGTATAGGGTTTTGAAAGAGAGGTCTAATAGGCTGTGGCTTAGTGGTGTTAGTGCTGACCTCCCCCCCAGTGTTTGTAAAGTGCTGGAGTGTATCAAAGAAAAGCAAAAGGTTTTATTGGGTGGAGCCTGATTTGTATCAGGGACAAATTTCATTATTTGGGGTGTTTGTTGGTGGAACACACTAACAAACAAACAACAACAACAACAAATGGCAACACAACAAAACAACAACCACCGGATTGCTTAGAACGAGAGAGCCAGCGAGAGGAGGCCATCCATGAAGTGCTTTGCCCTTGAAAGGTCACCATACGTCAAGGTTTCCTGACGCATAATCCATTCTCTTGTGCCATAGCTGGGTTTGTGGGAGTAAGTAGGGAAGTCCCTGCATGTTGTGAAGTTGCACTTATTGAAACTCTAAAGCCTTCACTCAGAGCTCCAGAATTAAATTACTGGAATCATTGGCATGTATTCCAGATGGCAAAACCATGGCTACCAATGAACTAAGGCAAAAAACAAAACCCAACAACAACAAAAGGAAACAACAGCAACAGCAACAACAATGCCCTCAATTTAAAAAAATGATAATCAATTCACAAGTGAGAAAACTTGTATCTGTCCCGATCACACTGGGTCAAGCTAGTGTGTGGACAGGTCATCTTTAAGCAAGCTCAGCTACACTCCACAAGACAGGAATGACTGCACTACTCCGATGGAGGAGGCGAAGACAAACCTCTGAGCATACAAAATGGCCGCACCATAACAATTTGAACATGTAGAGATCAAGGCCAAGGTTTCATGATGATCCCTGTCTAGAGTTTATACTGTGTGAGGTAGCAGCATGCAGAAGAGGTGAGTGAGTGTTGCTCATCTCAGCTTGTGAATAATTCTTTGACACATGGAGTGGTGGCATTCCTTCCCATCTGAAATCTATGGTGTCAGTAATAGCAGTTTACGTAAAGTGTGTGGATTTCAGCAGCCTCCACACAACCTTGGACATGGCAGGCTTGAGCAAGTCTTGTGTGCATAACAAGCCCATAATAGGCTTGTGATAGGGGCTGTGGAAAAAGGGGGCATATTTACAGAGTATTCAAATTTGAGTCATTGGTACCAGGTTGAAGAACACAAGTACCAACAGAATGAAACTGGAGCCAACTCATAATCAAATGATGTGACAATCCTGAAAGCTTGGGCTAAGTATTGGCAGGTACCTGGAAGGTAATGCTCAGTCTAGTTTTGAGCAATTAGTAGTCTGTCAAATTAAGCCTTCCCCCCTCAGACTTGAATCATGTGTGCATTGCTGGCGTCCATACTAGCATTTCACAAAACAACATGCAAAGGGGGAAAGGAGTCTGGTAAAGGGTAGAAATTGGGGGAAAGGAGAGAAAAGGAGGGGGGGAAAGGGAAGAAAGGAGGGAAAAGGAGGGGAAGAAAATGGGGGAAAGGAGGGAAAAGGAGGGGGGAAAGGGAAGAAAGTGGGGGAAAGGAGGGAAAAGGAGGGGGGAAGGAAGAAAGTGGGGGAAAGGAGGGAAAAGGAGGGGGGGGGGGGAAGGGAAGAAAGTGGGGGAAAGGAGGGGAAAGAAGAAAAAAGGGATGAAAATAGGAGGGGGAAAGGAGGAAAAGTGAGGAAAGAAGGGGGGGGGGCTACTTATAGGAGAATTTGTTGCGGAGAGTAAGAGGATAGAGCTAGGAGAAAGGCATCGAATGATCTCCACAAACCTTCACAATGAAAAGAAAATGGAGATGCACCTTATAGGCTAGCGATAACAGCAGCTACAGCAGAGATAGTCAAGATCCAGAAAACTTGTGCTTACAAACAAACAGCTTCTAGCATGTAATACCTGATTAGTGTCTTCTCCAATTCTGACCTGCAGCCCCAGCTAGGAAGAAGTTCTATTTAACGCACTCTTATATTATAGTGCCTACATCTATTGCAGTTGAAACCACCTCCAAATTGCATTAGATCTGATGTGCATTGAGGCGTAATTTCTGAAATTGAACTCACTGTGGATGCAGGCAATGTGCATTAATGCACATCTAATGTGTTGAGTGCGCAGTATGGAGAGACCTTAAAAGTAATCATTTCTTTTATGCTTGTGCACATGAGAGGGAAATTTTTCAATTTTGTGTCAAATTGTAACGAGTTGTTTTCTAACTCCTGGCTCAGTAGGTAAGGGTTCACATTATAAGCTTGTTATTATATTCCAGGAAATGCATCAATAGGAACTCTCATTATCCAAACATCTAGCAGTGTCTGGTCACATGTGTAGGTGATGACCGGAAGTAAAACCAGGCCTTGGTTTGGTCCACACCGAGTGAACAGTATGCCTTAGCTAACTGGCCACTGACTCGGCGCAGTGTTCCAGTGATTAAAAATACATCTGTTAACATTATTGGTACACCTTTTCCCCAGGAATAGTCTATTCACACTGTTCAGGTCATTGCAATGCAAATACCTGTGCTGCAGTTTGGTATAAGTATCAGTTCCATCAGGTGAAGCAAAGAAAAGCTACGCCTTGCTATGCCACTCATATGTTTGCAACTTATAGCAAGCAAGTTCATCCAGGAAACTTCCTTTCTCAATAGCAATGGGTCTGACATTAGTTCCCAGTGAACAAATGGTCTGTGTAGCTGTTCTCGGCAAAAGAGCTTCCAGAGAGACACTCATGACACATTTGCACATCAACCTTCAGTAAGTGAGTTTTCTAATGATTCGGTGACAGAGCTCTTCCATCATGTGCAGGAATAATGACCCATTGTTTAATGCATAACATGTCACGATGACTGGGTTTGCACCTGTAGGAGGTTGTGGCAGTCAACTGCCCTAATGAATAACAGTGTTGTGGTGAGGACCCACACACCAATGATGGGTGCACTGTTTGGCAATAACGAGGAACAAGTTGTTCAAGTTGGCCACACGCAGTTGCTATTCACAGCTCACATACTTCCTTGTTTACACCGATGTTAACTAACCACAGCAGATGTTTGTGAGCAAATTTTTGCAACAAAGACGGCGTGTTTTTATGATTAGCCAACACTTGAAATTTGTGACATATGATAATGTTCATATTATAATGATATGAGTTGATGGGATCTAATTATGTATTGCCACATGTGTAGAGGCACAACAGAAAATTGACTACATCTTGTCCTGTAGGCCAGTACAACAGAGTACCTATACTACCTTGTCCTGAGGCCAGTATAACAGAGCTACTAGCTTTGCCTGTAGGCCAGGAATGTAATTAATGCTCGATTATTAGAAGCATGTAGAATATAGCATTATACAGCATTGTTTAACACTGCAAAACAAACACACATACATACACTGAGGAACCAACCATTTTCATTTTCCTTGGACTAGTCAGCTAAAGAAAGATTGGCATATATTCTCTGTTAACTCTCAGTTGACAGTAATACGATGACTTTTTCTTGATAACTTACACCCTCAGCGCTGGGTGCTCCTGGTGACCATGGTAACGGCTAGAGTGAGTGAATTAAGCTGATTATCAAACAAGTCATAGTAAGTAGATTTGGCTCTTTATAGAACTGTATTTACTAGTTTATACTCAAACTAGTTTTAAGCTCCTAATATTGTTTACTTCAAACGTACACAAGACTTTCTGTGCAGGAGGTCATCAGGTGTATGGAAACTAGAGGTGCATGAGGATCTGTCTGTGTTCAATCAAAGGGGCCACATTTGTAAGGATATATGACTGGCTGCTGTCAGAGATGTCCTGTCTTGAGAAGGGGAGATGAAATATTGTGAGATGTTTATGCATTTGGGAGTTAGTAAGGATGAAACAGCTTACCCAGGAAAACCTGTAATCCATAAACTTTGCAGTTCTCTAGACATATGAAAATTAAATTAAAGATAGGATCTGTATAATGGAAGGTGATGTTGCAAGCTTGTGTGGACACACCAGGTGGTGTTGCAAGCTTGTGTGGACACACCAGGTGATGTTGCAAGCTTGTGTGGACACACCAGGTGGTGTTGAAAGCTTGTGTGGACACACCAGGTGGTGTTGAAAGCTTGTGTGGACACACCAGGTGGTGTTGCAAGCTTGTGTGGACACACCAGGTGGTGTTGCAAGCTTGTGTGGACACACCAGGTGGTGTTGCAAGCTTGTGTGGACACACCAGGTGGTGTTGCAAGCTTGTGTGGACACACCAGGTGATGTTGCAAGCTTGTGTGGACACACCAGGTGGTGTTGCAAGCTTGTGTGGACACACCAGGTGATGTTGCAAGCTTGTGTGGACACACCAGGTGGTGTTGAAAGCTTGTGTGGACACACCAGGTGGTGTTGAAAGCTTGTGTGGACACACCAGGTGGTGTTGCAAGCTTGTGTGGACACACCAGGTGGTGTTGCAAGCTTGTGTGGACACACCAGGTGGTATTGCAAGCTTGTGTGGACACACCAGGTGATGTTGCAAGCTTGTGTGGACACACCAGGTGGTGTTGCAAGCTTGTGTGGACACACCAGGTGGTGTGGAAAAGAGAGCTAGCTTCAAGAAGTGCTGGAATAACTCTCCTAAAGTATTTCAAGTCCAGAGAAGAAAACACAAGCCTTGAAACTTTTACAAAGTGCATGCATACAGTTGTGCCATATTTTCCATTTCCATGCAGAGTACAAAGAACTCTCAGTTGACATAAGATGTTTCCACTAGATGCTCTTGCCTTCATCTTCGACTAGATGCTCTTGCCTTCATCTTCGACTAGATGCTTTTGCCTTCATCTTCGACTAGATGCTCTAGCCTTCAGCACCTATATAGTGGAATTGAGAGAGTGCAATTACAAGTTGCTGGTTATTGTAAGGCAGAGTATAGATAACAGTGAAATAATTAGCACCCCTTGTGTTGTTCATAGAGGCTTTAGCAACCAAGTGGGAAATAAAAGTGACAATGACCTTTGCAAAGGTGTGAAAATTCCAGTTTGAAGGGATGCCAGACACAAGGGCTCTGGTTCATCCTGGCCCACAAAATTCATTACTATCCCTACCTGTGGAATGGAAGTTGTTGCAAACCACAATTGTCCACTGGCAATGCTTGGGTACAGTTCAGGGAGATGAACACCCTTGATCTCAGATTATTACCACTACTCAACCTTAGCTCTGGTCACTAGGTTGCTAGGATGACTTTTTGGCTCTACTGGCATCTCTCCCTCCTTCTCTGCTAGACTTTGGGGGTTTCATTAAGATCCCTGGTGGGCAGAGCAAAGGAAGATTTTTTGGCTGCTGGGAAAGACTGTTAGCTCTACTGGCATTATCTCTCCTAGGCCTTGGCTTGGTCAGGCAGTGGTATGCATGATTGCCTGGGTTACTATAGTAACTAATATTCCTGGTGGGCAGGACCAAGAGATCCTCTCGAGTGGCCTGTCATCGGTTACCCATTGTTATATTTGTCCAACTCAGATGTGGCCCCTTATAAGCTTCGTGTCTCTTTTCTTCTCTCCCCCATTATGAATGGCCAGGTGGATGGGACCAGTTTGGTGCTAACTACTTTAATTGTCACTTGTACATAATGGGGCCCTGTTTCCCCGCTTACACCTCTCTTCAATGTGATACTTATTGTAGTCGCTACCTGTGCCATTGGTCTCCTATAGCATACAAATGCAGGACCTACTCTTTATACATGTAGTGCATGCCCCCCACCGGCTCCTATGCCCCCCACCTAGCTCATATGCCCCCCACCTAGCTCATATGCCCCCCACCTAGCTCCTACAGTATGCCCCCCCCACCTAGCTCGTATGCCCCCCACCTAGCTCATGTGCCCCCCACCTAGCTCATATGCCCCCCACCTAGCTCCTACAGTATGCCCCCCCCCACCTAGCTCATATGCCCCCCACCTAGCTCATATGCCCCCCACCTAGCTCCTACAGTATGCCCCCCCCACCTAGCTCGTATGCCCCCCACCTAGCTACTACAGTATGCCCCCCACCTAGCTCATGCCCCCACCTAGCTCCTACAGTATGCCCCCCACCTAGCTCATATGCCCCCACATAGCTCATATGCCCCCCACATAGCTACTATGCCCCCCACATAGCTCTTATGCCCCCCACCTGGCTCCTAAACCCCCTACGTAGCTCCTATGTCCATGTGCTTTCTGTGTATCGGAATTCCTCTAGAAGTACTCAGCTGAATTCAAAATTCAATGTCTGTGACAGGAAGGCAGTTGAATAGTTCATGAAGTCTTAGTTGACACAAATTACAGCCTTTAATTAGACCTGTTGACAATTAGTGTTAGTGGCCAGACAAACTAAGGACACAACTAATTGAGGCTATCTATATTTACCTCAAGGTTGTAGCTGGCCATCCAACAGCAACTAGCAGAGTTTGGGAGACGAGTTCTTTAGACCAGTACACACATTTCTCATGTAGACCAGTGCAGACATTTCCCATGTAAACCAGTACACACATTTCCCATGTAGGCCAGTGCACACATTTCCCATGTCGATCAGTTCGCACATTTTTTCATGCTCAAAGTAAGATCTTCCGAATTTCATCCATTCAAGGCACTTTTTTTGAATACACAATATTTTGTATTAAAATGATCTTCTCAATAATCAACTTAAAACTTATTCCCTCGACATTTTGACTAGATGCTCTAGCCATCATCAGGAACATAATTATTCCTGATGAAATTGTAATACAACTGAGAGTTCGTTAACACAATATTATAACTTAAAAACTTGAGAGCTCATGGTATCCTTAATAATACACTTTTTCTATATGTATATACATGTGCTATATTTTGGAGAAGAGTAAACGTCTCTGAAATTAGATTATTTTGTAAGTGTTCACGGTAGAGTTGAGGCTCGTAGGAAGCTAATTTTGGTTGGTCAAGCGGTAGAGGCATGATGAACACTAGACCTGCCCAATCTGCTTATTGAAAGAATGGAAGCCCAGTTTCAGGTGAATTCAATCTTCTAATGAAGTGATCAGCAGTCCTTATGAAGTGGTCATAGATTTGGAATTACTTACAGGTGGTGTCATACTTGGTGTAATGCGATGTTGGTGTTGTGATCATTGATACATAGTGTCACATTTGCTGGTGGTTTTGTCATGTGATGGTGTTGTGATAGTTGCTAGTGTCATATGGGCTGGTGGTTTTGTCATGTGATGTTGGTGGTGAGTATAAAAGCTCACAGCATATGCTAGCCAGGGTACACTTATATAATTATACCCAGCTGATTAAGGTGGCACACACTGCACAAGACAAATTCTGTTATGTCCACCTACAATTTCTGAAACACATTCGAATAAACATGTTTGGAGCTTGTCCAATCTCTCAACAAACTCTCAGACTACAACAAATCACAACAACTTTCTCAATAATCAGCTTGAAATTTACTTGCTACATTTCAGGTAGATGCTCTAGCCCTCATCAGGAATAATGCTGAGGCTAGATGCTCTACCCGAAATGTCGAGAGGGTAAATTTCAAGTTGATTATTGAGAATGTCATCGGATTGTCCAGTCTTGTGCCATTTGAACTGGTGGTTCGGAATGGGTTCAGGTAAGGTGCCCGTGTGTCTCCATGGCAACTCGACACAGTCGGAAAAAGCCTATTTCTGCGGTTGCTATTTTGATTGGCACTTTTCATAAGCCATAACAGGCTCTTGTCAAGCTAGGTATACCTACTTGGCTTAGTGAGCAAGTATTTGGCTAACTATTGCTCACTGTGCACAAGAATTTTAGCTTGATACCACTCGGTAAACTTGTGAAGCTTCCAAAACCGCTGGCTGGTGAGATTATGTATGAGCAGTCGGTAACTTGGACAGATCGACGACAATCCTGGCATAAGCAGGTGTAGTGTTTGTGAGAGGCCTACTAAAACATGAAACATATTTAGCATTTTTCTATTCTTGCAAGCAAGTTATCCAACAATGTGACTCTGTAGTTGTACACAGGGAATATAGCTGTCCACATTATTACTTGTGATAGATGATGCAATCTGCCATCGGGCTATCAGAGCCTTAAATTGTAAACTTATTGTGCTTTTCTGGCACCAAGCCCTCACCTCCCAGCAACCTCAGTCCTGTACTGGCAGGTAGCTAGACATCCTATTGCAATAAGGACATCAACAACTAAACTACAAACCATGCCTTGCCAGGTTTTTAATTGCTTATTGTGGTTCTCACATTATTTAGCTAAGCGTAAATAAATGTGAATCAATTATTCTCATTTTGGCACATTTTATCTAGACCCTAACCAGTCGTGGAACTCTAGAATCTAGCTTACTTTTTGTGTGCAGTGTGTACATGCTAGTGAGTACATGAATTAATTGTGATGTCAATTAAAAAATCAACATTTCTGGTGATTAGACGATGTCTTTCTAATCTCCTAGATATTTTGACACCCAGCACAAATAATGTCATTACACTAAAGTGTAAGTCATTTTTGGCTGGATTTTATTTACTGAGGTATACTTCTCCATCGAAACTTGTCGAAAATTACCTTAGTGGTGAGCAGTTAAACTTCAGTAATTTTGTTTTACTTGAGGCAGAATGAGAATCTACTCCAGCACCTGATTCACTAATCACAAATGTGCTTGCTGTTTGCAATGCCAGGACCATGCCAAAAAAGTAATAGATTGTGAGGTAAGAAACCACAGGATTAGGTTTGGCAAAGTTGAATGGAAGTCATGAGGACATGAAATGGAAGCTGATGAGAAGGTGCTGATAATGCATACTTGTCACAATTAGTGATTATATGCACTTTGGCTAATTACCTTAGTGGTGTGCTTGGCTAATTACCTTAGTGGTGTGCTTGGCTGTTGCAAGTGTGCAGCCACATTCTAATGGCCTGCACCAAGATGATGCAATAAAGCTGGAAGGCTGAGGTCATCATTATTAAGTGCTCCACATTAAAACAAGAGATCTAGCCAAGAGTCTTGTTTCAGGCCTGTCATGGACTTTTTGTCAATCAGATGTTTTCCAATTTTGCTAAAAGGGCTGGCTGCCCTTTTAGTTCACATGTTGTGGCTTTGCAGTACAAGTTTTGCTCCTTAGTAGTGCATGCTCATAGAAGTGCAGTGATGCATTGACAATCTCAAGAATCTTTGGATGCCCAAAATTGAAGGTTCTTGCCCAGCCAATATACTGGCTAAGGCAAGGATTAGGAAGGCAACAACTTTGAACTTTGTGGATACCCATGGGTTACCCATTATGGACACTGTTTGTCTCTCTCTCTCTCTGTGGGTGTGTCTGTCTGTCTGTCTCTCTGTGTGTGTGTGTATATTCACGAGTTATTGTGCAGCTTTGGTAAACAAGTATTAGATAAACAACCTTGTTAGTTGTATACAAAAGGCAAAAGGGGATGCCTGTACTTTAAGCTTCATAGCACCCTCATGCTTTATCATTAGTATTCATGTGCTTCTTTTGACATTAGAAAATGTAGGTACAAGGTGACTTGCGCCCAAAGTCTAGCCCCTCAATCCCATAAATTCATGAGCTCACCTAATCAGAGCTTGATATGAAGACCTTTGGTATGGCTTTGTGTTGTAAAAGAGATGTTGGGATGAAATGCTTTTCGCATACATGGTCTCAATCTTCAGAATAGAACTTGTAGCAATGCTGAGCCACATAAAGAGTTTCACTGTTCAAAACTTGGATATGTTATTCCTACACCAATAATTTTAGAGAGCATGGACATAGGAGCTATTTCAAAGGAGCTCTCCCACAGGTGCCTAGTACATGCAGGAAGTCCTGTAACTGTTTCAAAAAGTAAGTGATAACTCTAGACCTATGGTGGCATACTTGTGCATCATTTGTAGTTGGCCTAGTTTTGTGATGGGCCTCCACAGAGCAAGGTGTTGGAAGGGAAATGCAGATTTCTATGGTGTACAGCAGGAAGAAATAATCATCAAACAGCAGCTCTAAATAATATTTTTCCCTGCAAGTCAAGGGAGGAGCCAAGCAGGAAGCCCTGCGATTGCTGACAAAGAATCATGTAGAGTGCATCTGCTGATGTTCAATGGCAGAGTCAAACAGATGTTTTGGAAATACTCTTCAAAACTCGTCTAAACATAATATGTTCTAATTACAAGACTCGTCTTAAGTGTATAGATAGTTTGTCACGACTACTTTAAATATCAAATTAAATTGCAAACATGAACCATATAGAAGTTGAGTTGTGAAAGCGAGATACCTTTTTCTGTCAATTAATTTCATTCCTCCTCACAGGAACCCATCTATCATGTCTTGGAGAATAGAAGAGTTCCGCCTCCAGTTCCTAACCGCAAAAGCAAGGAGGAATCTTCCCTTCGTCAGTCCTACACAAATGTATCAACTTCATCCTTAAATACTCATTATGATGAGATCACATCAGCTCCCAAATAATAGCAGCTCAATATGATGATCGGCTCTCTAGTTATTGATCATTCTGCATTATTATTATTATTCATTATTCATATCATGCTGTGTGTGTGTATACATTATTTGTATGTTAATGTTCGCAAATTTTGAGATTTTGTTACTGTTTATTTTGGCATTACATGAAGTTCAATTGGCACAAATAGATGTCCACATTTTTATACAAGTCCATTTTGTATATAATGGTGTGTGCTTGTTGGCTTGGGGTGTGGCCAAGTGTTGGTAAGGTTTAATATTCCCTAATTTAGTTAAATAGCAAGTGGTAAAATTTTAACTTATTTAAAATTATTTAAAATTATAATTTTTTATTGGTTTTTAAGAATTATTCCTCAGTGTGTGCCTGGTGTACTTTTCAACTTCATAAAAGATATAATAATCATTAAAGCTGGTGTGGCCCTTCCTACTGATGACCTTGGTAAAAAGTAGGTATAATTTCTAGACCTTCCCTGTGTTCTGTGCCGATGCTATATAGGTACTGATAATTTCTAAAATAAACCTGCGAAAGTCAATGAGTCCTAAAGGCCAAAAAATTAGTGTCCTCCAATAACGGCCTTAAGTACTGGGACATTACCTTGTTCATTATTCATTAGTGTTGCTAGGTAGCTACACAGCAACACTGCCGGAGCTAAACCAGCCAACTGATGCACAAGAGTCAATCTACAAAGAATTGGAAAGTAAGGAAGTAGAAGGCAAACTTGACAAGTTAATACTGTCTTCCAAAAGATCTCCAAGTACCTTGAGAGTTGCCATCTCAATATGTAGTCCACCAAACATGATTACAAATTGTTTTTCAGCTTAGCATAGCAAAAATAATAACAAGAGTGGTAACAAGATTTTTGATGCCACCATGGATGATCTCTTTCCTGAACATTTGGACCGTGCCCCCTCATCATACTTTATCTTCTACTTGTTAATTAAAGTGACAACAGGCTCTCTGGTTTTCCCGTTGCCTGGCAACTTCTGAAGCTTTTGCTGCTCTACAACAAACTCTGTACCTATAAGTTAATTATGCACATTCCTAAAAATATATATATATTCGTACATGGGTTATTGTACTTGCACTGTCACCCGAACAATAATTCTTGTATTCTGACACACATTTCTCTACTTGGAAATGTAGTTAGCATGAGAAAACTGTGATTACAGATTAAATTGGATCACCTAGCATTGTCTGAGGATACTAGGTCAAGTGTTTGTAGTTATCACATGGTCATAATCCTGTTCACAGACGACTAGTTCAGACATGCAAAAGACATTTTATTTCGTGAAGGGAGGGAAAGGGTCTGGCCACATCTGACCAGGTGGTTATAGAGTACTTTGCATATGTATGACTGAAATTTTATTTTTATTTTTATCACCGGCGCTTACTTCATCAATGAATATATTTGTATTGTAGAGAGGAGAGCTTCCTCTATATAGCCACTGATAACAATCGCAACTGGCAAGCACTTTTCAATCAGCCACAACTCATATTTAGGCTGCATGTAACTTTGCCACAGTAATATCCATGTGATATTTTTAATATGAAAAGCGAACACACAGAGAGATCTATCTAATATCAATTACATAAGTAAGGTGTGCAGAATCTATGAAGCAATGTGGTAACCACTCTATTCCATAATTTAGTCCCACCCTTCATGCTTAAAAAACAAGTTTTCAAAAAACCCTTTGTCACTTTCTAGCATTCAGAGTTGTTATAGCCACACAAGACTTGATGCTGATCATAACGGAATTTGTGGGGGTGATTTCATTTTCAGATTTCCCCCCTTTTATACATTCTAGGAAGGTGAGAGGGTACTGGTATCGGCATTCCTATAACGGGATGATCAGAATTTGCGCTATGACTACCACTCAAAAGATAGGGAGAGCCCTAATACTATAGCTGACATGCATATTCATGATCCTCCATGGTCAGGTGCAACTACATACTGATCAAGCAAGGCTTCGAGCACATAATGTAAGAATATAAGTGTTAATGCTAATGATCGGCAGTAACCTACCACCTAGCCATGAGCCACTAGCAGCCACTTCATTATCAAACACTGGATGAGTTGGTTATGATAATAATCTCTCTTCCATGGTGGGAATGTCACACTCGCTGTACATGTCTGTAATTTGTGAACTGTCCATATGAAATCTTAAACATATCCTGTGGCTGTATTTATCAGCAGCATATTAGCAGGGGCCAAGTATTGATGGGGAAATCCTGTCTTGGTGATTCCTCCATGTTGCCTAGAGCCAGTGAAGTACATTACAAGAATACTACAATGGGCAAGCCCATCATTCCTGACCAATCAAATGTGGTGTGTCTTAATTCCAAAACTGGCTCACTAAAACTTGGCTGCATTCATCAGATATTTCTGGCCCATGCAAGACCAGGCTTGTTCCAGACTACAACCTTGCTGCAATCACCAGATGTTCCCAGCCCACATGAGACAAGATTTGTTCCTGACTAAAACCAGGCCCCCATCACCAGATTTTCTCAACCTATGTAACACCAGGCTTGTTCCAGACTTCAACCTGGGCTGCAGTCATCTGATCTTCCCAGCCCATGCGAGATGATGCTTGTTCCCTAGAGTAACTAAAATACATCATCATGATGGTATAACAAACATTGTTAGAGTGATTTGCTCTAGCCATTGCCCTGGCTCTAGCTACTGGCCTGGTTAACCCTAGCTGAAGCCATAATCCAGCACTGATCTGAAGATGTCATCATGAAAATATGATGCCGGGATTATGTCTTGGTGAAGCAACCTTCCATTACAAATCTGGCTTCCAACCCAACAGGTCCCTTCGTCTTACTGTCTACTCATGTTAGCAGCATCTATAGAGGCTAGAAATGTTAATCCAAACCACACATGTGGTAATTGGGTCAGGTTTACAAGTTGACGCTTTAAAAGTTGATGTAAAATAAATTATAAGTACATGAGATAATATAATGCTGGTGTGTCTACAGCTTTGAAAGGTAAAGGGTCATGAAGTGGCCAGCTTTGAAAGGTAAAGGATCATGAATGGTCAGCTTTGAACGGTAAAGGGTCATTAAGTGGTCTTGGTAAAATAGTAAACCAAACATCCAAATAGGTAAGTATCGTCACAAAAATTTAATTCCCACACAAAAACACGAAATTGCTGATGCCGCAATTGCTCCCTCTCCTTCGCACGCCATTTTCTTCACTGTGGCCGCTTTTCAACAAGAGTAAACGAGTTATGCTCTCCATCGAAGAGAAGCTGGAAATTATGAAGAAGGCAAAAGACCAAGGCAGGCGTATTTTTTTAGCTGTAGCAACAGCCACTGCAATTGGCAAAACCATGGTGGCAGACATCAAGAAAGCCAGAGAAGATCATGCAGTTTGCTGCTGAAGTTACACTGATGGACTTTGCACTTGTTCGTGAACTGCACTCTAAAGAGACGCAATTTCATAAAACATACACACACATTACTGATCCTAGTTATAGTAGTAGAGACATACTTGGTGTAATGTAATTACCAGCAATTAAAGTTTAGTAATACATGCATAGTTATGACTTTGCATTTAGGTAAGTGGAAGTCTTATAACAGTTGCAAAGGTATAATATTTCCTGTACAGTATTCATAGTTGAGGGCATTTAAGAGTTACAAATACTAATTTCCCCCCGCGGGGTTCATAAATCTAAAATATAAACAAGAAATGTTGGATTAACTTGTAGACTTGTCAAAAAGTAAATGTAACAACGTAGACCATACCACTTGATGACCCTTTACCTTTTGAAATCCCAATGGAAAATAGAAAATAATGTTGTGGTGTCTGCCTATTTAACAAGTGATCCAAAACACTTTCCCCCCTACATGTTTTCTGTTGTTACTATTTTTTTGGAGCTGTTCCAGTGTAGAGAGCTACTTCGGTGAAGATCGGAGTATTGCGACTCCAGTACGAGTGTCCTCTCCCAAACATGTTTTAATATAACACTCATCTCTGATTCTTTTCCTATTCTTGCTTGCATATATATAGTCCATTACAAGTCATCACACTCTCGTATCATATCATGCTGTTATTGTTACTTGTTTGAGTCGGCCTGTTGGTAGTGGGTCAGCTAGCCTCCTTGAAGGACTATATAGGTAAATGTTGCACACGATTACCTCAGAAGTAACCAAGCATAGCAGATATTAGTTTATACCATCCACTGACTTAATTACTAAAGTACATGAAGACATATACATACATGACCTACAAGTAGTTTTACCTGGTGCTAGCTATTATGTCATCCCACCACCATGTTGGCATAGACTGATGCTCAGAGCAGTCTGCACAGTTTTACTGGCCTCGATGTTTCTAGAATATGCTACCATTCACTTATTTGCTGAGAAACAAATCTGGTTTGTTTTATAATCAATGTCATCATCACCACCATCACTAATTAGTACTTATTATTAGCGACAATATTGGAATTGGTTGGTCTACTAGAGAGTGTCCCTGGCAGAAGATAAGTGCTACATACAAGTCTTTAGCAACCTCTCTGGAAATGGTAAAAACTATTGGAGAGTACATAGACAGCAAAACAGTGAATGAAATATCTGGCTCCCCATTTTTGTCACTAATGTGTGATGAAGCAACAGATATGAAAAATCGTACTGAGCTATCTGTATGTATGTGGTACCTTACTACTGCTGGCTGCACAAATGAATTCTTCTTGAATATACAGAATGTTCCAGATGAAACTGCAGAAGTTATAACAGGTGGTAATATCTCCATTCTTGAAAGCAGAGGGATTGAGTTGTTTGGCTGGCCTTTGATGGAGCTAGCAATATGTCTGGTCTCAGATAAAGAAACGGTTTAATGACAAAGTTGCTGCAATGTGTTGTGCTACTTCAATATTTGATTCCAAGAAAGTCAAAGATGATGTGAGATATGGAATGACTGAAGTGGTTCAACTTGCTTCACTTCATTCCAGCCTAAATGTATCTGATCTTCAGGATGAGTGGAAGATATTTCAAAACTACTTAAAGGTACAAGCATCAAAACAAAAATGTCCAACTGCAAAACTTGTATTGCAGAAACTGAGGGGTGATCTTGCAGATGCCTTTCCTTCTCTTTCAATAGTTTCAAAGATTATTCTTGTCTGTCCTCTTGGTACAGCCTCGGTTGAACAGAATTTTAGTACAATGGCAATAGATTACGGCAGCAAATGTTACCAGAAAACTTTGCTGAAGGACCTAGCTAACACTTTAACTGATGAACAATCTGAGAAAATTGTAAGGAAATGGCATTCTCGTCGTTATGATCGACGCATTCGAATATGACTCAATTGTTGTTTATATTATAAGATGAAAATTCTATACTGATTATTCTGTGTATATCCTCTAGATATTGAGGCCAGACTATAATTCGAAGGAAATATTTCAACATGCGTGAATAAGTTTGGCCTCGAGACTAATATAGCTGCTGACAATTCTCCCCCCCAAACCTAACTTCTAGATATAATACTGTCTCCATGCCAAAGTTATTATACAATCTCTGCATTTCTCCCTGCTTTTCTTCTCCATTAAACGTCAAAGAATTTGACTCTGCTCAGTGTGCCATCCTCAGCAATATCACCAATGTTAGCATCCCATCGCACAGTGATACTTGGCTACAGGCCTCTTTGCCAGTCAAATTTGGTGGCCTTGGGATCAGAAGTGCTGTCATGTTGGCTCCATCGGCTTTTCTGGCATCCGCTTTGAGGGCTGTAGTGATCCTGCTTTTCAGTTAGGTATGGAGGTGTGGAGCAAAGACATAAATGTTCGCGCTCCCTCAGATGAGTCAACCTTTTCCCAAAAAGGATGTGAAGGCCTGCCTAAACAAGCTTGTGGAAGGAGCACAGGATGATACTGCGCGTGCTCGTGTTAGAGCCGCTACCAAGAGTGAAGCAGGTGCCTGGCTCCATGCCCTCCCTATGTCTGCAGTTGGTTTGAGGGTGGATGACGATGTGATTCGTGTTGCTACAGGTCTTCGTCTTGGTGTACCGCTTTGTAGTCCTCACCAGTGTCTTCAGTGTGGAGCTCCAGTTGACCAGCAGGGTACTCATGGGCACAATTGCAGAAAGAGTCACGGCCGCCACTCTCGACACGCTGCTATTAATCAAGTGATCCAAAGATCTCGATGTTCCGCCAAAATCCGATCTTACTGGAACCAGTAGGCTTGGATCGTGATGATGGCAAATGTCCTGATGGTGCCACAGTTGTGCCTTGGAGAAATGGGAAGGTTCTGGTTTGGGATGCCACATGTTCAGACATGTTTGCTCCCTCTTATGTGGATTTGAGGTCTGGAGATCCCGGAATGGTGCCAACAGAGCTGAATTCCTGAAGAAACAAAAGTATCGTCTGATCAGAGACACCCACTATTTCATTCCTCTGGACTTTGAGACCACGGGTGTATTTGGTGATGAGGCAGCTGGCCATGAGGAGTTGGGCAGGAAAATTAAGGAGGAGACTCGGGAGGCTAAGGCCCATTTCTACTTGCTCCAACGGTTCTCAGTAGCAATACAGCATGGAAACGCTGCTGCTGTGCTGGGAACATCTCGGGTGCAGGAAACGTCAGACTACTTTTAACTTATTATTATAATTATTATTATTATAATTTGCATGACTTAATTAGGTGTGAATGGACTCTGATATAGCGTGTTTATCATAATTTTATGTGTGATAGTATAATAATAATTCTAATGTAGTTGTTATTTTTCCATAATTCTTTAACACACGATTCAATTGCTTTCCTGTGCTTTGGCAGGATCCTTCTTCAGTATTCCATATGTTTTGGTTTCCAGCTTTCCTGTCAGCAACTTGTCATCAGAACTGTTGTCTTTTCCCTTGTCTGCTGGTAAGATTACGAGCTCTTCCATCTTCCTCAGTTCTCCAAGGGCCTTTATCTGTTCCTTCATCAGGTTGTCCTTTGGTTTCCTTGATTTTCTCAAAATTCCACATATTCTTCCTCGAAGCTCACATGCCTTGTTATCCTCAAACTTACTGGCTATCTCTTCCTCTGCAGCTATGGTATCCATCAGAGGTAGACTCTTTGGAGCAGGGACAAAGTTAAGACCCAAAGCAAGCACTTCTTCCTGAGTTGGAGAAAGGTTCTTTTCTGCCAGATTTGCCACCCATCTGTTCAAGTGTTGGGGTTGAAACTTAACTTCTCTCAATCTTCTTCTCTCCAAAAGTGTCTCCAACTTCTTTTGATGGTTCTGCTTGGATTTGCTGTGAGTCTTCTCTGCTGCTCCCTACAAAGGTTCTGAATCCTCTGATAGTCACTTGCCAGTGCTGGTTCCAGTTTGGGCTTCCTGATCTTCAAATTCTGTGTGCCGGTGTCGGAGGATCTGGTGCCCACTAGTGTTTGGTGACCCCCAGTCACCTAATCCTAGTATTCAGTGCCCCCCCCCTGGTCACTGAGGACTAGGATTCAGTGACCCTTTAGGATTTTGTGATGCCCCCCTCCTTCCCAGGAGAGCTACTTATCCTCAATTTGATGAAGTAGCAAGCTCAAGGAGGAACATCTCTACCATCAGTGACTAGGGGCTCCACTAGTGGTGTCCACTTGCTACTTCTTCCACAGTTTAGATTGGCCATAGCTGACTTTATTCAGAGGACAAACCATAGATTGTACTGGAGATTGGTAACAAATATCTCTGGAGACTTGTGATAGCTTTGGCGCCACCAGCTCTTGGTGTCCATACTTCGACACATCATTATTCCAGAAGCAACCAACTAGGGAATGGGTTTTACTTGTGCTGGCTTGGAGCCATAAAGAGTAGAAGTCTTAAGGATGTATGGTCTTATGACTAGTGAATGAATGATGTGATAATTATGGGTTCATACTTGCAGCCACTTGCTGTTTGCTGGTGACCTCTAATCTTTTCCTGGAGAGTTGACCTCTGGTGGTAGATTGGGTATAACTGGCTGGCATGTTTGGGAGGCATTCCTAACAACTGCGACAACCATTTCAGATTTATGCAGCCCACATTCTTTAAGGTGGGTGACCCACCATTCACATTTTTTACAGGTGGTGAACACAAAGCGCATTTATAGATACATACATAAATACATGCGTGGAAATACACATATATACCCCAAGTGCAGCAGTGCCAAGTTTTCCATCCAGCTCCCCACTTTGAGCTGACTTAAATCTCCATAGTTCAGTTTCAGCTGTTTATCATCATATCTTGCCACTTTCTTAACATCGTGGCATTAAATGACTGGGATGCTGGTCAGGAACCTCAATGGTTTAATTAAAGTACGGCTGACAGAGCGAGCACAAATGTCCCTTTCCACATTATCCAGAGGCAATTAGGTCCTGCTATAATGTTTCAATCAATGCGCTTAAAGTGATATTTGAACCAATCACTCAGAAGATGAGGTATCAAGCAGAAATGCAGATTCAGAGCAATGAGTTGCAACTTCTATCTTGAAATTATCAAGACTATGGAATCAGTAGTTCAGAGTATAGCAATTGGTCTTGGGATTCAGATACTTGAAAAAAGCAAGTGCTTTCTTACATTCATCAGCTTACTTCTTTGAATTTCTTGTTGTTTCATTCTCCATTAGGATGAGAATATTCAGTAGTCTTCGATATGTAACAATCAACCTGACTCATGATGTTATTTCTGCATATGAAACCATTTTAGATGCGCAACTGGAATTGGAACTGCTGAAAAAGAACTGTGAAGCAAATTGCACGCTTGGTTTGAAGAATCCAAAACTTTTGCCGACAGTGTTAAGATTCCTTCCCAGGATTACATCAAGACAAGTACATAGACTTGCCAACAATCGCTACTATCGCTGAAACATCATGATGCCATTCTTGAATCACATAACCACAGAAATCTTAGCCAGACTTGGATGAGTTTAACAAACAAAGTAAAACTATTGGATGAACTGTATGAGTCTGACTTGCCTTCTCCTAGATTGTTGTAAAGAATTTAATAGATCGAAGAAGAAAACACTTCTATGTCACCTGATGACAGATCTACAAGCAGCTTACTATGCTGTGATGATGATGCATTTCCCAATAAAATAGTTATAGCATGCACACTACCAATTACTACCTATAAGACAGAGACAGGCTGAAGTTGCTGAAGACATACTACAATGTCGGAAGAGGCAATTTGCTGCTTTGGTAATAATCAAAGTCCACCATATGGTTCAATATACCATAATCAAGTGTGTGTGGGATTCATAAAGTTTTCCAGAAGAACTCCCTCTTCAAATTTATGGATCTGCCCCTGTTTGTGGTATTCTCCAATTTATCTTTGACCATTGTAAGCTGAGAAATTAATGTCCAGCTCGATTTAAAAATAAGCCTGGCAATACATTTTACACACTCTAATTCAGTTGAGTTCGTCTATATAGTCTAACATAAGGCCTGTTGCTGCCTTTTCAAGTTGAACCAATCTAGTGGCAGTTTGTGAGATTCTGGTAAAGTTGGAGTTCACTTGCATGTTTAAACCAGTAGTCTTGTATACAATTCCATTTGATATACCCACCGCCGCATGGAGAGAGATGCAGGTGTGTCATCTATATATGCCAATGGTCCTTGAGTCAAGATAAAAAGGAAAGTTATTCATACTCTATCCTTAGTTGCAGGAGCTGCAAAATAATTATCACTTTAACAAAGGCTGTTGTCCTTTGTCCTTGCATCCAAGCTGCTATAAACTAAAAGATGACCACTATTATAAAGAATATTGGGCATGATATTGTTGTAGGCAAGTGGCAATGCCTCTAACAATTTTCCTTCCTGTTCCTGTTATCTGAGCCTCCCAGACAGAGGCAGTTTCCAGGAAAAGCTTAGTTACACTTTACAGTTGTCTTATTCATGAATAATGATGAAGCATACCTTGTCTCTCCACCACATGCCTCAAGGAATAGGAAATCTCGTCCAAATTGTAATAATTTACTCCCCTCCAAGCAGGAAGAGGGTGATGTTAAGGGGGATCAGACTAACTTAAGGAGTCATAGTTTCAATGAGTCCACCCTAAAGATTCTCCGGGAGAAATATCCTTTACCACTCTCACTCATCTCAGGGAATCACCCTTCCAAAATTTCACAAAAAATTGTAAGCAGGCTTCTGATGGTTTAGCCCACAGCACCTAAAAGGAAATACATCACAGAGCACTACCCTTAATTTGAATTTTCCAATCCATTTATGACAAGTTGAAGTTTCACCCCACTCATCAGGAAATTCAGTGTTCAAAATGGATGGCTAGACTTATACATATGTGTTACTGTATGTTTGGAAGCCACTGCATCCCCCCACACAACCTTGGCTTTGAAAACATTCCCACAATGGAGTGAGGCATATCATCTTATAAGGGAAATTATATGAGTTTGTCTGTTTCCTTTGGCACAGAAGGTCTGCAGGCGGAATTCTTCACCCTTCCCCCACAGTTGGTAATCAAAGTCCCTTCAAATGGCGGTCACATTTTTACTCTACCAACATTGTGTATTCTGTGAGGCACCACCCCCCAAAAAACAAAAAAACAACAACAGCATAGAAAAAATTAGTGAATATTTTTGTCTCTCTCTTATTTGTTATGATTACCAATACACCCCCCCCCCCCCCCACACACACACACACACACACACACACTTAGAGGGAATGGATATCCACCAGCTTGAAAGCGATCTCACAAGAGTGCAAGTATCGCTGCTAGAAATAAATAATTATAGAAAACATGATAACTTAATTAAACGTCACTAGGTACCAGGTACACACGCCGATACCTGCGGGCGGGCGCGTGCGCAGTTGGGTAAAGTGAAAGAGGGATTTGGCACGACAACGGTCTATATAGCACAATTTGAACAATGACGGCAAGAAGAAGTTCAGTGTCCTTGGACTCACTACTGCTACTTCTCTCCAGTTGTGTGATCATCTCCAGTAGCATCAATTGCGAGGACCAACGTAAGAGTATGTTTAAGTGCTGGGAGTTGGCTAGCTTGCTCTATTGTGAGACGTAAAAAATCGTTGCAATCACAGCTACTAGAAATCCTCTATATATTTCAGACCTAGCAATTATTGCACTTAGCTGTATTCTGGGTGTTATCATTCTTCTTGTTAGTGTTGTTACTATTATTGTTTAGAGTTAGTCACTGTTACATAGTTTCACACTGCTGTGTGTGGTGGCCTTAATCATATCAAGATTATATTATATTATGATGATGGTGATGGTAAAGAAGAAAATCAACTAAATGCACACACCCACCAATATATAATACAGTACCTTGGACACATGTGTAGCTACATCATGATGCATGCAAATTCAGTGATGGGCATGGAAGGACACAGAGGGGGTAAGGTAGTATGATGATATAATGGACACAATGTCACATAGAGGAAAATAAAATAGCAATGATCTAGATCAAGATTCTTGTGGGTGGCAAACACTTGCTGGTAGCTGTTACAGAGGCCTTCATATATTGTGTAATATCATGACGAGATGAGTTACAATTGACAATGGTTGAGGATAGTTTCTTAGACAAGACACAACTCAATCCAAAACATTCGGGGTTCTCCTCTCTCTTTTTCAAGGACCCCTCTGTCCTGGATACAACACATCCTGGATACAGCATACAAATCTATACATAGATATTACAAAGTAGATCAGTAACCAAACAAAGGAAACATGTGAGGCCTATTTACAAACAAAAGATGAGCGCAGTTCCATTGTGGTCCAATAGTTATCAACACCTATACCAAAAATATGCAATTCAACAGCGTTACATAGATTCCCTCAAAATAGAAATTCGGCCCGGATTTAGCCATCAATGTGTGCCAACTCGCAATAGTCGATCTGGAGGATGACGAATTCGTTAGGGATATCGAGGAAGAGTTGTCGTGGGTGGTAAAGGCAGTTCCTCCATCACTGGTATGAGATTAGTACCAATTGGAGGAACAATTTTAGGTGGAGGGAGTCTTTGCGTATAGGCCTCTGTCAAGGAGGTAAACAAATATAATCTGGACACAATTTGACGTGATCAAAGTGTACCACTGCCAATTGGTATGGTTTTGAATGTTCTGTAGTCGATAGACCAATTCTGACAAGTGTTTTACAACACGGAATGGGCCTGTCCATGTTTGATGAAATTTCCTTGCCACTCCCTTTCGTCTGATTGTTGTATGTAGCTACACCAAATTCCCTCTATCCAATGGTTTTTTCCATCAGCTTTTACATCATAGAGTTCCTTTTGTCTCTTTAGCTTATGACCAGTTCTTTCTTGCACTCTGCGATAAGCTTCTTGATGGGTCGACTTAAGGTGATCTACATATGCAGTTGTAGAGATGTGGTTTGGTTCTGATGGGGATTTACCATACATTGCTCAAAGGGCATTTGTGTGTCCATACATGAGAAAAAATGGGAAATAGCCTGTGGTTGCATGAATGCTGGTGTTGTAGGCTAGACAGAGAGGTTGCAGCCGCTTCTCCCACTAGAAGGGGTGATCAGTCGCGCTGATGGCTAACATGCTGATAACTGTGCGGTTGAACCTTTCAACCATCCCATCCAACTGAGGAAGTTAAGGGGTGTTCCGAGTCTTGCTAATGCCTAGCAGTTTACAGATCTCAGAGATTAGTTGAGACTTGCTCTGGTCAGAGTGAAGCTGCTGTGGTGGTGAGAACCGAAAGAATAACTTATTCGTTATCACTCTGTTTTGGAATTAGATAAGCCTCCAATCCATCTTGTAAATAATCACCCACTACAAGGATATACTTTTTTAATTTAAATATATATTTTTTTATACAACTTTCAATGCAAAACAACACAGAGTATTTGGGTGGACCAACTAGCCGAGAGCTAATATTTAGGTGAACCATGAACAAGGGAAGGGACGACAAGAAAAACAAGCAGTATAAAGAAATAAAAAGGATAAATAGCTCCTACTTTAATGCTCTGTGGTGCCCTATTATTGAGAGCGGGAGTTTTCGTCCTAGCACAGGATGAACAGGTTTTGCATCACTGGATTATGTCAGCGTGGTAACCTGGCCAGTAATAACGTTCCTTGACACGAGCAAGGGTTTTATTCTCCAAGATATCCACCCAATGTGCGTTCATGCATTTCATTTAGTACTTCTTCCTTCTTTGCTTCGGGCACGAGTTGTTGCAACACAGATGTCGAATTGTCAAGTTTCTCGTACTGACGGTAGAGAATACCCTCACGGATTAAAAGCTGGTCCCAAATTTGGAGAAGGCGTCGAGTCTCTTTGCTCAGTTCTTTTGTCTGAGCCCCAGTTAGTTGGTGTCCACTTAACTTGGCCTTGGAGACAGGTCTAATAATATGAACCCCCTTCCGATGTCTTCTCCACCAACCAGAGATGTGATAACAATCTTCACCTCATTGCCATGGCTGTCCCGACCACACTGCTGAACTGAGATAATATATCTGCATTAGCTTGTTTCTTCCCTGGCCAGTGGAGAATGACAAGGTTAAATTCTCGCAAGCGTTCCAGCCACTGTGCCATCTGACCTTCAGGTTCCCAGAAATTCTTTAACCAAGTGAGAGTGCTGTTGTCGGTGCGGTGAGTAAATTGTTCCCCAATCAGGAAATGTCGAAATTGTTTGGTTAAGACTACCACTGTGAGTAGTTCTCTCCTGTTCATGCAATGCCTACGCTCTGGTTTGCTGGGAAATCTACTAGCATAGGCAATCACACATCCCTACCATTCTCATCAAGTTGTGACAGGACAGCACCTATTCCAGTATCACTTGCATCAGTGTCTAACAGGAACGGTTTGCGGAAGTCAGGGTAAGCCAACACTGTGGCCGAGATTAGATATGTTTTGAGCTTCTCAAAGGCCTTCTGAGTTTCTCCTGACCACTTCAGAGGTGGAGGAAGCCAGTTTAATTTGGTACGGCTAATCGGGGAAGCTAGACAGGTTTTTTGTTGTTGTTCTTTGTATTGTTGCAATGTAGATATTATGCTTATTCAATAGCAGAACTCCCACCAGTTCCTCATAGAGGGGATCTCTGTGGCAGTGCAGGAGGAACACTGCTTCGGTTATGGTGTCACTTGGTAAACGATTAGGAGGGTTGGAAAACATTTAGGCTAACTATATAGCTACAACAGTAGCTGCTAGTGGTGGCTATAGTTATAGCTTATATTGAAAATAAAGATATTATTGTTTTATCATAATTATTATAATTTACTAATCCGTATTGTATTGTAATTTTTCTTCTGCATTTTATTGCTAACTAGCTACATGTTATATTTTCACTTTATTAATTGATTGTTCCTAAAAAATAAAAAATATTATCAGTAAACTTTTGTATTAACTTGTAGCTACAATCTATATTTTTGTTTGTTTTAGTGTTTTTGTTATCAGTTTATGATTCGTAGTTTTGTATTTATTACTGTGATGTCTCTTGCATAGGCTCCAACTTATTCATATATAAAAATTTCCGGAATACTAGCCACACCCACCAGTAATTACTTACCAACCCATCATTACTTAGTGACCTCGCCATATTGATATAACCACAACCAAAAAATATTTTGAAAGCCTCTTTGAAAGCCTCCTTGCCAGTGAACGCAGCATTAAAAATCATTCCATGACCTAGTTTGGATATAATACCTTTCACAGCTATCTGGACTATTATAATACTCAAAGGACAAACAAGAGATGAAGTGTATAAGTGCATCCAAAACACAGAACAACAACAACAACAAAAACACCCAGGACTGTCCTGGAAGGTTGGAGCATGCTCTTGGTGCATATTAGCTATGTATTATAAAAAAATTAATGTTGTATAACATTACCAAAACAAGCTTGTCTTTTTTCATTTCGTGATATAAATTCTGAGGCCACTTTTTTTCAAGTCCATTGTTCAGGTATGTCCCTATGCACATGTAAGATCATCATATGATTTAGCCTTTATGTAGACATCGAGTTTCTTAATTAAATAGGTTTTCAGTCGGTGGAGTTTAGAGAACGAACGTTCAGCTGTGGATGTACTCGCTGGAATCACATAAATGATTTGTAGAAGCTTTAATACTTTGGAAAACAAACTTGCCATTGAATTTAGTGTAAGGATTGCTTTGTGGATGTGTTGAAGTGTAGGATTCACAACATCAATTACATCGTGAAGGACTGTAAGTTGATTCCTAAGCCATGAACAATCCAGGTCTTCATCAAAGTGCTTACATGTTTCATCAACATTTTCATCTAGAAGTCGTCCGTACATGCAGTTTCAAGTAGTAACTGCTCAGCTTTTAAGAACAAATCAAAGTTCTTTTGATCAAATCTTCTTGAAATCTCTCCATAATGTTATCCAGAAATTCAAAGTAGACCTTCCTAAAGTAGTCCTTTGGTTAAGGAAATGTACTTGGACTGGAACCAGAATCTGTCTGCCTGGGGGTTTCCATACTCTCTGTAATGTAGGATCGAGGGTTGTAATTCTTGAGCTTTAGTTCTAGACTTCTCCCAAAAGGTTTCAAATTCAGTATCAGTTCTAATTTTTGAAATCTTCTTGCAAACAACATTAGAAGCTGCTTTAGCATCAAAGGCAGTTACATTCTTACCTTGCAAGGCACAACTCAGTGAGCCAGTTGAACCGAAGAATTTTTCACATAGCATAATCCCACATAGTACATCAAAACTTTCTAGACTTTTGTTGTGAATACCTCCAGCTTTGGCTGTCACTTCAAAAGTACTGCCAGATCCTGACATGACCTTGTGAAGAGTTTCCAGAAGAGCTTCATAATTCAGAAGTACAGATTCAAATGATTTGGCTCTGACTGTCCATCTTGTAATGCATAGTGGCCTCAGAATATGGTCCTAAATCACAGGATAGGTCTTGCCTTATATTCTGTGGCAGGACTTTTCGTTTTCCCGAGTATCGTATTAGGTTTGATAACTCCTGAACTGTGCTAAGAGAATTTCTGATAACCCTTTGGTAGAGTCTTGGATGGCCAGATTTAATGAATGGCAAAAGCAATGAATTTAGATAGCTAATTCTTCCTGATACTCGGCCGCTCATATTCGAAGCTCAATCATAACCTTGGCCCTGGCAATCTAGCAGATCAAGTCCACACTGACACATTACATCTTTGATGATTGTTGTCAGAACTTCTGCTGTGGTATTACCTGTTTCATAGAGTCGTAGGAAATCCTCGTGTATATCCATATCATGTGGTACATGATGAATATAAATACTCACTAGCTCCTTGAACATTAGTAGCTTCATCTTCTAGAATAGAATAGTTCTTATCATCTGCGATTTGATGTAAAACTGTGTGAGCCATAATCTTGAATATTTCATTTTGTATATCATGTGACATCCAGTTCATATGCCATTCGTAGGTCTTTAATAGAAGGAAATTTCTTTGACTATCATCATGAGCTAAGCCAAAGTTGATATAATTTTCATCAAGCTGGTACAAGCATTGGTTTGGTCAACACCAACTTGCTGAGCAAGCTGTGCTGATATGGACTTAGATTTAGTATAGTGTGTCCATTTCATCACAGCTTCTTTATGAGCATAGGAAGAGTCATGTTTCCTAAATATGCGAGTTGCATCTTTCCAGTTTTGAAAGCCATTATTGCTGAAGGTACTTTCAGCTTTTTTGGAAAATGGTATACAGCTGAAGTGTGTTGCCATTCTACATGGATGACAAAAAGCACATTCCTTCTCATCATTCCATTCGGTCACTTACTATACAAGCTACTTTGAAAACTTCTGCATTCTCCACCTCTAGATACTGTTGGTTTCTTGGGTTGATAAGGTTCGAGGTGAACAATTATGCTGCTAGATTTAAGCTTACATGCAAATATAGGCTCAACAATTGAGGACAACTCACTAGCAAGTTCATCATCCTCAGAATCACTGCCAATTTCTGTATCACTGGAGCTATTTAGTTCAGCATCACTGTGAAAACTTCCATCTTTCTCAGTACTTGGGGGTAGCTCGATATTCACTTGCCTAGGAGTGGAGCACTTGAAATAGTTCATAATGGGTTGAGAAGAACAGCCCAATTTAGCCTTCTTTTTACAACTAAATTCAAGTTCTGCCATTTTCTTGATTAGCCATATCATGTGAATCTTGTTCTGACCAGTTTTTTTGTACAGCTTAGCCCCTTGGCATTTGGTATGGCTGTAGCCTGGTTCTGCCACCTATGCACTTAAAATGAGCATTATGCTTGGTGAGATGATGGAGGGATCGGGTGATCTCAGCAAAGTCATGGATAAACCGTCGATAATATACTGCCAGACCAAGAAATTGTTGGACTTACTTGGTTGTCGTGGGGGTTGGCCACAATGCCACTTTCTCTATCTTAGAGGGGTTAGTGGCCACTCCTTCGTCTGACACATTATACCCTAGATAAGCAACCTCGTGCTGGCACTTCTTGGGCTGCAACCTTACGCCAGCTCTAGCCAGATGCTTGAAGACCATGCTAAGATTTGCTAAGTGCTCAGAGAATGTCTTCCCTAGGATGATTACATCATCTAGATAAACTAAGCATTGGGACCACTATAAGCCAGCAAGTACTAGATCCATCAAATGCTGGAAGGCATTGCACAGGCCAAATGGCATAATTTTTAACTCAAATAAGCCCTCAGTGGTACAGAAAGAGCTGTTTTGGGGCGGTCCTCCTCTACTTCCTCCACCTGCCAGTGCCCACTGAAAAGGTCTACGGTGGAAAACCACTTCGAGCCAGAAAGGGTATGAGGAATATCATCAATCCTAGGGAGAGGATATGGATCCTTTTGGGTGACCTCATAAGCTTATGGTAATCTACGCAGAATCTACTCTTCTTCCGAACTAGGGGAGAGGGGGGGGGGGGGGGGGGGGCAGGGACTACTCGATGGCTGAACTATATCACTGTTATGCATGCCAACTAGCAGCTCCTGTAGGGAGTCTGCAGACATCCTGTCTAATTGGTGGAGCAGTACCAGTGTTGATATGGTGCTTCATCTTAGTGGTGCGGCCTAGGCCTGATTTAGATGTGGTAAAACGGTCAGCATTTTCTTCTAAGAGTGAGAAAAACTGCTCCTTCTCCTCTGGTCCTAGCTCACTGCAATTCCGCTCCACTATTTCCCACAATCACTCAGCTTTATCTGAATTCATGTGCAGTATTTGTGTAGGTATGCTTGCCACCACCTCTTCAAATGGTTGTTGGTTCTACTGACTTTAAAGTAGCCACCACAGATTTTAATGTAAGGGACACCATTTCAGGGCTTGGATTTAATAGTGTCACTGGTACTTGGCCATTTTTTGTTTCCACCAATACTTGGGCTATAGCAAATGTTAAGCATTCCCTGCCTTTTGCCTACACCACACAGTACCCTCTTTGAGGTGCATCCTTGTAACATGACATTACAAGATGGGTTCAGCAAAGTACACCATATTCACCACATCACTCTCAGAACAAGATAGGGAGTTTTGATGCAATTCAATGGTAGATGAATGGATCATTGATCTTCCCACATCTACTCTGACCTTACGATTTTTCAAAAAATCTAATCCCAGAATGGCTTCAGTAGTAAGTGGACTCACCACAACGATGTCAGCCTGATAGAGGATTCCTTAGGGACAGGTCCATGGGTGAATATCCATAGACTTGCAGAGGAGATCCATCCATGCTTACCAGTTGCCGTTCTTTCCAGGGTTTGAGTTTGACTTTTCTGCCATGACTGACCTTGTACCACATGTCCTTTCGCATGAGGAACACCGAGGCTCCTGTGTCATCTAGCAGGGTAGTCACATGCCCATTGACCTTGCCACTTACAGTACAGCCACCTGTAGGGATTACTAAAAGAAACACTAAATGAGCCTCATCCTCATTATCCTTCTGTGGTAGGCGCTTCATGCAGAAGGATTCCCGTTTCAGGTCCAGTTGTAAAAAGTGACAATATATTTCGCTCGCTATGTGCATGCTCTTACCACATTTCCAGCAGATAACATCAGTAGCCCGCTGCGTAGAGCCTCTCCTTGGGCACTGGTCATGGTCATTTACCCTCATGGAAGAGTTTACTCCCCCCCATGACCCTGCCCGCCCCTCTCTGTCTACTTGCTTCTGAGTCAGAATAGTTCATCTCTAGCATCTCAATTCTATCAGTAAGTCTCTCGACTAGAGTGGCAAGATTATCTCTTTCAGAGCCCCGACTACTCACCCCAACAATGGTGGTTTGTCCTACTTCCTGGACTTCCTCTCAACACCTGCAACCATTATCCTGGGAGTGAGACACAAGTGCAGCTCCAAGGTGCCTACGACAGCCTCGTCCAGCATCTGTGGGGCTTTCTGCTTAACACCAAATGTGACCTGGCTATTGTCGAGTTGTACGAGGTAAGCATTCAGAGCTAATATTTCTTTAGAAAGTCTGGGTAAGCTTGTCTGCTAATAATCTGAGGTCATCTGCAAGATCCGGCCAGCTTTCAGACTTACAATTGCATCTGGTTTGTAACTCCACCTGGTAGTGGGCCTTCCCCGTTTTGGGTTCCAACCGCTTGCTCAAAGGTTTGGTGGCTTCGTTGAAACTTGCCCTGGTAGCTTGCGGAAGGCATTGGAATGCAAGCTGTGCTCTCACTGTTAACCACATTCTGAGCCATCAATTTGTTCTTGTCATCCCACTCGTTGACGGCCACACCATTGAGAAGGCGGCACTGCCATTGGTCCCAGCTTACTTTGCCGGAGTAGGGTTCAGGTAAGACTAAAAGATCTTGCAGCCATTCTTTGTGCAGATCTTAATCCTGCTGACCACGCTAATGTAATATCATGTTACAATTGACAAGGGTTGAGGATAGTTTCTTGACAAGACACAACTCAATCCAAAACATTCGGGTTTCTCCTCTCTCTTTTTCAAGGGCCCCTCTATCCTGGATACGACACATCCTTGACACAACATACAAATCTAAACATAGATATTACAAAGTAGATGAGGAAGCATGTGAGGCCTAATTACAAGATGAGAGCAGTTCCATTGTGGTACAACAATTATCAACAACTATACCAAAAATATGCGATTGTTCAGTTAACAGGGATAACCTATTATTGTTCTATTGGACAAACATCGATTTGGGCATTAGTACATTGTGTTATGAAATGGCCCAGATATTCAGTGTTTGTATGATACTGAAGTTACCTAGATTCCATATGTCAAATAAGATGGTGATTTATTATTATTATTTTTGTTGTTGTTGTCATTATAATTACTATTATTATTTACAGCTCAATTCTTGCAACAACCCAGGCCAAGTGATGGGATAATCCCAATTGGGGATCAAGCAGTCTTTAGTTGCTCAGTAGCTCAAGGCTACCAAATTGAAAAATGGACTGTATACCATTCGAGAGAATTCAGTACCAATGTAGGCTTTCACTTGGATTTTCTGAATGGACTAGGAATAACTGTAGCTGAAATATCACCTACAGAATCTAGGCTAATTGTGAATGCAACTTTGGAAACTAATGGGGATGAGATATTCTGTACAGCTTTTAATCCTTTGAATATTTTGGAAACCTTCACCAGTTGCAAAGTTGAAACTTTGTTCTATGGTAAGATTTAAAGTTGATAGCTTCATAACGATATATAGTAGTTCTCTGAATGGTACCTGGTGATTTAGTAAGTTTACTACTGGATGGAGTGTGTGCATGTGAAGTAAGCACCTTGATGTCCTCCTTTAAATAATGACAAGTATAAACAAGTGATCTAATGCACACAGACACACACTCATGTGTATTCTAGTTTGTCGTACCTATATTGTGTTGACACATGTTCAGAAACCAAAATGCTAAAAACAAACAGGTGCTCTCTCTCAAATAAAATTCACTTTTAATCCTACATGGTGTCTTCAGATTTATATATACTTATACATACATATATATATATACATAGAGATAAACATGTTCTCCTTATAGGCCCTCCTTCTGCTCCCAGTCAACTGATGGCCACTGAGAATGGGGCAGGTTCCCTACACATAACTTGGTTTTTGGAATTCAATGAAATAGTTCCAACCTTCACACTGATGGCCACTAACCTAAACTCGAGTGGGAGGGTCACTGTAATCTCCGATATAAAAGAGCAGGAATTCAACTTCTCCATGGAAGTTGATTCATCGTGCGATTTTTACAGTTTACAGGTGATGGCTACCAACGGAGCTGGAGTCAGTGGTCCCAGTGAGATAATTTCCCGGGTAATTCCCTCCATACCTGACCTGACCTTTATACAGAGATCACTCAAGTACTCCTTAGCCAAGACCACAGATGGCATTCTTATGAATGTCACCATCAATGTATACACCATAACTAAGAGAAACCTTGCCGCACAGTTACTATATATTTTTTGGCAGGTAACTTCAACATGTCCAGAATATCCAGTGACAGGTTATGTTCTAGTGGCCAAGGACTCTGAAGGGAGTAACATCATGGGGGCTTTGACACAGCCCACTGGTAATGACTTGCTACTCCTTCAAATTACATTGATCGAGGATAAAAAATATTCCGTCAGTATTGAGGTCACCAATGCTATAGGGATGTCTACAACTAGTCCAATACAAATTAGTAAGTTCTAATGGCTGGTCCACAATATATATATATTTCTTAATAAAGCATGTCATGTCAAAGCAACTGATCAGTTCATTGTCCACAGAGAAAAGTCGTGTTTATTGTAATTATTGATCAGTATTTGTTGAAAATGTTTGGTGTGTGTGTGTGTATGTGTGTGTGTATGCATATGTGCTACATTCACAGTGGGTACTAATGTGCGGGGAGTGAGTGTGTGTCTGGTGGAGGGCAGCACATATTCCATCCAGTGCATCTACACGGCTGCGACTGATAACACCAGTATGTGTAGCTATATCCTGCTGGATGAGGAGAATGCAACCAATATCACCGGCACTATTGTTGGGACCAACGCAACACAAATGAAGTTAGTCAAGAACTGGACGTTGTCCGTGTTTGATTTGCAGGAGAATGAGGGTACCATTTCTGCTGGTGTTGTCTTCATCGCCTCTGTGTCACTGAAGTCTGTTGAAAACTGTTCAATTGAAGAAGGTATGTACAAGGGAATCACAGAACCAGCATTTAGTTGCATTTGGAATTGTGCTCAACATCCCAGTGAAACAGTAACCCCCTATGGGAATAGTAGCTCCATGGGACATCAGCACCCCTGGGGAACAGCTACACCCATGGGTGAACAGGTACACCCGAAACAGCTACATCCATTAGGGAACAGCTACACCCATGGGAAATAGCTATACCCCAGTAGTTGATTCTAGGGCAGTTAAGAAAAAAAGAGACTTAGATAACTATTGTTGGCATCTGCTTTCGTTAATGAACCACTTGAAGTACACATCAGTGCCTCCCAAATCAACTGATAAATGAGCACAATGCACTATGATGGGAGGATGTGTGGGTGAAATATCTGACCTAGAAGACCATAATCCAAAGTGGAGCCTGAATACTCGTACATAATTATAGCTTTTATAGGTAGCCATTAGCCAATTCATTTAAAATGGAGGACGCTGTGTATTGTACAACAAGTGATTTGTTCTAGTGCTTTAGCAAACATTTTGTCTATTCTTGAGCATTTCAGAAACAAAGCCATGCATGTGAATCCAGTTCTCTGGAGTAGTCACACTAACTAAAGCAGGTTTATGATCTTGGCCATCGCATCTTATCATCATCACTGTGTTTGCAGCAGGATGATATGATAGAGGACACAATACATGGGCAAGCATCGTATTGTGAAATGCAGGCTTGTCCTAGGCCTAGCACCAGCTCAGTGGCAAGGTCTACATTGTTTGGTGGTGGTGGTGGCGGTGGGGCTAGTGGGGGGGAGGGGGGGGGGCATGACCATCAGCGAGTTGTATTAATAAGCTAATAGTTCAGTTAGATAACCCCATCAGTGTCAGGAGGCATGATTGGGATCCACACGCAAGCATTCCCCCTCCAGGGCAAAGAGTTGACCGAACAGTAAATACATAGTACGTGAAGTTTGGTCTTAGGTGAACTGGAGTTTCAGCTCTACTTTACAATGACCTTCTCTTGAAATCTGCTCTGCTATATGCTCTAGCCCATTAGGAATAATGAGATGCTAAGACTCGCATGAGCTTGTTATATACCGGTAGCTAGCTATCTACCACATGATACAAACCACACACTGCACACGCATCCAGCTCATGAACCGGATGTGGCAAAAATAATAATAAATAAATACTAATGATAGCAAATTAAATGCTTCCTGTAAATAAACAAACAAAATAACACAAAACAACACAAAGAACACCTAAAAATAAATGTTAATAATTAAAAAATAAATAAAATAAAATATACAAAATAAATGCATAAGAAAATGAAACAAATAAAAAATAAATATAAAAGAGTGCTTGATATTAATTAACACTAATATTACTAAGAATGATAAGTGAATACAGAAAAGACATTATGGCTAGTCGTGGTTTCAAGTTCAGGTTCTTGAGAGTGGCTCCTCAGTAGCCAGGTAAGTCCATTCCACAGTCTTGGTTTAACCACTCACACTTTAGTGCTAGGCTGATGTGCAATGCCTCCTTCACTAGCAGTTCCTTCTGTCTTCTGGCCTGGTCCAAGATGTGACTTCCTCCCACAAAATAGGATGTCCATTATCCCATGCATGTTCAGCAATTGCAGATTTCTCTTTAGCACACTTTTTAGCTGGTAATTCCTTATGTAAGGGAGGAGTGAATCCATCAGGAGGGTCTGTAGCAAGTCAACATCTAAATCTGGATCGGTAAGAACTCGGAGGACACAACTGAACAAAGTGAGGATGAATTACCGGCTAGTATGCAGTCATGCGTTGATCCCTTGCAGCTGTGGGATTGAGAAGGGCACTGTAAATTTTCTATCTCAAATGAGAGTTTGTTGAGAGATTATTAATGTTGTGGTTGTTTCTGTTATTGTTGTTGTTATTATTGTTATTATTATTGCTATTATTATTGTTGTTGTTGTTATTGTTATTACTATTATGTTTCCCTCTTGTTTACTCAGTGAAGCTGCCCAACTCTGTCCAGCGTCTCATCATCGTGCTTGCCGTGATAGCAACAGAATTGCTTGTCATGTTCCTGGCCAGCTTACTTTTCATAATCGTACATCGCAAAGGCAAGGAAATTCCTTGTTCTTTTTGTGTTTTGGTGTTAACCCTGTTCCTTCCTGTGCTCCTCGCAGGCTTCACCTATAGAAAGAGAAAGAAGCATGAAAAGCATCAGAGAAAAACCGACAGGTACGCACTTAAGTGTAAGAGATGTGTGGTAGGTAGGTAGGCCCAGCCAGAGGCTACTAGCTGTTCTCTTGATGGAATACTCGTTGCAATGTTGTAAACATTTCCTTTTGGTGTTTTCTTTAAATTAGCAATGGTGTTACAACACGCAGGTTATCTGAGAGGAACAGCTACACCCAGGTACTCCGAATTAGTGCCCTTCACTTTGCACCCTTTTCTTTTTTCATGCCATTCCAAAGTGACACATTTTCTTTTTTAAAGGGTAATTATTAGGGGGAGGGGGGAAGGAAGAGGTTCTGATTCACATGCAGCCACACCTACCTCTGTGATCTAAGCTTAATTAGATGGATATCGGTGTACATTGACTGGATTTGCTGTAGTAGAGATCAGGAATGTGTTGTCTAACTGTGCCTGTGTGTATGGATGCCTCTACTGTTGCAGCCATTCCCAGTATACCCCAGGTATGTCCTGGGATGCTTGGGATTGTTCTCGGATATCCCTAGTGGGTGTGACATACAACATGGATATCAGAATACTTCTATCCCTGGGTACTTGGAATTTTTGCAGAATAGCCGTGACTGTGGATACCTTCTCTAGCCCTACATTCTATCTCCACCTAGCCATAGAATACTCTCTCTCTAGCCCTAGCCCTGGAATATCCTTTCTTTATCCCTAACTGTAGAATCACCTATTGCTAATCCTCTAACTTGAGATCTAGAATATCCTATCTCTATCTCTATCCCTATCCCACTTCCAGTATTTATGCTAAACTGTCAGACCCCTCCCTAGGGACATCCTGGCATTGTCTCAAATCCTAGAAGTAGTTATGGAAATATTGTAGCACTACGTGGTAAAAAATTTGATGCAATACAATGCATTTCAGAACCTTTGAGATGAGCCACATATGTACATGCTTCACCGAGTAGAGAACACGTCCCAGAAGACTGTTTGTCATTGTATAATCATTAATCTCAATGAGTGATTAATTACACAGACTTCTAAGTAAAGGAACCTTTCTCATGCTGCTCTGGATTGTCACAGCTGCTCTCTTTTCTCATTCTCCCCTGGATCATCATGGCTCCTTCCTTTCTTATGCTCCCTTGCATTGTCATATATGCTATCCTTTCTCATGCTCCACTGGATCATCATGGCTCCTCTCCTTTCTAATGCTCCCCTTGGAATCGTCACAGCTGCTCTCCTTTTTCATGCTCCCCTGGATCATCACAGCTGCTCTCCTTTCTCATGCTCGAGTCCTCTGGATCATCATGGTTGCTTTTGTTTTATTAGATTCCATAGAAATGGAAATGAATGATAAAATTTGTATTCAAATTTGAAGCATCCTAATTACCACGACCATATACTTAGTCCTGGAATTTCTTGTTTAACCGGCAATATCATGTAAACTGTGGCCAAAAATGGAATGGTACTGATGGCAATGCCAAGTCAAAGGAACTGTTTGCTGCAGTCTTCAAACTTGAAGAGGGCCAAATATGGAGCACTCTGCTGTCTTAAGGCCCATGGATGAGCCAATTACAGCAATTGCAGAAAGTGTTTGGCAGTTGTTGGTAAGAGGCAGCAGTTGTCTCTGTCTGAAAGGAAGGTTGAGCTGAGTGAACTGCCATCATCTAGCTAAGTTGCCTGAGCCTGAGAAAAACTGACTTTGAAACACAGTACATCTTAATTAACTGATGCGCTAAGAGAGAAAGTTATGCCTTACAGCTACAAATGCAAAATGACGCTTAAAGAATTGCATTTCACAGCAATTATTCTGGCACTAGCTTGGCTGAGCTGGTTCACATGCACACTAATCACCCTTGAACTCTATGAAATATATTTTCCTTTTCAATGAAATGCGAAGCTTCAGAAGATGTTTTAGGTTCTGCTGAATGAATCTCCATTTCGACATAACTCCCTTTGACGTGCATATGGGCCAAAGTACAAAGAGATATAGCTTCCATTCCCTTTGGCTATAACTCGGAACAATTGCATTAGTTATGGTATGCAGTGAAGATGGCAGTCACTCACTAGAAGCTGGACATAAATGTTGTCTGAGGATTTCACTGCAGTGAAGATGGCAGGTATCACTGGAAGCTGGACATAAGTGTTGTCTGAGGCTTTCACTGCAGTGAAGATGGCAGGTATCATTGGAAGATGGATATATGCCTTGTCTGAGGCTTTTGCTGATGGCCAATAATCTTTTCTTGGTGCACTCTAAAATTGTACACACTTTGCGTCCAAGTTTTTGTACTGTTGGTTCTGTCAACATTACATGATTGTGATGTGGTGCATGTGTTGCTGGTGTATGTGTTGCTGGTGTATGTTGTTCTGGTGCATGTGGTGCTGGTGTATTGGTGCTGGTGCATGTGGTGCTGGTGCATGTGTTGCTGATGCATGTTGTGCTGGTGCATGTGGAGCTGGTGTATGTGGTGCTGGTGTATGCGGCGCTTGTGTATGTGGTAGTGGTGCATGTCGTGCTGGTGTATGTGGTAGTGGTGCAAGTGGTGCTGGTGTATGTGGTGCTAGTGTATGTCATGTTGGTGTGAGTGGTGCTGGTGCATGTTGTAGTGTTGTATGCGGTGCTGATTACAGCGGATATAGTGTCCATCTTTAAGCTTCAAGCCTACAGGTGGGTGGAGTCTATCATACAGTACAGCCTGAACTAGCCACACTTTGCACTTTGTGCTGGTGTGTGTGGGTGTGTGTGTGGCATGGGGGGGGGGGGGAGGTGTTGTCATTTTAATTCCACCATCCTTACCACCATTACCTACATGTGAACATGACTGCGTCTTTGTGGAAACCAATTTTGGTACATAAAATACAACTTGATTTTTGTTAATTGGTCTGTAGGGCATCAAGGTGAAGACGAAGGTGGCAGACAGGGAGGAGAATGAGATGTATGATGTACTAAACAGCACCAGAGTGTCGGCTGCTCAAAATGATACTGTTGTTTTTGGCCCGGATGTCATCAACAGCGGTGCCGAGATAAACAAGGTAGCTTAATGGCAGTGAGCTAAGCAACAACATTGCATATGCTAACTGCAAGCTTATTGACAACATACTTTACCTGACAATGTTTGTGTGGCAATATTGCCACTAGCTCCACCCCAATATGTTTTGGACTGTTTGTTTTTTCATTTCTATTTTCATGAGTTGTCTACTGTTGGCCGTCGTTGTCTAACACCACCCACTTATTGGTGGCAAATGGACAATTAGGTGATAGTGAGTTGTTGAGATGGGAAACCAAAGGTAACCTGAGGTTCATTATGCAGTCTGTTGTGATATGAAGCACTGTACAGCAGAACAACAGACACATTGCTGGTTTTCATAGGAATAGTTGGGGGAGGGTGATGTGGGGGGTGGAATGTTTAGAGTGCCTGCAATTATTTTCTTAGTCCGCCCCCATGTAATAACAAATGGCCAGTCGCATTCCTAGATTTAGTGTATGTGATGTGTGTGGGTGGGGTGGGGTGGGTGGTGTGGGCAGAAGGAATTTCTCTTAGGGATGAGATATATCTCCCCCCTGGCCACCCACACACACACGTGTGCATACATCACATGTTTTCCTTACACATTGCACCACACACAACGAGGTGCATACATGTCGTGACTTTCGATCACAGGTGTTGCTAGCCAAGCAAAAAATATCATGGCCAGCATCATGTCAACCAATTACATTGATGACCATTCTCACATATGTCTGTCACATGATGTTGACCTCATGTTACCAGCACATGGCTCAGGTGCGGGCTGTCTCGGGATCCAATTTGTATGTGTCATATTCTGTCTGTGCAATGGCTGCAGTGTGTGTACACAGTGTTGTGTTGTGTTGCAGGATCCTGTCTACCAAGTGCTGGAGTGCAACACTATGGATAACAGAGGTGGCACATCCAGTGGAGGACCCCCCCAATTATACGACCGAACGAGTGTGTCTGGTGAAGGTCTTTCCAACTCTGATTACCAAAGGAGTGTGTCCATGACAAGCCACACCCACCCCAGTCACCAAGAAAATTTGTCCATTGAAGGCCCTATCTACCTCAACCAACAAGCAAGTGGTGCACATTCACCCCACTATGAAAGAAGTAGTGCTACTAGCACTCTCTCCCCTTCGTTGCCCACTGGCAGAGGTCCTCATAACCCAGCATGGATGAGGTATGTATAGCAACATCCCACAGACCAATACCAGGAAAGGAGAGCGGAAGTGGTGAAGTCTCAAGGGTGAACAGAGGGGCCCAAGTTGTCCGTGGTTATGCGAGGTAGATGTATAATTGTGAGGAAGGAAGTGAAATGGGCTGTGCATAGTTATGGTGGACGGGCAGACTGACAGCAGCTCTAGCTGATGTGTGCATCACAGCAGTTGTGGACTGCATGTTATTCTACTACACGTAGCTGTAAATGTTTCACTGCTAACTAACTAGCCACACCAGCTAGTGAATGCAACATTACAGCTGAGAGTTAGGTGGCTACAATACCGCAGGAGCTAGGAGCTACCAAACTTCTATAGCTAGTTACCTCCAGTAGCAAAAGCTAGCTCTGTCAGCTAGAGCACAACTAGATAGTTGTTATATGGCTTACCACCTGTTCCAGGCATTGGCCTTTGCCCTGTTTGCTTTAGCAGAAACCTACCACCAGCTCTTCGGAGCTCCAATGAGCTTCTTCTTGTCCACGAATGCCATTGGGCTTACTCGAAGCTAACTGCTGATGTTGGACCTAGCTATATTCCAGTATTCTGATTGGCTTGATGCTGCATTGCTAATGCCGAAATAGAACTATTTTCTCATCTGGTGTGCCTTTGAGTTTGGTTGTGTTTCTTTTGTGTTGCCTGGTTTAAAACATGGTGAAATGATTGGTAGGGTGTATCACAACATTCTGCTTGGCTATGTTGTCATAGCCTGGAGTTGACAACAACAATAGTAATCACAATAGCTGCACTTTACTGTCAGGGAGGAAAAAGACTTTCTCATGGTTGTCCTGGCAATGCACATGTTTCGAATGAGCGGTCATTATTTTACATGGCGCTCTGTCAGGCCTCGAGCATATAATGTAGCTAAGCTAGGCCTGACCTTTGCTGTTGGCAAACATGGGTTCTTTGCTGAACTGCCATGAGACAGTCGAGGAAGGTATCATTTTGGAAGCCATAATTCGAAGAGGTGAAAAGAAGTTTTGCACCGAAAACAGTTGATTTAATTCCGTGTGCCCAATTTATTCCTGATGAAGGCTAGAACATCGAAAAGTCGAGAGAATACAATTTAAAGTTTAGATTAGTACTGCTGAGTTTCATCCCACCTACTGAACTCTGAACTGAACTCACTTGACAAGCACCAAAACAATGTGCTCTATATAGAATAGTTTCCCCATGCCCTGTCACTGTGAGGTGAAAGAATTAATTTTTTTTTGTTAATGAGTTGGGCCTAATGAGTTGGGCGTGTTATCTTGACCAAAAGTTTTCCCCGACAAGGATTGGCTTTTAGTAACACACCACTCCTCATTCCCCAAACTCTTGTGATTAGATTAACCCCTCAGTAACTAGCTTAACCACCCAACTGCCCCACAAAGTATCTCACCTCAGTAATGTGACTATGTTGTAGAGAGGAATGTTTTGAATGGGTTGTAATTGTCATGGAAGTGACATGGGGAATATTCCTGTCTCACATTAATGGCTCAAAGTGCAAGAAAAGAAAGACACAAAATTGGCGGGAAATGACTTTTTTTGTGGGGGAAATTGGACAAATCTCTCAGAAGAACATTTTGACCCCAACCTGTGGCTGAGAGGGAAGTTACTGGAATGACCTTAACATAGTCGTAGGAGCCGCAACGGCCTATACGGCAATTGCTGTATAGGTTTGCACCAAACCTATTCATGGTAACCACACCCATCATTTCAGAGTTCGTCTTTTCAGCATGGCTTCCAGGTTACCCAATTTTCCTGAGCTTTCCGATCATCCGACTCAACCAACTAACTTTAGTTTTCCTAAGCAATCTTTTGGCCGAACCAATATCTCACCGCTCTTTTCAGAGCGCTTGGTTCAACCAATAGAAATGGCTTCACTATGATTCCAGTCAAGACTTGGCTTATTGTTTCACGTGTGTGTAAGCAATCCAAACAGGTAAGATACAGTGGGGTAGCTTCTGCTAGTAAGCCTAGCTGCCACTCATATCCTATATAGGTTTGGCAGCAATCATTCCATATTTTACAGCTAGGATATATTTTAGGCAAACTGAAGGTGATCCAGGGAAACGTGCAGGACTCAACCTTTTTGTCTGGGTTCAGTAACTGGAAGGATGGAACTCGATGCTTCAATAAACATGAGAGCACAAAAGCTCATAAAGCAGCTACCGATTTAGTGATCACTATACCAGGCACGATTAGTGATGTTGGAAGTATGATATCTTCTCAACATGCTTTAATAGCCATGAACAGACAGTCTTATCAAGGTTGCTAAGTATATTCAATTCCTAGCTAGACAAGGAATAGCTTTTTGTGGTGCTTGTGATGAAGTTGACAGTAACTTCATGCAATTAATGCATCTGCATTGGACAATCCTGCCATGTTAAGTAAGAAAACTGATAAATAATTATACTAGTCCCCAAATACAAAATGAAGTTATTAAAATAATGGCATTACATATTCTTCGAGATATAGCCAGTTCTATCCAGCAAGCCAAGTATTTTGCCCTGATGGTTGATGAAGTGTCGGATGCATCCAATAAGGAGCAATTCGTTATTTGCTTTAGGTGGGTTGATGATGATTTCAACCCCATGAAGACTTCTATGGCCTTGACCATGTTGAGTCCATAAAAGCAGATGTCTTGATTGGTAGTTTGAAGGATGCGATGTGTTGTATGAACCTTAGCATTCATAACTGTCATGCTCGATGCTATGATGGTGCTGCAAACATGTGTGGTATAAGGGGTGGGACTTCTACTCAAATTTGTGGAGAAGAGTCACGAGCTATTTTTGTCCATTGCTATGGTCATGCTTTAAATTTTGATGCTGGAGATACCATCAAGAATAATCAAATTCTGAGGAATACTCTAGATACTACTTTTGAAATATCTAAATACTTGCCTCGGCGAGAAGGCTTGTTTAACAAGTCCTGGAACAACTGGTTTTAGAACCCAGTATCCCACTAGGTGGACAGTCAGGGCTTCCTCACTGAGCAGCTTCATTTCCAATTATGATGTTGTTCAGGCAGTTTGGGAAGAAGAGTTTGGGATTCGGAAACCCGTGCTCGGTTAATTATAGCATGACCACTTTTGAATATTTGTTTGGTGTAGTGCTTGGTGAGTTAATCCTTAAACATACAGATAATTTAAGTAAAACTTTACAAAACCCCTCTTTAAATGCCTCAGAAGGTCAAGAATTATCCATGCTTACACGGTCTTCGGAGTGAGGACTCCTTTGACTTGTTTTGGTTGAAGGTTATTTCTTTACAAGAAAAATTGGAGGCCCTGTTCTACCCAGGAGGAGGAAAACTCCATTTAGACTCAGCACTGGCAGTGGTGAAGCGTATCATCCAACCGAACCTAAGGGTCTGTTTAGGCAGCATTACTTTGAATGTCTTGATTTCATTATATATAGCATTCATAAAAGAGCGGTTTGATCAGCCTAGCTATCACACTCTGACTAAACTTGAGAACCTTCTTTTGAAATCTGCAAGGGGAGTGGACTATAGCGACGAGTTAAAGTTTGTCATGGAATTTTACCATGATGACTTCAATGAGTCTAGTCTAACTACCCATTTACAACTTTTAAGTAAGCAATGAGAACCACCAGGAGTGTGAGCATTCTCTCTCTGACATCAAAAAGTACTTGAAGACTCTTTCTGTGTCCAATTTCATGTCTGAGGTATGTACTTTAGTTAAATTGCTTTTAGTTACTCCTACAACCAATGCCGTGAGTGAAAGAAGTGCTTCAAGGTTGTGTCGAGTCAAGACTTACTTGCGTTCAACAATGAGCCAACACGCCTCAATAATTTAATGGTAATTCATGTACATAAGGAGAAGACCGATGAACTTAACTTGAAATCATGCCTTAATGAGCTTGTTGCAGAAAGTGAGCACAGAAGTGGTACCTTAAAATTGAAACACTAATAAATCAATAATCTATCCTATATTAATTATGTCATATAGTAACATTGTCATGTAATATAATGTAAGTGAAGTTCCTAAGAAAATTCTCCTCAATATGTAGAGCACTCTATAGGGCCCAAAACATATCCTCAATTTCAGCGCTTGATGGTCACACAGAGACATTATAACAATAATTATACGACTGTGTGGCAACCAGTAGCAGGTTTTCATACAGGGGGATGGAGTCCTGCGTTATCCTCCCCCACCCCCAAAACAACAACAACTCAGATCCCACCCCCCAAAATAATAATAAAGAACATCTCCCACCCCAAACAATTTCTGTAATATTTCCTTTAGCATAACAGTCATAGCCAAGTTCAAATTCAAGCAATTTTGCTGTCTCAGAGATTGTGAAAAGTGGGAAACTCCCCCCAGATCCCCTTACACTTGAATAGCCTGCCAGTTATGTACACATATTCCCTTCTCTCCCCCCCAATCCCTCTATATCCTGTGCAAAGCCCTGCAGATGATTGTCATAATTATTATTAATGAGAGCGTTTAAAATATGTTTCAGAATCAAACATCTCTCCCCCCCTAACAAAAATTTCTGTATGAATCCTGCTGTAGCTCCAAAAGGAGTGCTATTAGGTAGAGTATCAGTTGGGTGTGTTTAGTTCCAGTAGCAAGTAAAGCCACTCCCATTGTGAGTGTGGCTTAGTTGCCATACAGGTTCAGATTTGCTTCCTACGGTCCCGCTAGTGAGTGGAGCTCAAGGACCAGGAAGGTTGTTGGCCCTCTCTGAGCAAGAAGGAAGGTAGTCAGCCCCCTCTGAGCAAGCAGGAAGGTTGTCCGCCCTCTCAGTAAGTTTGTCAGCCCTCTCTATGCAAGCAGAAAGGTCGTCAGTCCCCTCTATGCAAGAAGGAAGGTTGTCGGCCATTTCTGTGCAATAAGAAAGGTTGTCACTTCTATCTGTGCAAGCAAGAAGGCTGTCAACCATCTCTGTGCAATCAGAAAGGTTGTTGGCCCTCTCTGTCCAATCAGAAAAGTTGTCGGCCCTCTCTGTGCAAGCAGGAAGGTTGTCAGCCCTCTCTGTGCAAGCTTGAATAATGTGTACAGAGATGCTTGGGATCTACATTTATGATTGATTCACAAGTACATGTACTCATTCAAGCACAAATCAGATACTGCTATCGATGGCTCAGCACGGTCTCCGCTCATTTATGATTGGAACCCAAGTTCAAAACCACACTCTTTACATTAATATTCGGTAGGATTCTATCCACAAGAACCTCCAATCTTGAAAATGCCCCTCTATCTGATGTTTATACTAGTCTACTTTCCAAATCCTCTCTGGTATAATAATTTTTGTGTTTTTTTCGTTGTTAATTTTAGTTTGAGCAGTATCGACAAGATTCCCAATGAGGAGGCCGCACTAGGTGACTCTGAATATTCAACTCTCCACAGTGTAAGTAACAATTCGAGCCCCTGCATTAATCATGATCAGCTCTGAAGTAGTGTTCTGAAATTTCACCATTACCAACATGTGTGCTCAGATTAATTCATGAGTCAATGATGCAACTATATAGAGGCGTGGTCTGTTTCCTAGTATTTATTGTTTCTAAGTGTAGGTCTTATCTACTGGAAGGTTACTAGGGACTTTCTGCACCCCAAGATTGATGGAAGGGGTTAAACTCATGAGGCACATATTTTTTTAGATCATGTAAAGTCATCTGTGAGAAAATGGGAGTGGCTTAGCGATAATTGGCAAGACAAACAAGTCCTCACTGGAGCGAGAGAGTTTGTAGCACCAAACATGCTCATGTATGCATCTTGTGTTCTTCCATATAAATATATCCTGAATATGATTCTCGCTAGCTCTTAAACCAAACATGCTTTTCTTCTTTGCTCCTGAGGTAGTAGTGAGCTACAACCTGGTCCTTGGGTTCCCGTGGTAATTTCTTAAAAGAGCCCCCACATACTGTCCATATATTTATTCAAAGCTTAAAAGTAGTTGCTAATAATTGAGTGACCTCTGTCTGACCTTGCCAATTGTACCACTCTATGTTGGAGATCGCAGGGTTCCCTGCAAATGCTCCTCCTTAGATGTGCAATAAAAATTGGGTACTTGTGGCTGCTGCTTGACACTGAGAGCTTCCCTCTCTTACACCCAAGAAAATCTGCACTCCACTCTCACTAATATTGCTCCCATCATGGCCCATCTCAAAATCACAGACTTTGCTGCATACACTAATTTGGTCAATAATTACTCAGTACTGCACTTCCTATAGCACACTGGCACAAGCTGTGATAATATTATTATGATGATGACTAAAAGTGGATCTCTCACTTCCATTCTGGCTTGATCTTCCTATTCCCATGATACAAGTTGCACCCACCCCTTCACATGGCAGGTTAACTTATTTATCACTGTGCAAATTAGTTTCATCTCCAATAATGCAATTACCTGCTTCAAAGATTGGTAACTTTGTTTGTTACTCCAGTAGCAGTTGGGCAATGAACGCTCCCACTGCCTCTAATTGCTGGATCCCACACTATAAAGTGTCATTTTTTTGTGAAGTTTATGTGTTTTGAACACATTTCATGTTCATCTTCCCCACAAATTATCATTCTGCAATAATGAGGCATGTCCTCTGTCATAACATTCTCTGGGATGAAGGAGCTTCTTTTCATAACCACTCCATCTGCCTGGTATATATGGGTGTGGTCTCTTCAATGGCTACGTAGCTCACCTAAGTGCTTGTCCCTAGTGATTTAGTGGAGATTGAACTGAGGAGGATAAAGAAAACACTTGGGATGTGGTTGGCCATCTTTACCCTTCAAGTGCCCCAGCAGAATAACTTCAAGCTGGTATAAAAGGACTGACACTGACCAGATTGTCGCAGGCTATCACTGAATAACTCCCCTGGCCCAAACAAGATGTACCCTGCCATATTTTCACATAACAATGTGCTTGGGAAGGTTTGTTTATTTGTACCTCCCATCTGCTGATAAAACAAAAATCTATGTCAAACAAAAATCCTTTATATGAAGTTGACCTCAGTTCCGATCCTTTTTGTGCCTTTCTCCTTGTATTCTCGACTCTTCTTCGGACTTGAAGCCAGACAAGCTAACTTATTTGCAGTGTTGCCATAATTTTTTTGGTAATTTCCAAATTACTCGCCTGTGTTATCCAAAATTTTTGGCAACAAAAAATCCCCAAAAAATCCAAACAACAATTTCATGAGAAATAACATACTAAAGTGTGTTTATAGCATTTACACATGTCTTTAATAATTCAGTGTTCGGTTTAAATTCATAGCATTTTTGAGGAACATGGAATTGCACTGTTAAAAGTGAATTTAATGTAGAAATTCCTAGTTTGTTTCTGTGCTTCGTTTTGTTGTGACCAATGTGGCTGAATAAATGTTCGGTATTGCCATGGGGTATAACTAAAATTGCTTTTGCAAGTTTTGCCAATGTGGAGTAGCGATACTCAGTTTCCAAGCAGTCTTTGATTTGGCTGATTGCATGCCAATACTTATCCACCTCTGTGGTGGCCGTGACTTTAGGAGGTAATGCGACATGCAGAAATCCATAAATTCCTCTTCAAGGCTGGGTTTGTCACCAACTTGAACTACCTGAGGAACACACTCTGCTGCAGCAAGCGCACCTGAGACCAGCCATACTGTATTGTTGTAAGCCTGGTTGAGGCCATTTGAGATTGGAGAGTAACTTGTGACTCAATGGTAATCGTTTGACAGCTCCCTTGGCTGCAGCAATTCACAAAGCTTCCCTAAATTTTCTCACATCTTCAGATGATAATCCATCCTCTTCTTCAAGGTATGATAGTGTGTTGTGACCTACCAAAACTTTGTGTAAAGGGAGATACTCTTCTGAGTTATCAATACACACTTGTGAAACATGTTCAGCGGCATACACTTACTCAGAATTCATGAACCGCAACAGAAATTTTCCATCGAGTTCTTGGTAGAGAACATGAAGAATTGGAGATTGCTGCTGCATGTACCTGTTGATATTATTAACAATTGGTAATGCAGAACATAGAAAGAGCAAGTAAGCTTTGGTCAGAGGCTTTTCACAGTACAATTTTTACTCTTCTCACTACTGCCTGCTTATCTTCAGAACTTCGAAAGTATGAGAGTAAGGCTTCATATTGCTCGATAAGATGATTTACACAAGCCTCAAGGCTGAGCCATCTTTGTTTGGCATGCTTTTAACAACTTGTGTGGCTTGCATTCTACAAAACTCTGAAATTCTTCAAACTGTCGCAGCCTCCTTGGGCTCTTCTGGAAATAATACCATACATCAGTTGTCAGATCTTCCAATTCATCAGGCAAGACTTTGCAGGCCTCATTTGCTATTAGTGCTGCTATGTGACAATGACAATGAAGAGCAGACTGCTTACATCGTAACCATGACATCACTGAATTTCGTGCTCCCAACATTACATTGACCCCATCTGTACCTAATCTGACAAGATTATCATAAAGGCAGCTAGTGGATTCTTGAAAATGCTCATTAAATAGCAGCTCTGCAGTTACCTTCTCTACACTATCTAGGCCAAAGAAGACACATCTCACCTGTTCTTGGGTGTTATTGAAGAATCGAAGCATAATAGCAGCTTGTTGTGTAACGGTAATATCAGTTGTCTCATCAGTTTGGAGGCTGAAGTAGTTATTCCCTCTACCTGCTGCGGAAATGGTTTTCCAACAATCCTGGGCAATAGCTTTCAACACATCTGTTGCTTTAGTACGATTGCACTTAAAGTCGTTAGCAATAGAAGAATCAGGAAACATCAACTTGAATAGTTTGGTACAATGATCTCCCAATTGAAAAGCAAGATGGTGCTCTCCAAGGAAATATGCGAAGAGTACTTCTGCACAGATTACAGACTCCTCTTTTATTGGCCCAAAGTAGGGACTGTAGAGGCACACCATCCTTTTCTGAGTGTTTATGTAATTTCATTTCCTGATATCTCCTGAGATCTCTAGTACCACCTCTTCCAAGGTTTATATCACGAGAGCACTTCATACAGAAGGCAAAAGAAGATCCCTTTCTCGAAGTTGTGGCCCATGGGAAAGTCTTTGCATACTGTCTACGATAGACACACAATCGCTTTTTTTTGCAGACTTAGAAGACCTGATAGATGTAGAGATTTGACTGTCAATGTCAATTTGTGAAACCTCATTATCGGAGTCAGAATCCATATCTGAAGAATCTTCTTCTGGTAACCTTGAAGTACTGGGTTCTGAAGATGCCATAGCTATCTCTCTCTGACATTCACTGTGAAAAATTCTAATGCTTGCACAAATCAGGCTTTAAATACCCAACCAGATAGCTCATGCATGAGCATGCACATAGATCAAAGGGTTCTGGCTCTACAGGCATATTCCTGCACAGACCTGGGTGAACACAGGACAGCACCGGAATATTCCTGCACAGACCATGTGACCACATAATAACACAGGACAGCGCCGGAATATTCCTGCACAGACCAGGTGACCACATAATAACACAGGACTGTGCAGGAATATTCCTGTACAGACCATGTGACCACAAGAATATTCGTGCAAAACCAGGTGACACAAAATGACCATACTCAGCTAATACCACAGAGAGTAGTTTTAAAATAGGCTGCACATGATCTGATATACATGAAATGTCAAACAATTTTCTAATGATGAAAAATCCAAACATTTATTGATAAAATCCAAACAGGGTCAAACATCCATACAGTTTGGATAAAATCCAGCACTATGGCATCACTGCAAATATGATTTGCACAAGCTAAGATTGAGAATAGACAGCAGATAATGCCAGTTTACAGCAATCCCCTTGATGTCTGGAGACAAAGAACCAAGTAAAAGGAAGCAGCTTGAGGCAAAGGGCTTAGTGAAAGGTCCAGTTTTTTATCATTTCCTTTGAGGTATCATTTTCTTTGAAGAGTCTCATGACTCCTAAGGATGGTATTGTGGCATTACCTCTGGCAGTGTTGTGGGACAGGGTAATCTAAACTAGGGTGTGCTGGTTCATGCAGGCTTATCCCACTGTGAACCTGCCACTTCCTTATCCTGGCCACTGCCAGGCATGCTTAGGGAGAAGTACCCAATAAGATAGCTGTGAGTTGCAGAGAAAAGCCAGGATAGGTATATATAGGGTTTTGAAAGAATTCTAATAGGCTGTGGTTTAATGTTCAAGTGTTAGTGCTGACTTCCTCCCAGTGTTTGTAAAGTGCTGGAGTGTGGCGTACACTTTCGGGCTCAGAACGATCTGCCGATTGCACCAATACGAAGTCACGTGATTTTACTTTTAATTTACTCGTAGACTCATCACTACATGTGATGTTTGATTAAAGCTGCTCTGATTTTCCTGTGATATCTTTACCAAATAAATATATATATCAAGTGGTGACCCCGCGCTTGATTCAAGTCAAGAACACTACCCAACAACTACCACAATTCATCATGGGGGACAATAATTCAGTGGCCCTCAAATTACCCACTTTCTGGACCAAGGAGCATGATGTAAGGTTTCTTCAAGCGGAGGCACAGTTTGCCATCCGAAATATCGCTGCCGACACCACCAAATACCATTATGTTGCCGTGGCTCTCGACCAGCAAGCAGCCACAATGTTCCTAGACTTCCTTAAGGCCCTGCTGGCAGATAAGTACAATGCATTTAAAGCTCGTTTACTGGCCACTTTCACCATACATAAATACAAGAATGCTTCTAGACTCCTGAACATGCCTGGACTTTGTGATGACAAACCCTCTGCCCTAATGGCCAGGATGAGATCCCTCCTAGGTTCAGCAGGCTTTGAGGTCCTCTTCCGCCAGATTTTCCTGGAGCAGCTGCCCGACACGATCTGCATGCAAACGGGAGCTCCATCCAGACATTTGGCACTTGCAATGTGCCCCTGTCTTTTGGCTACCAAACTTATGAGTGGCTTTTCATTCTAGCGAATGTGGCATGTCCTCTGCTCGGTGCTGATTTCCTTCGAGCACATTCACTTCTTGTCGATGTCAAGGGACAGAAACTGGCAATGCAGAGACCTATGCCTATGTCCCCATGAAACCAGTCACGGCAGCCGCACTCCTTCTTGGCCATGTCTCTGCAGGTGATGGTGCTTATGCAAAACTCTTGGCAGAATACCCGGAGTTGACTACCCCAACTTTTTCCCAGACAACACTGAAACATGGAGTCAAGCATCACATTCCTACACAGGGCCCACCTATATATGCTCATGCCAGGCAACTTACCCGGCTGTAGCTAAGGCTGAATTTGATGCAATGGAAGCCATGGGCATCATTCGACATTCTAACAGCCCATGGGCCTCTCCACTACATGTTGTACCCAAACCAAATGGTGGTTGGCATTCTAGTGGTTACTACCGTCATTTAAACGATTTATCAAATTAGACTCACTCTGAGTGACTGCATAGGCCATGAATACAGATGGAACTATGCTCAAAGCTCGTACTGCTTTCTTTTGTCTTTCAGAAAAACGAGTGTGAATATGTGATATCATCTCATCCAGAAATGGAACAGAAATAGATTTCTGTAATAATCTTCAGCAGAGTCGGCACGTACATTGCTTCTACTTGTTTGCCCTGTAATGCATTGATTTTTTGTGCTAGAGTGACTGCAGAATCAAACCATTTCTTGTGATGAGAATCAATGCTGTCACGAACTTCATGTAAAGTAGTCTCGACTAAATTTATCTCAGTATAAGCATTGCAAATTTCTTGCAAATGGCTCTGTAGAGACACTGTTAAGCCTTTCATGTAGCCTATGCCATGGTACACTACCTCAAATGCCATAAAAACTCAAACTGAGTTGTAGCTGTTAAAGGTGATGCAGCTTTCTGAGCAGACTCTCTTCCACCCATCTTCAGTACTAATTGTCTCCAATGTACTAATAACAACTGGTACCATCTTCGAAAATACTTCATAAGCCTCTATTCTAGCTACCTAACGGGTCTTGCCTTGCCAATTTCTGTCTGTTAGTTGTTCCCAGTGGAAGTTCACTGATCTGTTTTTCTAGTTCTGCTTCTCTCTTGGGAGAAAACCTAAAGAAAAGGCTTAGCTCCACAAGAGTTCCTTGCATATTTCGAATAGCTTGGATGTTACATGCTGCCACAACACAAAGATTCAGTGTATGAGCCACACAGTGAACATAGACTGCTTTTGGATATTGTTTCTTGATTCGAGCAGCAACCCATCATACTTGCCAGCCATGTTGCTGGCACCATCATAGCCCTGCCCACGTAAATTATTTGGGTCTTAGGCATAATTTTGTATTGCATTTAGGATGGTTTTAGAAAGAACGACTCCAGTGGTCCCATCTTTGCAAAGGATAAATTGCAAAGGATAAATTCAACAAACTCTTCTCTCACCACATTTTCCGAGTCAATATATCGCAGGACTAGAGGAAGCTGGTCTTTATTAGATGCATCAGCAGCCTCGTCAGTACACACAGATAAGTACTTTGCTAGCCTAACTGTCATGAAATAGACGACCCTTTGGCTTCCTCTGCCTACTTAATAACCAAATAATAATGATAACTGAAGCGCTCTCCCTGAACTACTCTTGGGTTTCCCGCGACGCTTACGTGCTCCAGCTCTTGGCCCTCACTAGCCAAGCGCCCACCCAGACCGAAACCAGTGATCTGCCTTACCACTTCCGATACTGAAGTGTAAGCAGCCTCACTCATTTGACCTCCCCTAGCTAACAGGCATATATAAAAAAAGACTCAAATACTCAGGTATTCACACTGGTCAAAGACAGAGCAATACACCATCATGTCATAAAAGACTAGCCGGCTCAGATCTCTCTAGATCGTTAGCTACCCCTATCCTTTATAGTCTCTGTTGTTCATGTGACCGTGCTGTCCAATAGCATCCTGGTAGATTGTTCTATCAGTATACTGTAACTTTGCTCTTGTTATCCTTTCTATGTCTCTTTTGTGGTTGTGGACGTGGCTGTGGTTGTGGTAGTGTGGCGTGTTCTTATCTCTGGTGGTACTGGCTTCCCTGACACTCCCCCTCCTCTAGATGAGAACAGTGTTCTCTGCTCAACCCATCCGCATTGCCGATCTTCCTTCAGGGGCGGTAGGACATAACATAGTCATATGGTTGAAAATAGAGTAACCATCTAGCAATGTGCCCATGCGAGTCTTTTAGGCGTGACATGTGAGTCAGGGGGTTGTGATCAGTTTCAATTTTGAACTTGTTTCACTCTAAGTATATCCTAAAGTGCTTTACCTCTTCGATAATAGCCAGTCCTTCTCGTTCAATAGCTGAGTAATTCGTCTCTCTGGGTAGCAGTTTCCTTGATCCAAATGCGATAGGGTAGTCTTCGCCCTCATCGTCCATCTGACTTAGGACATACCCGATACCCATACTGGAGGCATCTGTTTGCAGAACAAACTGTCTTCCCCATTGTGGTGTATGGAGTACTGGGTAATTTGTCTGGCATTCTTTCAGGCGGTTCAAGGCTTCCTCAAGCTGGTTTGTCCATTCCACCTGGTTCGGTTGGTCTTTCTTGGTTGCATTTGATAGAGGTGTGGCGGTAGAGAAATTAAGTATGAAGCGGCGATAGTACCCACAAAGGCCTAGAAGGCCCTAACATCCTTCTTTGTCCTTGGTCTCTTGAAAGCCATCACGGCCGACACTTTCACGCCATTGGCCTCACTTGCCCATGCCCAACTCTGTCCACCATCCATTTGGGGATGGTATGGGGAGGTCTTTATTTGGGTTAGCTTGCAGAACTGGGACATTGTTCGCGATACAAAGTTTGTACCTGTTACGGATAACTAGCTCGTTATATCGCTGGAGATAGCAACCCAGTACAGATGATAGTAGGAATTGATGTGTCTTCACTGCTTTAACTTACAAGTGGCATTCTGGCCCTGTCCATGAGCTGGCTCCTTTAAGTAGGCTGCCAGCCATGAACCCAGGCCAGACTATATAAGGCAATATGCATACTAATGATCAGTTCTGTGTCTGTACATGATCTATTCTATGGTTAACCTAGTTACATATTAGTGGTCCCTATGCCAAGTTATGACCTTATATGGTCTTGTGGGTTTGGTCTTGGTTTGATGTAGGGGGTTCCTTTGGTTGGGGGATCCATGACAGTACCATTATCGGAGAATTTCTCCTCGGGGGTGCCTAATCCAGCGAACATATCTAGCGAACACCTGATGATAGTTTCTGAGGTAGCATTCCTGATGGGGTAGGCCTCCGGCCACCTGGTGGCGTAGTCCGACATATTTGTTACCCATTCTGGTCCTTTTCAGGGGACCGAAAACATCCATCGTGATTCTCTTAAATGGTGTGGTTATCATGGAGAGTGAATGTAAGGGGGCAGGTTGCACCGTCACTGGTTTGGCCTGCTGACACTTAGGGCACAAAACACATACCTTATGGACGTCTGAGGTAAGGTCGGGCCAGCACATACTTTGGCGAATTGCTACCTTGCTTGTCAAAATGGCCAGTAGTAGGAGAACAGTGTGCCATCTCGAGGATCTCAGTCCTGGCTTCCTTTGGAACCATGATCAGACTTCTCCCCTCTGGGGTATAGGGTTGTTGGACAAGCAGGCCCATTTCCCAGGCGTATTGTTCATCATTGATGCCAGCGAGCTGGCAGACCTTCTCCAGGGTCGGGTCCACCTGCTGCATGGCCTTCAGCTCTGATGGGGGTATCCTCTCCGGCACCAACGGTGTCTTGGTTTCTTTGGTCGGGGCATGGACTCTCCTCTTATGAAGACCTTATCTTCAAATTGGAATGGGAAGGGGTAGCCTTCCTCGTCATCCTCTCTGGTGTCATCAGCTCGGTTGGCTGGTCCAGGTGCCCTTGCTCCTCTGTGAAGTCTGCGGGGTTTCCACCCTCTCCTTCATCGCATTCATCCCTGTCAGATTCAGGTTCTCTCAGCAAAACCTGGTCATAGGTCTGCTGGTCCCGAGCTGACTCTTCCTCTCGTGCCCATTCCCACGAGCTCTGGTGGTGACGAGAGCACCATCGGAGATGCCATCGGTGGCCATCTCCTGATCTTGGGTTGGCTTTCCTGCCAACCACTCGGTTCGCTGAGGCACGTCCTGCCCTATGAGCATGTCAATCGTCAGGTGTGGAGACACTCCCACTGTGAGTGTCTGTCTGTGACCCCTGAGTTCCAAGGTGAGACTCGGGCAGCCGGGAACCATGTCTCTCAGGCACTGGCCGTGGAGTAGGGGATGCTCCACCCTAGTCTCTGCCGCTTGCTGATGCACCTGGGTTGGACAAGCGACTTCGTGCACCCAGTGTCTAACCAGACCCTGATGCCCTTCCCATTGAGCTGCGCCGCTTTCGTCCATGGGTTCGAGGGTATGTTGGACTGTGCTCCACCACCAAGTTGGGCCTGTTCTATCTTAACTCGACAGTCCTTACGCATGTGTCCCACTCGATTACATCTGAAGCATCTCATATTTGAAGGGCTCCCTGGGGTTGGCTTTGATCTCACCCCTTCGTTTGGGCTTCTCCTAGGAGGGTACCGGTCGGCAATCCTTCACGGCCTCAAATCGGTTAGGTAGGGGTCATGCAGGTGTTTCAGGCCGGAAGGATCTACCTTGGGTGGCCGATCTTCTGGGGGGTCTCTGGTCTTCCATTTCTTTCCTTGGCTGGTTGGCCAAGTGCCTAACCACAGCTTCTGAGAGTTCGTCATAGTCCGCAGGGTTCAGGTTGCGCATCCTGGTCTCTAACCACTTTGGTAACAGGCATAGCATCATCTCCATTAGAAAGGTACTTTCATTGTCCAGTGGGGAGGAGTCTAACCATTGAAAGAAGCTCTGTTTGTGGTGGACAAACCAGGCATCGGGGGTGGTGGCGTTGAAGAGAGTCTCGAAGATACGCCTTCGGTAGGTCTCTGTGGTGATTCTGTACTCCCTCAACAGCTCTCTCTTTACCAGGTCATACCGCCCTGCTGGACCGCCGCCATTGCAGACACTGCCGTTAGCCCAGCATTAGCCCAGCTCCAGACAGGAGCTCCTCAGGTGGATGGCCCACTGGTTTTCCGGCCAACATCCTGCCCAAGCCGTGGCCTCAAACATATCCAGGAAAGCACTCATATCATCTGTGCACTTCTGGATGGTTAGTCAGAAGGTGGGGAGGTTGAGGCGCTGCGGCTGGGAGAGATCTACACAACTCAGCGAGGAGCTGCATCATCCTCTCCTGCTGCTGTGTCTCCTTCTCTTGTAGCTGGATCATCCTCTCCTGCTGCTGCTCTTCCCTCTTTTGCTCCTCTCATTCGACTCTCATCTGCATCCATTGAGTGAGGAAGCGGTCCATGGGGCTGAGGGGAGGGATGGTCTCTTGAGTGGCCCCGTGATGGCCTCAGGTCTCTCTGACCTGCCTTCTGTCCCTGTCCTCAGTCATAGTGACCGGACAGCAGAAGGAAAAAACACACACAACAACAACCAATCAAATACCTCTTCCCTAACTATTCAGGGTTTGGTTTTCAAGCCTCAAGGCCATGCCCAGACTGTACCCCTGCCGCTAGCTAAGCTTACGCCTCCACTCTAGCTATGACTGGTGCAGGATCTTCTAACGTGAAGATCCCACCACTGCCACCACTGTCGGGAAATAGACGACCCTTTGGCTTCCTCTGCCTACTTAATAACCAAATAATAATGATAACTGAAACTCTCTCCCTGAGCTATTCTTGGGTCATTCCCCAATGCCTAGGTGCTCCAGCTCTTGGCCCTCACACCAAGCGCCCACCCAGAAAAGCCTTACCACTTATGATACTGAAGTGTAAGCAGCCTCACTCCTTTGACCTTCCCTAGCTAACAGAGGCATATAGGCATGTAATAAAAAAGACTCAAATACTCAGGTATTCAAAGACAGAGCAATACACCATCATGTCATAAAAGACTAGCTGGCTCAGATCTCTCTAGAGTGTTAGTGCCCCCTATCCTTTATAGTCTTTGTTGGTCATGTGACCGTTCTGTCCAATAGCGTCCTGGTAGATTGTTCTATCAGTATACTGTGACTTTGCTCTTGTTATCCTTTCTTTGCCTCTTTTGTGGTGGTTGTGGTTGTGGTAGTGTGGCTTGTTCTTCTGCAGCCTCTGGTGGTGCTGGGTAGTCTGGCTTCCTTGACACTAACCCCTGTAGAATTTTCTCTCTTATCCATTCCACCAATGGCTGCAATCAGTTCAATTTGATGATTGGAGCATGATATTGGGCATTTCTGGCTGCAGAAGCAAAGTGGTCTGTTAGAACTGCATCACCTGCTTCAACACGAAATAGAAGCAAGGCTAAAAAATTTCCAGGATTTGTATCACTCCAAAGAGCCTCTCGGTGGGGCCACAAAGAGCTATGTTTTGCTTACCACAAAAATTATCGCCTTGAGAATAGCCTTAAGAACTTCCCGATTCTTCCGAACTTGAGCAGATGCTTGACTATGTAACTGTTGCTGTATGGAAAGCTGGCTTCCTTCCATTAGGCAAATGTAACAGTCATCCATAGCTGCTCTGTGTGATTTCTGCAAGCTTGAGTGTTTGCTTTGCTCGAGTCAAATTAGTCATTGGAACAGTGACCAGCTGTCCAAGAATAGATCGATTCTTGGTGAAGAGTAAACAGCTCACACAGAAGCCACCATTGCACGAAACAGAGTAGCTCAACCAAGAGTACTCTTTCAACCAGGAGTTCTGGAAGGATCTAAACTTTGAGTACTAAATTTTAGTAGGGAACTTGAAGTCACACCCTGGTCTAAAGCCTTCTTCAGAAGCCAAAGCTTCTGGTTATTGCTAAGAATTCTGATGTCCTCAAGTTTATAGTCAACCCCAGTAGGACATGCATGACCCTAGCAGCTAAAACACACCCTTGACCTGACACATTTGATTTCCCAAATCATCAGGAGATAGAGACTGAGTAGTACTTGGCTGACTTACTTCCCTTTGATCTTCAACTATGACTTTCTTAGGATCAGTAGCACTGCTACTGTCAGACTTACTGCTTGACACTGACACCCCAAATGTGACAGAATGGATATTTGCCTCTTGTCCATGTCACAGCTTTACTACAATCTCAAATACAGTGCACCCTCCTGGAAAAGAGGGGCTGGGCTAAGGTAATCCTATAAGAGATTAGCACAAACTCACTAATATTCATAGGCTTGCCAGTTCCAAGCAAATAGTTTTCTACAAGAAAACAGCTGCTTGAGTACTGTACTAAAAGTTTTGTGGTTTGTAGAAGTAAATTTATGAGCCTCTAAGGACTTAAATTTGCAATACAAGAGTACACTATAGTACAAATTTATATGTAGGATTAGCTGCTAGCTGCAGCTGTCAAATGGCTTATGGTGTGGCTTGTACTCAGGGGGGGGGGGTTTCTGGGCAACAGGAAACCTCCCTAAATACGCCCAGAAAGGCATCAAAGGATGATGCTCCAAACCGCCACAATGGAAAGAAAATGGAGATGTACCTTATACGCTAGTGATAACAGCAGCTGCAGAAGAGTTAGTCTAGATCCAGATAACTTGTGCTTACAAGCAAACAGCGCCTAGCAAGTAATACCTGATTAGCGTCTCCAATTCTGACCTGCAGCCCCAGCTAGGGTGAAGTTCTATTTAATGCATCTTACAAACTATAGTCTATTGCAGTTGAAACCACCTCCAAATTGCATTAGTGGATTGAGGCGCAATTTCTGAGTGTGGATGCAAGCAATGCATTAATGCATGTCTAATGCATTGAGTGTGCAGTGCAGAGAGACCTTAAAAGTAATCATTTCTTTTATGCTTGTACACATGAGAGGGAAATTCTTCAACCCATATTGCGTCAAATTGCTATCTCCTAGCTCTGTAGGTGAGGGGTCACATTATAAGCTTTTCATTATATTCCAGGAAATGCATCAAGAGAAACTCTCATTATCCAAACATCTAGCAGGTGATGGCCGAGAGTAAAACCAGGCCTTGGTTTGGTCCACACCAAGTGAACAGTTATGCCTTAGCTAACTGGCCACTGACTCGGCGCATAGTTCCAGTGATTATAAATACATCTGTTAACATTTTAGATACACTCTTTCCCCCGGAATAGTCTATTCACACTCTTCCTGTCATTGCAATGCAAATACATGTGCTGCAGTTTGGTATAAGAATCAGTTCCATCAGGTGAAGCAAAGAAAATCTATGCCTTGCTATGCCACTCTTATGTTTGCAGCTTATAGCTAGCAAGTTCATCCAGGACATTTCCTTTCTCAATAGCAAAGGGGCTCACATTTATTAGTTCCCAGTGAACAAATTGTCTGGTATCAGCAAAAGAGCTTCCAGAGAGACAGTCATGACACATTTGCAATCATAAACTTTCAGAAAGTGAGTTTTCTAACAATGTTTCTGTGACAGAGCTCTTCCATTGGGCATGTGCAGGAATAACGACCCATTGTTTAATGCTAACATGTCACGATGACTGGGATTGCACCTGTAGGAGGTTATGGCAGTCAACCACCCCAATGAATAACAGTGTTGTGGTGAAGACACACCCACCAGTGATGCGCATGGATGCACTGTTTGGCAATAACAATGGACAAGTAGTTCAAGTTGGCCACACGCAGTTGCTTCACAGCTCACATTCTACCTTGTTTACACCGATGTTAACTAACCACAGCAGATGCTTGTGAGCAAATTTCGCGATAAAGATGGCCGTGTTTTTATTATTACCCGACACTTGAAATTTATGACGTATGATAATTTTAATATTATTATGATATGAGTTGATAGGAGCTAATAATATTTGGCCACATGGACTATTAACAAGAATACCCACATATTGTCCTGTAGGCCAGTACAACATAGTACCTATACTACCTTGTTCTGATGCCAGTATAACAGAGCTACTAGCTATGCCTGTAGGCCAGGAATGTAAAATCAATGCTCGATTATTAGAAGCATGTAGAATATACAGCTATTACAGCATCCATTGTTTATACTGCAAAACAAACACACATATACACACTGAGGATTCATTTTCCTTGGACTAGTTAAGCTAAAGAAAGATTGGCATATATTCTCTGTTAACTCTCAGTTGACATAGTAATACAATCACTTTTTCTTGATAACTTAAATTTACTCAGAATTTCTAGCTGGATACTCCTGGTGACCCTGGTAACGGCTAGAGTGAGTAAATTAAGTTGATTATCGAACAAGTCATAGTAAGTAGATTTGGCTCTTTATAGAACGGTATTTACTAGAACTAGACTTTATACTCAAACAAAAAAAAAGTTTTAAGCTCCTAATAATTATTCTACAGGATTTCATTTCAAACTTACACAAGACTTTCTGTGCAGGAGGTCATCAGGTATGGAAACTAGAGGTGCATGAGGAGCTGTCTGTGTTCAATCAAAGGGGCCACATTTGTAAGGATATAATTATGACTGGCTGCTATCAGAGATGTCCTGTCTTGATAAGGGGAGATGAAATATTGTGAGATGTTTATGCATTTGGGAGTTAGTAAGGATGAAATAACACTAGGATGCTTACACAGGAAAACCTGTAATCCATAAACTTTGCAGTTCTCTCGACATATGAAAATTAGAAAATTAAAGACGGGATCTTTAAAATGGAAGGTGATATATATTGCAAGCTTGTGTGGACACACCAGGTGGTGTTTTGAAAAGAGAGCTAGCCTCAAGAAGTGCTGGAAATAACTCTCATCAATAATTTCAAGTCCAGAGAAGAAAACACAAGCCTTGAAACTTTTACAAAGTGTATTCATACAGTTGTGCCATACTTTCCGTGCTGAGTACAAAGAATTCTCGGATGATTGTCCACTGGCAATGCTTGGGTGAAGTTCAGGGAGATGAACACCCTTGATCTCAGATTATTACCACTACTGACCTCAGCTCAACCTTACTATAGCTCTGGTCACTAGGTTGCTAAAAAGAGTTTTAGGCTCTACTAGCATCTCTCCCTCCTTCTCTGCTAGACTTTGGGGGTAACTGACTAGTGGGAAGAGTCAAGGAAGATTTCTTGGCTGTTGTGAAAGACTGTTAGCTCTACACTTATTATCTTTCCTAGGCCTTAGCTTGGTCAGACAATGGATGCATGATTGCCTGGATTACTATAGTAACTAAAATTCCTGGTGAGCAGGACCAAGAGATCCTCTCAAGTGGCCTGTCATTATTAGAGGGTTACACATCTGTTATAACTGACCAACTCAGATGTGGCCCTTTATAAGCTTCATGTCTCTTTTCTTCTCTCCCCTATTATGAATGGCCAGTTGGATGGGACTACTTTGGTGCCAAGTACTTTAATTGTCACTTGTACATGATGGTGGCCTTGTTTTCCCGCCTACTCCTGGTTCTTGTTCGCTACCTGTGCCATTCGTCTCCTATAGCATACAGGTGCAGGACCTACTCTTTATACATGTGGTGCATGCCCCCCACCGGCTCCTATAACCACCTCCCACCTAGCTCTTATGCCCCCACCTAGCATCTGTAACCACCTCCCACCTAGCTCCTATGCCCCCCACCTAGCTCCTATGCCCCCCACCTAGCTACTGTGCATCACCCCTAGCTACTATCTATATGTGCTTTCTGAATTCCTCTGGAGGTACTCAGCTGCATTCAAAATTCAATGTCTGTGACAGGAAGGCAGTTGAATAGTTTAGGAAGTCTTAGTTGAAATAAATTACAGCCTCTAATTAGCCTCTTATGAATTAGTGTTGAGTGGCCAGATATACTAGAGACACAGGCTATCTATATTTAGCTCGGCAGTTTTGCTAACCCTCAAGGTAGAGTCCAAGCAGCAACTAGCGGAATTTGGAAGACGAATTCTGTAGACTCTTGCAGACATGTCCCGTGTAGACCAGTGCACACATTTCCCATGTTAACCAGTGCACCCCACATTTCCCATGTCCAGTGCACACATTTCCCATGTAGACCAGTGCAGACATTTCCCATGCAGTTGAGTGCACATATTTATCATGTAGACCAGTGCTCATATTTCCCATGTAGACCAGTGCAGACATTTCCCATGTAGATGAGTGCACACATTTCCCAAGTAGACCAGTGCACACATTTCCCATTAGACCATTGCTCATATTTCCCATGTAGACTAGTGCACACATTTCCCATGTAGACTGGTGCACATATTTCCCATGTAGACCAGTGCACATATTTCCCATGTAGACTAGTGCGGACATTTCCCATGTAGATCAATGCAGACATTTCTCATGTAGACCAGTGCCGACATTTCCTATGTAGACGAGTGCACACATTTCCCATGTAGACCAGTGCTCACATTTCACATGCAGTGCAGACATTTCCCATTTGGACCAGTTTACACATTCCCATGTAGACCAGCAGGGGCGGATCCAGGGGTGGGTGGGGGGCTTAGGGGGCTCAAGCCAGACCCCCTAATTCCATCCCCCCTTTAAAAAAAAAATGCTGCACACCACCCATATGGAAAGTAAGAGAACGTGCCGTGGTGGTGTTTCTGGCTGTGCCACAAAGCGACTTAAACAGTGTGGAATAAAAGAGTAATTTTCGAGGACAAGGTAAGTAGTCAGCTATAGCTAGGTGGCTAGATTAGTTATGCTAAGCCTAAAGCCATCTTGAAATAGTTAGCATATGTAGCTAGCTAGCTATTAGCCTGCTGCAACATCTAGCTTAGCTAGTACTGTCCCAGTAAAGCTGTCTATGGGAATGCAAGCGGAAAGGGGAACACGAACTAGCTCTGACACTAAATACTCTAGGACAAACTTTACTTCACACTGATCATGATTATTTTCCCAACATACGTACTCTTTTGGTAATTTCAATTACTTTACCAGTTACTTCCTGTTAGTGCGAAAGGTCTATCAGTGTGTTACGTTTTGACAAGACTTCTCTTAGAAGTACGATGTCTCAGGAGCGACTAAATGCACTTGCAATGCTACAATACCACAAACCATTAGTATTACACCTGAAGAAGTGGTTAAAGAATTTGTCAAGCGTCAACCTCGCAAAATATTGGTATTATAAACCCTTACACTTCACTGATTATTGCTTTATAGCATCAAATTTCTGTTTCTCTGCACTTATTGTTACATTACCCTCTATTCAACGGAACATTTTTTTAATCATCAATGGTAGTCTGATTATATCCACCCTCAATACTACAAGAAATGATTTAATGGTAATTATAATGTTAAAATTTACCATCTACAATACATAATGTTTCAATGGTAAATATGTGTTTACATTTACTCTCTAACTATGCTATACGGCGTATTTAGGGGGGGTTTCCTGTTGCCCAGAAACCCCCCCTGATAAGCCATTTGACAACTGCAGCTAGCATCAATCCTTGCTAATCCTATATATAAATTTGTACTATAGTGTACTCTTGTATTGCAAATTTAAGTCCTTAGAGGCTCATAAATTTACTTCTACAAACCACAAAACTTTTAGTACAGTTCTCAAGCAGCTGTTTTCTTGTAGAAAACTATATTGCTAGGAACTGGCAAGCCTGTGAGTTTGTGCTAATCTCTTATAGGATTACCTTAGCCCAGCCCCTATTCCAGGAGGGTGCACTGTATTTGAGATCATAGTAAAGCTGTGACATGGCCAAGAGGCAAATATCCATTCTGTCATTTGGGGTGTCAGTGTCAAGCAGTGAGTTTGACAGTAGCACTGCTACTGATCCTAAGAAAGTCAGAGTTCAAGATTAAAGGGAAGTAAGTCAGCCAAGTACTACTCAGTCTCTATCTCCTGATGATTTGGGAAATGTGTCAAGTCAAGGGTATGTATCAGCTGCTAGGATGCATGCATGTCCTCCTGGGGCTGACTTAGGAAACTATAAACTTGAGGACATCAGAATTCTTAGCAATGACCAGAAGCTTTGGCTTCTGAAGAATGCCTTTAGACCAGGGTGTGACTTCAAGTTCCCTACTAAAATTGAGTACTCAAAGTCTAGATCCTTCCAGAACTCCTGGTTGAAAGAGTACTCTTGGTTGAGCTACTCTGTTTCATGCAATGGTGGCTTCTGTGTAAGCTGTTTACTCTTCGATGGACAGCTTGTCACCGTTACAATGACTAATTTGACTCGAGCAAAGCAAACACTCAACTTGCAGAAATCACACAGAGCAGCTATGGATGATACTGTTACATTTACTGGGCAAATGGAAGGAGGCCAGCTTTCCATACAACAACAGTTACATAGTCAAGCATCTGCTCAAGTTCAGAAGAATCGGGAAGTTCTTAAGGCTAATCTCAAGACGATTTTTTTTGGTGGTAAACAAAACATAGCTTTTCGTGGCCACCGAGAGGCTCTTCGGAGTGATGCAAATCCTGAATTTTTTTTAGTCTTGTTTCAATTTCGTGTTGAAGCAGGTGATGAGGTTCTGACAGACCACTTTGCTTCTGCAGCCAGAAATGCCCAATATCATGCCTCAATCATTCAAAATGAACTGATTGCAGCCATTGGTGACTGGATAAGAGAGAAAATTCTACAGGAGGTTAGGCTAGTAAAGTACTTTTCTGTGTGTGCTGACGATGCTGCTGATGCATCTAATAAAAAGCAGCTTTCTCTAGTCCTGCGATATGTTGACTCGGAAAATGTGGCGAGAGTTTGTTGAATTTAATCTTTGTAAAGATGACACCACTGGAGTAGCTGATTCTAAAACCATCCTAAATGCAATACAAAATTATGCCTTTGACCCAAATAATTTACGTGCGCAGGGCTATGATGCCAGCAACATGGCTGGCAAGTATCATGGGGTTGCTGCTCTAATCGAGAAACAATATCCAAAAGCAGTCTATGTTCACTGTAGCACGGGCATAACGAAACAGAGAAGCTGGGATGAACAAGGGAGATGCCACAGGCATTGGGTTGACCAAGGCAGATTGCCCCAAGTTTGAAGTGGACCTACTTATATCTTCTTTGTCAACACTTGATGATTTGATGCTGTGACTCCAAAGAAGAACAGGGTGTGGCCTTTCCTGCTCCTCTATGTTCAGTTCATCCAGGGAGTTGTAACCCACATCATTTCCACCACAACAAGAATTAACATCTTCTTCCTCATATTCAGAGTCATGATGTATATTCTTTCTTACAGCTTTCTCTTCATCTTCGTCCTCCTCAACATCTTACTGAAAATCTTCAGGAAGGTTACGCTTAAATGGGAAGCCTGCTACATCATTTCCTCTTAGGCTTAGTCGCACGTTGCTTTTGTAATCCTCGTATGTCTCACCTTCATCAAATAATTCACTTACAGGGTCATCAACAGTGGGGTTATAAAAGAGAAAGAGAATGCCCTGTACAATGTCTTCAAGTGTGACAGTGCTGCTCCAGAGGACATCCAAAAGATTTAAGCAAATCTCACCATCATACCCAATATTGGGATGATAGATAGGAGTACAGCATACCACATTTGGAGATTCTAGAGGAAAGTTGTTGATACTGATTTTGAAGTTGAAGCTACCACCATGATACAGACCACCACTGGGGGAAAATGTTAATGTGATCTCTTTTATCGAGTCACTAGATTCTTCTGCTGTGACTGATGCATCTTTCCATATTTTGACTTGTCCATTACTGAAACTAGCAACATTCCTTGCTAAGGAGCAGTACTGCTTGAGCAGAGACTCAGACATATTTGCTACTCAGCACACCTGCCTAGAGCTGCTCGTAGATCCCAGCTAACTCGATCTTAAACCTGGGTGTGTGTCCGACTCCATGGCAGTTACGTTTGTCTAAAAATATACTGCTGTTGTGACTTCTACGATTACACCACAGTGTATGAGCCACACATTCACACTCGTTTTTCTGAACAAAAGAAAGCAGTACGAGCTTTGAGCTCATGGCCAATGCAGTCACTCAGTGCGAGTCTAATTTGATAAAAGAACTTTTGGATTTCTATGAAGATAATATGCCAAGTCCTTCATCTTTTGAACAGGAACTCCATTTGTGGAGATCTAAATGGAGGAGTTTCTCATCAGAATTGCACAAAACTCCATCCCAGGCCTTGAACTGTGCAAATGAGAGCATGTTTCCGAATATTTACTGCTTACTCTGTATTGTTTGTACTCTACCCGTAACCAGCTGTGAATGTGAACGTAGTGTCAGTGTACTTAGAAGACTCAAAACCTACTTGCGTACTACTATAAAGGTTATCAGGACTGGCACTTGATGCACATCCACTATGGCCTTAAAGTTTGACCTAGATGTATTTGTAACATTTTTGCTCGTCAACACCCTCAAAAATTGTTACTCCAGGGCATTTTGAGTCATTAACGCAACAATAATTATCATTTCTGTAATAATTATTGTATCTTCTATAAACTATTGTGGGACACAGTCAGATAAAAGTGGTTGTGGCCAGGTTATTTTTTTTACAAGCTTCACATGCATGAGATGGAAACCCCCCTTTAAATTCCTGCATAACAGTCAATATACTGAATATGACGTGGTAGGCCACTGATAGTCGGTAGGTTTTGGAGGGCATTTGAGGGCACAGGACTGATGTTAGCCATACCTGTGGAGAAAATATACAGCATATATATCATTCACAACTGAAAGAGTGATCATGAGAAAGTCTGGGTGGTCATGCAAACTCTTCCTGCATGCAATAGCATGCAAATACTTATTTTTCAATTTAACCAGAAGTGAAGCCCACCCCCTTAATAAAATCCTGGATCCACCCCTGACCAGTGCTCACATTTCCCATGTAGAGCAGTGCACACATTTCCATGTAGACCAGTGCACATATTTCCCATGTAGACCAGTATACACACATTTCCCATGTAAACCAGTACACACATTTTTTCATGCTCAAAGTAGATCTCCTGAATTTCATCCACTCAAGGCATTTTTTTTTGAATACACAATATTTTATATTACAATGATCTTCTCAATAATGAACTTAAAATTTATTCTCTCGACATTTCGACTAGAAGCTCTACCTTCATCAGGAACATAATTATTCCTGATAAAATTCTAATACAGCTGAGAGTTCGTTAACACAATATTATAGCTTGAGAGCTGGTGGTATCCTTAATAATGCACTTTTTCTATAGGCATATACATGTGCTATATTTTGGACAAGAGTATATGTCTCTGAAATTAGATTATTTTGTAAGTGTTCACGGTATAGTTAAGACTCATAGGAAACTAATTTCGGTTGGTCAGTTGCCCACATTTTGTAGAATTTTGGGAGGTTTGTTGCACCAAACATTGGTATGATGGAAACTGGATTTGCTGATCTGCTCATTGGAAGCCCAGTTTCAGGTGAATTCAATCTTCTAATAAAGTGATCAGCAGTCCTTATGAAGTGGTCATAGATTTGGAATTGCTTCCAGGTTGTTTCATACTTGGTGTAATGTGATGTTGGTGTTGTGATTGTTGATACATAGTGTCACATGTGCTGGTGGTTTTTTCATGTGAAGGTGTTGTGATAGTTGCTAGTGTCACATGGGCTGGTGGTTTTGTCATGTGATGTTGGTGGTGAGTGTAAAAGCTCCATGGCTCACCGCATATGCTAGCCAGGGTACACTTATATAATTATACCCAGCTGATTGAAGGCCACGCACACTGCACAAGACAAATTCTGTTCTGCCCGCATACAATTTCTGAAACACATTCGAATGAACATGATTGGAGCTTGTCCAGTCTCTCAACTAACTCTCAGACTACAACGAATCACAACGACTTTCTCAATAATCAGATTGAAATTCACTCTCTACATTTCAGGTAGATGCTCTACCCGAAATGTCAAGAGGGTAAATTTCAAGTTGATTATTGAGAATGTCATTGGATTGTCCAGTCTTGTGCCATTTGAACTGGTGGTTCGGAATGGGTTCAGGTAAGGTGCCCGTGTGTCTCCATGGCAACTCAACCCAGTCGGAGAAAAACTATTTCTGTGGTTGCTATTTTGATTGGCACTTTTCATAAGCGATAACAGGCTCTTGTCAAGCTAGGTATAACTACTTGGTTTAATGAGCAAGTATTTCAAGCCAATAGCCAGGGGGGGGGTTCTCAGGATTCTCTGGAACTCCCCTCCCACTGGCTGTGAGGTTCACCCTTTTAATAGGGTTCACCCTTTTAATTGGGTCCTCCACCTTTTCAATTGGATCCACCCTTTCAAATGTTAATAAGCTGTGCTTTCACAGAGCTACTAGCTAATTACACATAGCTACAATGGTGTAAACCACATCAAGGAATGCATCTACAGCGAATCTTGTTAATTAATTTGTGGTTTGTTAAAATTTATGACTTCTGCATGATTTTATGTCAAAAGAATCAAGTATGCTGGTAGGTCCCAGCAAAGAAAGAGAGAACTTAGAAGGGCAGCCAAGAGCTGCCAGGCTCCGACTTCTTTTTTGCCCCCAGCAGAGATGACCAGTTACCTTCAGATTCTCCTGCTAAGGTAATAATGATCTAGCCTAAACGGTCTTTTCATAATGTGCTATAAACATAATTTAAGGATGATGCTATGTTGAAAAATGACCCTTTGGAAGTTGAGCCCAGTGTCGAGGTCAATTCTTTGCTTTAGCTGGAAGGTAATGCAACATCCAGGTCTGAATCTGATGATGACTCTGAAGTTAACATTCCATTAACTGAAGGAGTGAGTGAAGGATCTGTGAGAAGCTGATATAGGCAGTATTGTCAGCATTTCTGTGTCCGTGTGAGATTGAAAGGGCTGTACAAAAACTGACAAAAGAAGAAAAATACACACTTTTTGAAATCCCATAAAATACCCTCGAGCACACATGTCTTCCCAGTGACAGTTCTTGGAGGATCTAATCGTTCCTTTCAGAGGAAATGGCTGCAATAGTACTCCTGGATGGTTTACCGTGAAGCCTGTGATGGTACTTTTTGTATTGCTTGTTTTTTTATTTTGTACTAATCGTAAAAACAAGGGATACTTGGTCAATTAACCATTTCGTACCTGGCAGAAGAAAATTTTGAAGTGCAAAGAACATGAACTTACTCATTATCATCATGAAGCTATGAGTTTAGCTGATGCTTTCATTCGAAATGTAGAAAAGGCCAGAAACTAGTGTTGTGAGTCTAATAGACAAAATAAAAGTCCACAATATGAGGGAAAATAAGATCATTCTTAAGTGTGTGGCAGAATTTGTGGTAAGCAGTGTATTGCACTGTGTGGTGATCATGAAAGCATTAATACACCTGGTAACTGTGGAATTTTTTTAAGTCTTCTGAAGCTGTTAGCTAATCACAACGAAGTGCTCCGCAATCATTTGGATTCTCCTGCAATAAAATCTGTAACCTGTATGTCTCCACAAACACAAAACGAACTGATTGAAATCATGGGAAATTAATAAAATTGTTAAAGAGATAAAAAATGCAAAATATTACAGCTCATGGCAGATGAAGTCACTTCACACAACAAGGAACAACTAGCCTTCTGCGTAAGGTTTATTGATGACAACTGCAACATCCAGGAAGAGTTCTTGTCTTTTTTGAAAGCTGAAAAAACTACTGGTAAATATTTGGCTAAGGAAATATTTCAATTTTTAAATGAACATGATATTCCATTCGAACATATTTATGGGCAAGGGTATGATGGAGCTAGTAACTTGTCTTTATCTGATGTTGGTGTGCAGGCATGCATCAGAGAGCATTTTTCTCTAGTTACCTATATATATACATTGCAGTAGACATTGCCTTCACTTGGTGTTGAGCAAGTCTTGCTCTCTGCCAGAAGTTCATAATATCCTTGACAAGCTTAAACATTGCTGCAATTTTTTTCAGTCAAGTCCCAAAAGAAATGGCCTTTTTGAATTACTTTTCAAGAACAATACTGAAATACATGGGTCTAAAAGAAAATCTCTTATTCATTTGTGCAAAACTCGCTGGGCTGAATACTGCATATCAGCATTTTTATCAGTCATTTGTATTCATTATTGATGCCCTAGAAGTTATAGGCCATGGCAAACATGTTGATGAACTTGGCGGCCTTTACAGTGATTGGGACACAGTTAATAGAAGGCAAGCCCAGCAAATCCTTGCTAGTATAACCAAATTTGATTTCATTGTAGTTTTCTTAATGGTTCATCAGTGCCTTTCCCAACTATCGGGCATAACTGTTCAATTACAGAGCAGAACACTAGATATCATTGAAGCTCATCACATGATTGATGGTATCAAGCAAGTGTACAAAGAAGAGCCAGCCAAAGTGAAAGAAAACTTCAAGAGTAATCTTGCTATTCCATTCCTTGACCATATCTGCACTAGCTTAAATGAGAGTTTCATATCATTGTCAGAAACTGCTTCATCTCATCTGGTACTTGTAACATCTCTGATTCTACAAGACCATTTGATATCAGCACAGATGCTGAGACTTATCACCAGGATTTGCCATCACCAGAACTAATAGAAAATGAACTCACTCACTGGAAATCAAGATATACAAATGTACCCATTCACAAAAGAGAATCCACACCATCTAGTGCCTTGAAGGATTGTGATGCAATATTTCCCCCAAACATTCATGTACTCTTGCAAATCGCATACACTCTGCCAGTAACATCTTGTGAATGTGAAAGAAGTGGCAGTACACTTAAACGTCTCAACAATTACCTAAGAGCATCTATGAACCAATAATGCCTGACATCTCTAGCACTCTTACATGTACATTATGACACAACAATTAATCTGGATGAAGTTGTTGAAATATTTGGACACTTACACCAAAGGAGAATGGATCTTGAATCTCTTATGATAGTCATTTCCTTTGATTATTTTATTATATTCATTTATTTGTATAAAATGCATTCTTTGCTTTTGATCTTTGTGCGCAAGAGAGCACATTCTCCTAACACTTCCCCTTGGGCTGCTCGTAGGCCCAAAAGGTCCCAATATTCACCAACAGAACCCCCCCCCCCCCCCCACTTATTTTTCTGGCTATAGGACTGTATTTGGCTTAACTATTGCTCACTGTGCACAAGAATTTTAGCTAGCTTTGGTTGATATCTACTCGGTAAACTTGCGAGGCAGCCTCCAAAACTGCTGGCTGGTGGGATTATGTATGAGCAGTCAGTAACTTGGACAGACATTCCTGCAGCTGCAGTTATTGCGAGAGGCATAACTAAAACATGAAGCATATTTAGCATTTTTCTATTCTTGCAAGCAAATTATCCAACAATGTGACTCTGTAGTTGTACGCAGCTGTCCACATTATTACTTGTGATAGTTGATCTGCAATTTGCAATGGGGTTATTGGAGCCTTCTCTGCCAATATATTTAAATTGTTGTGCTTTTCTGGCACCTAGCCCTCACCTCCCAGCAACCTCAGTCCTGCACTGGCAGGTAGCTACACATCCTATTGCAATAAGGACATCAACAACTAAACTACAAACCATGCCTTGCCAGGTTTTTAATTGCTTATTGTGGTTCTCACATTATTTAGCTAAGCGTAAATAAATGTGAATCAATTATTCTCATTTTGGCACATTTGATCTAGACCCTAACCAGTTCGTGGAACTCTAGAATCTAGCTTACTTTTTGTGTGCAGTGTTTACATGCCTTTTAAGCTAGCGAATGCTTGGATTAATTGTGATGTTAATTAACATTTCTGGTGATTAATTAAACATAGACTATATATGCTCATTCTAATCTCCTAGATATTTTGGCACCTAGTCCAGCACAAATAATGTCATTACACTTTTAAAATGATTAGTGCAAGTCATTTTTGGCTGGATTCTATTTACTGAGGTATACTTCTCATCGAAACTTGTCTAGATTCAGTGAGCAGTTAAAATACAGTATTTTTTAAAAACTTCAGACAGAATGAGAATCCACTCCAGCACCTGATTTACTAATCACAAATGTGCTTAAAATGTTTGCAATGCCAAGACCATGCAAAAGGTACTAGATTGTGAGGTAAGAAACCACAGGATTAGGTTGGGCAAAGTTGAATGGAAGTCATGAGGATATGAAATGGAAGCCAATGAGATAGTGCTGATAATGAACACTTGTCACCATTAGTGGCTATGGTGCTTTTTGGCTAATTACCTTAGTGGTGTTTGTTGCAAGTGTGCAGCCACATTCTAATGGGCCTGCAACAAGATGATGCAATAAAGCTGGAAGGCTTAGGTCATCATTATTAAGTGCTCCAAATTAAAACAAGAGATCTAGCCAAGAGTTTTGTTTCAGTGCTATCATGGACTTCCTGTCAATCAGATGTTTTCCAATTTTGCAGAAGAGTTGGCTGCCCTTTTAGTTCACATGTTGTGGCTTTGCAGTACTAGTTTTGCTCCTTAGTAGTGCACCCTCCAGTGATGCATTGACAATCATTTATGGATGCCCAAAATTCAAAGCTCTTGCTCTGCCAATACTGGCTAAGGCAAGGATTAGGAAGGCAACAACTTTGAATTTTGTGGATACCCATTGGTTACCCATTACAGGGGCGATTCTAGGAATCCATTTGGGGTAGTTCTGATTTACCTGTAATAAGAGGTTAAATTATTTTCCTACTTCTAAAACAACAACGAACAAACAGTAACATCAAATTTCCAGTTTATATACAGTTTACCTAAATAAAGTTAGTCATTGAGTACAAATGGCTGTAGCATCTTTCTTGCATGCTTACTTGCAAATGAACGAACCAAGACATCCAAGTCAAGGTCCTTTGTCTTCTGTCGATGGATTTTCATCATTGCCAAAGTTGAAAGTCTCTCTTCAGACATGGTTGACCTTAAATACGTTTTAGCTGGCTGTTAGATCGCTCATTTTCACATGTTGTAATGGTAGTGTGCATGCAATCCTTAGCAGTACTTGAATATTAAGGAACATGTCCATTTCACTACTGCATATGGTCTGTTGTAGGGATTGTGGCTTTTCTTCTTCAGTGGTAGACATCCACTTCATCTTCCATCTTTGACATTCAGTGCTAAACAATTGAGGTGATGGAAGATCGGTCAGGTAGAGTTGATATACCTCATCAAGGAACTGTTGCTACCTTCAGCAACCATGGATGGAATTCAGCCAAGCAAACTCACAATGCTTTGATGAACCCCGCCAAACTGATCTTGTAACTCCACCAGAATATGATCGAGAAAGGGAAGCCTAACATTCCTTCGATAATAGACTTCCGGGCTATCTGCTGGTGCATTAGCTCTATAAACTTGCTTTACTACTGCTCTAGGGACTGAAATGGAGATAAGTAAATCCTGGGAGAGCTTAGTCATTTCTTCAAACCAAATATGAAATGTTGACTTGCAGTCTAACTTCAGTAGCTAGAATTCATACTGCAGACACTTGTTCATATGCTGTTATGACATTTGTAGATCGTTTCTGCAATTTAACTGTCACACTACAAAGAACCTCATGGTAATGGAAAGAAACTGGAAAGATAAAAGCTGATATAAAAATCCATTTGCCATTATAACAGTTTCAGAATCCCATGACCATTCACTAGTGTTCACACTACGACAGGAAATTTCTTCCATTGTTTTAATAACAAAAGGGTACAATTCAAAGGAAGTAGAGTAAGAGTCTATGCGACGAACCCAGCGTGTTTTACATACATCTTTCAGCTTAAGTTTGTTTTTGCCATCACCATGCTCTTCAATAATTTTCTCATTGCCGCTGGTGAGTAACCAAAAAACTTGGATACCTCAGATAAAGTATCACTTGCATTCATGATTTGTGTGAGTGAGCAAGCTTTGACTATGCAGAGGTTAAGTTGATGGCATTGACAATAACTATAAAATGCAATGGAGCACTCGTGCTGATTAATCCTTGAACACCACATCTGCTAGATGACATGTTGGATGCACATCATAGCCTTGCCTTCTACAGTTAGCCAAATCAATCCCCATGAATGAAGGTGGGTCGTAAGCTGTTGCTAGTGCACCTCCTGTGATATGCTCCATGGTAATAAAATCCAGAAATTCCTACCTGATTTCACCTTACACTTTGAATGGTGTTCATTATGTTATCACCATATCTGGAAGCATTTGTAGTTGAATACGTAGCCAATTCTTTGATGAAATCTTTCATAAATCTTCAGGAAGACATTAAAATCCTTGTCCACAAACTGTACTGCAAATGAGAGTTGTTCTGAATTACTGCAGTCGGTAACTTCATCAGCTAAAATAGAAAAGTATTTAGAATATTTAATTTCCTCTACTATTTCATCATGCACAGCATCCCTACTAATAAATTATATATCAATTTATTCTATGGTGTTTGAGGTGTACATAGCATTCTTAGGTGCACTTTGTAAATGTTTTGCTAAAATTTTGTCTGTTCTTGCTCTGAAATATACAATCTCAATAAAGCTCCCACTATTATGACATTTAGACTCGATGGAAACTTCTCTATGCCCTCTCAAGGAATGGCCTCGTAGTCCGCAAAACATGGCACACTTTATTAATGATTTAATTACTTCACAGTTGTGCTTCATTCTTTCTTGTCATTCCCTAGTAATTAAAATTCCAACACTTGATGAAAAGTTAGAATGAATTCGTATAAACTCAGACATTTTAGACATAGAATCCAGGTGGTACGCATTCTTTTCATGATGAAAAAGACAGAAGATTGTGAAGTCCACAGATGGAATGGCTCAGTTACAAGTATCCCTAGTCTTTGATGGTCTGCCTATCAGGAGAAAACAGAGCACATGACCTGCAATAGGCACCATCTTCACTTGCACTATATTAGCCATGGGTGATTTTACACCCACTGAGTCCTAAATTTTCTGTGGCACCCATTCATGAATGTAGTGGGATAATTAATACGGCCAGAAATGATGCATATAATTTTAATTTTTTGATCATCAGGCAACCCACGCACAAAATTGTGGCCTTGATGCAGCAACATTCCTATGTCTATGCTTGAGTGGGTGGAATATTCATTAGGGAAATTGGGGGCAGTAGCACTACCAGAGAGTGATGGTGTGGTATCAGTGGCCATGGTGTGATTGTTAGCAGCTGAAGATGATGGTGTGTCCTGTTCAGTGGTGCCAGCATTGCCAATCGAGGCTGAAAATGATGGCGTACTATTATCTTGGTCAAGAGTGCTAGTGCGAGTAATAGCAGTCGGTACAACTATATGTAGGATACTTAACTGTGGTATTCTTTATTAGGATAGAGCCTAGCTAAATATAAATAACTAAACTTGTAAAGTTTTTGTAAAGACTCTTTTCCAGTCATTGAGACTAGTTTGGCCTTTCCTTTTCCTCCAATAACAAGCCATTGTTGACCAGTCTACTGTTGCGCAGCAAGAGTGCAAGATTAGTTTCACAAAAGAAGCCCTTTTCCTACGGCTATGCAGTGTGACCTCATCAATGTCTTGCGTATATCTACATACCCTTTACCCACAGATATTGTGTACATCACTCACACGTCACCCCATACCAAGAGAATAATATCAGGTCAGTAAACCTGTGAGAAACAAACAGGGAAGGAGTTGGGACTCTGCCAAGGGTTTCTCCAAACTGGCCATCCTTAGCTAACCATTAATAATAAGGGTAGTTCGTCCGAACTCAACGAACTGGCCTGGAACCGCCTGTGCATTATGGCACTGGAGAACCTTGCATTCCTCCACTCCCCATAGTGTTATGGTGAAGTTTCTCGCCATGACTTTAAAATACATGGTCCTGCGTGCGATATTAGCCTGTGACAACTGGTAAGGTACAAAATACCTATTGCCATCTCAAAGCAAAAGCCTTCCTTGTGTGTGTATGTGTGTGTGTATGTGTGTGTGGGTTTGTCTGTCTGTCTCTCTGTGTGTGCAGGGGCGGCGCAAGCGGTACGGCCACTACGGCCATGGCCGTAGCAATATTATTGCACTTTTTTAATTTTTTAATTTTTTTAATTTTTAAATTTTTTTATTTTTTATTTTATTATAATTTTTATTTATTGCTGCACGTGCGTAGTTGACAAACGTGACTGCTGCCCGCTCAGATTTCTTGATGGCAACAAACTTAGCATTAGCAATAGCTAGGACCTCTAGTAAAGCAGGGGAGAATCCAAACCAACCTGGGCCGGATTTCAAATTTCCCAAGCGATCGTTTGGCAAAAAGTCAGTTGTTAAACGGTCTTTCCAGCACTCTTGGTTCTCGAGGTGGCCCTATCTCCATTACAGAGAGGCTGAGGACACGGTTTTCTGCCAGATATATATGCATGAGGATGTTCTTGGAGAAGAAGAATAAAACCAGCACTAAGGCAGATCCTGCTTTTGTAAGTTCAGTAAATATAATTACATGTTTGGACAGGCAAGCTAGCTAGCTATGTTGCACATTATATATATTTAATCACATATTATTCCTTAGGTTTCCAAAGGTTTCCATAGTTGGAAGGATGCCACTACTGTGTTCAATGGGCATGAGAAGAGCAAGTGTCACTTGGAAGCAGTTGAAGCAATTATTACTTTGCCTGCCACTACCATGCACATTGGTGCACATCTCTCAAGGCAGAATGCTATTGAATTGGAGAGAAATAGGAAGATGCTGCTGAAAATTCTGTCCTGCATCAAATTCTTGACTAGACAGGGCTTACCTCTTCGGGGGCATGATGATGATGGTGAGAGCAATCTCATCCAGCTTTTGAAGCATCACGGAGAAGAAGATGGTGAGATTCTTGAATGGTTAAAGAGAAAGAGTAATAAATATACTTCACATGAAATTATTAATTCATTGATCAAGATGATGGCTGTTTCAGTTATTAGAGAAATCACCAAACGGCTACACAAGTCACCATTTCTAACTGTAATGATTGACGAGACAACAGATGTGACCAACCAGGAACAAGTCACTGTAGTATTTCGTCACATTGGTGATGATTTTGAAGTTGATGAAGAGTTCATTGGGCTCTATGCTGTTCCGTCCATTGATTCAGCTACCCTCTTCACCGTCATTAAAGATACCTTGACCAGACTAAATTTATCTTTTAGAAATATTCGTCGACAGTGCTATGATGGCTGTAGCACTATGGTTGGCTCTAGAAGTGGTGTGGCAAAGCGGGTCCAGGATGAAGAACCTCGTGCAGTGTTTACTCACTGCTACTGTCACTCCTTAAATTTGGCTGCTAATGACTATGTGAAGCAGTCAAAGGTAATGAAATCCTCCATGGAAACGACACACGAAATCACTAAGCTGATTAAGCGCTCACCACGGCGAGATGGCATATTCCGTGAGCTGAAAGCAGAGAGTGATTTAAGGACTGATAGCCACCCTTCAAGCATTCGACTTCTTTGTCCAACCCGATGGACAGTCCGAGCGGACTCTCAATTTAGCATCCTCAACAATTATTCAGCTCTATTAAACACTTGGGAAAAAGCATTGGAAGTAGCCAAGGATACAGAAAGCAAGGCCAGGATCCAAGGAGTAAGTGCACAAATGAAGACGTTTGATTTTCTTTTTGGGACAATGTTGGGAGAAATGGTGCTGCGCCACACCGACAACCTCAGTAGATGTTTACAAGAGAAAGTTTGCTCTGCAGCTGAAGGACAACATATTGGAGCCATGGTAGTTCGTACTCTTCAGACATTACGAATTGATGAATCTTACAATTTGTTTTGGTCAAAGGTGACAAGCATTGCAGAGCCACTTGATATTGAACCTCAGTTGCCACGTCAACGTAGGATTCCTAGAAGGTATGAATCTGGGACAGCTGAAGCTTATTTTCATCAGTCTCCTAAAGATGTCTATAGACAGCACTATTTTGAAGCTATCGATCTAGCAGTGAGCTGTATACAGGATAGATTCCAGCAACCTGGGTATGAAGTATACAGAAATCTTGAACAGTTACTCTTGAAAGCATCTGAAAACTTGGATTTCACAGCTGAATTTGTCTTTGTCACTTCCTTTTATGACGATGATTTACAGCCAGAAACTCTGCAAGCTCAGTTGCTAACCTTTGGAACAGAATTCAAGCATTCATTTTGCCCTGAAGAGAATTCACATCCAAGCATATTTGATATCAAGAAGTTTTTTGGTTCATTTACAGATGCTCAGCGAGGTCTTCTGTCTCAGGTCTGTGTTGTGCTTAAACTTGTCCTCATTATGCCAGCCTCAAATTCCACATCCGAGAGGTCCTTCAGTGCTCTCCGTCGTGTGAAGACCTACCTGAGAAACACCATGGGTCAAGAGAGGCTAAACAACCTCATGGTTTTGCATGCCCATAAGGATATTACTGATAAGCTAGACTTAGCTAGCATTGCAAATGAATTTGTTGGTGACTCTGAACATAGACTTAAAATATTTGGTACTTTTCAATAATTTTTGTTTACATTAGCATAAATAATTATCACATGTAGTCAAACAAAAACAATTTTGTCATTATTTATTACCTGCGTGTAGTGGATTATAAGCTATAAGCATCCTCAGAATCCTGCTATCTCTTAGAAATAGGATAACATAATTCACAATAACTGGACACTTGTAAGTAAACCAGCTCCTTTGAATAGGCTACTGCCTGGTACATAGCTAGTCGGTCCATAATGATATAATGTTAATAGTAATGAATCAAACACTATTTTCTGGCCAATCAGAATTGGCTAGTCAACATGAAGAATCACCGTGTTCATTAATTAAATGTTGATCATGGTGACTTTGTTTAGACTATATAGCTCAGATAGTTCACTCTATCTCATATGTCCTCTTGGGGGTTAGGGCTTATACTAGGAGGGAGATCCCTGAAACTGTAAAACAATAAAACAATGTAATGAATACGATAGCACTTCATATTTCTATTTCCTGTTCTCCTGTAACACATGTTTCTTTGGCACACCGTGTAGTGGGCGTGGCTTAAGTGGGCGTGGTTTCAATGGCCTTACCAATGCAGCCGAGCTTCCTCCTCCCCTGGTGTGTGTGTGTGTGTGTATTCACGAGTTATTGTGCAGCTTTGGTAAACAAGTATTAGATAAACAACCTTGTTAGTTGTATACAAAAGGTAAAAGGGGATGCCGCTTCATAGCAGCACCCACATGCTTCATCAGTAATTCATGTGCTTCTTTTGACATTAGAAAATGTAGGTACAAGGTGACTTGCACCCAAAGTCTAGCCCCTCAATCCCATAAATTCATCAGCTCACCTAATCAGAGCTTGATATGAAGACCTTTGGTATGGCTTTGTGTTGTAAAAGAGATGTTGGGATGAAAAGCTTTTCGCACACATAGTCTCAATCTTCAGAATAGAAATTGCAGCAAAACTGAGACACATGAAGAGTTTCACTGATCATAATTTGGGTACGTTATTCCTACACCAATAATTTTAGAGAGCATGGACATAGGAGCTATTTCAAAGGAGCTCTCCCACAGGTGTCTAGTACATGAAGGAAGTGCTGTAACTGTTCCAAAAAGTAAGTGGTATCTCTAGACCCTAAACAATGGTGGCATACATGTGAAACATTTGCAGTTGGCCTAGTTTTGTGATAGGCCTCCTCATAGCAAGGTGTTGGAAGGGAAATGCAGATTTCTATGGTGTACAGCAAGAAGAAATAATCATCAAACAGCAGCTTTAAATAATCTTTTTTCCTGCAAGTCAAGGGAGAAGCTAAGCAGAAAGCCTTGCGATTGCCGACAAAGAATCACGTAGAGTGCATCTGATGATATTCAATGGCAGAGTCAAACAGATGTTTAGGAAATACTCTTCAAGACACATCTAAACATTATATGTTCTAATAACAAGACTCGTTTCAAGTGTATAGATAGTTTGTCACGACTACTAATCTCAAATTAAATTGCAAAGCATGAACCATATAGAAGTTGAGTGTGAAAGAGAGATACCTTTTTCTTTCATTCCTCCTTACAGGAACCCATCTATCATGTCTTGGAGAATAGAATAGTTCCGTCTCCAGTCTCTAAGTGCAGAAGCAAGGAGGAAGCTTCCCTTCATCAGTCCTACACAAATGTAGCAACATCATCATTAAGTACTCATTATGATGAGATCACATCAGCCCCCAGATAATAGCAGCCCAATATGATGGTCAGCTCTCTAGTTATTGATCATTCTGCATTATCATTATTGATATCATGCTGTGTGTGTGTATACATTATTTGTGTGTTAACGTTTGAGATTTTGTTCTGTTTATTTTGGCATTACATGAAGTTCAATTGGATGTCCACATTTTAAAACAAGTCCATTTTATATGTAATGGTGTGAGCTTATTGTGAGTGTTGGCTTGGGATGTGGCCAAGGTTTAATATTTCCTAATTAAGTTAAGTAGCAAGTGGAAAATTTCAACAAAATTATTATTTTTTTATTGCTTTTTGAGAATTATTTTCAGTGTGTGCTTGATGTACTTTTCAAGTTCATTCAAGTTCATGACAGTAAAAGATATAATAATAATTAAAGCTTGTGTGGCCGTACTACTGCCTACACTGATGACCTTGGTAAAAGTTAGGAGACCTTCCCTGTGTTCTGTGTCCATGGCAATATGTGCTAGGAACTGAAATAAACCTGCGAAATCCAATGAGTCCTAAAATGGCAATTTTTTTTGTGTCATGCCTTTTAAGTACTGGACATCACCTTGTTCATTATTCATTAGTGTTGCCTAGGTAGCTACACAGCAACACTGCCGGAGCTAAACCAGGCAAGTGACGCATAAGAGTCATTCTACAAAGAATTGGAAAGTAAGGAAGTGGAAGGCAAACTTGACATTTTAAATGCATGCAAGTATGGTATATATATTTTTTAATTTATTTTATTTTATTATAATTTTTTTTTTAGTTAGTAAACAATAAAAAGAGAGAAACAAGACAAGACAAAAACATTATATTTTATTGGGAAAGTGTCAGATGCCCGTGCTGCCCAGTACAGATGTGCAGTTCCCCCGCTGGACCGCCACGGATAGTCTCTGGAGCAGGTACTCTGTCGATTTGGCAAGTTAATAATGTTTAGTATAGCAAAAATAATAACATGCATCTCTGTGGTAACAAGCTTTTTTATGCCCATGATGGGACCATGGGTTCCCTCCCCCTCTTTCCTGAATGTTTGGACCATGCTCCCTCATAATACTTTATTTTTTACTTGTTAATTAACTTGTTAATTAAAGTGATAACAGGCTCTCTGGTATTCCCGTTGCCGGCAACTACTGGAGCTGTTGCTGCTCTGTAACAAACCCTGTACCTATAAGTTAATTATGCACATTCCTTGATGCTCTAAATAATATTATAATTTTTACTATCCTACATGGGATATTGTACTTGCACTGTCACCCGAACAATAATGGTTGTATCTGATACACATTTCTCTACTTGGAAATGTCGTTAACATGAGAAAACTGTGATTACAGATTAATTTGGATCACCTAGCATTGTCTGAGGACAATAGGTCAAGTGTTTGTAGCTATCACACTGTCATATTCCTGTCCACAGGAGACTAGTTGAGACACCAAAAAGACTTTTTATTTCATGAAGGTGGAGAAAGGGTCTGGCCATGTCTGACCAGGTGGTTATAGAGTACTTTGCCATATATTCATGCTATGGAGCCTATGGTCCTGATTCATATAGCTCATTTAGTATGCTCTGTAGTGGTAATGTGGTAATTTCGTTTTGCTAAACACGTTTTTCTTTTGAAACTGCATGTTGGAATGTGAAGTGAAATCAATCCACAAACTCAGTTATGAATGCTACTTTCTAGCTTCAAGCCATGAAATAACAACTGTGATTGCTAGAGCAATGCAGTACTAGATAGTGCTGAAGTGATTTTTTGAAAATCTAAGTTGACTTATGTTTATATGAAGGAGACACTAAATTACTCAAAACCTAAGTCTGAACTGGCTGGCAACATGAATGTTTGCTAAAACTGGAGTAGGCAAGCATGCGCACTGAAAATTAATTTTCTTCTGATGGAAATTTTTATTTCTATTTTCATCACCCGCGTCTATATACTTCATCAATGAATGTATTTGTGTTGTAGAGAGGAGAGCTTCCTGTAGCCACTGATAACAATCGCAACTGGCTAGCACTAGGGTTACAGTATATTGCATGGCTATGAAGCAGAAGTGTATGCATGGGAGACCTTACATTGATACAAAATTCCAGATTTTTATAATAAATTATAGTATTATTATGTAAAAGTAGTATATATGTATTGTATAGATATGAGATGCAATTGCATTCGCCTTTGATGTCTTCGGGCAAAACTCTTCACACTTCTTCTGGTGTAATTTATATATCTCGATGATAAAACATCATTGCCAATCCATTAAGATGTTGTTGTCCCATAATTAGAGACTGTATTATCGTGAGCATGCCCGATTGAGCATTCACACTCTCAACTCGTAACTGGTAGAGTGCCCATTATACTCAAAACTATGACTTTTCCCCCAACATGCACACTACAGTACCAATTACTATCTGGAGACAGAGAAGTCAACAGATAGCTGAAGTTGCTGAAGACATACTTTCATTGTACAATGTCGGAAGAGGCAATTTGCTGCTTTAGTAATAATCAAAGTCCACCATAATTATGGTTCAATATCTCAACTTCAACCATAATCAAGTGTGTGTGGGATTCATAAAGTTTTACCGAAGAACTCCCTCTTCGTATTTATGGATCCGCCCCTATTTGTGGTACTGTCCAATTTATCTTTGACCATTGTAAGCTGAGAAATTAATATCCAGCTCGATTTAAAAATAAGCCTGGCAATAAATTTTACACACTCTAATTCAGTTGATCGTCTATATAGTCTAACATAGGGCCTGTTGCTGCCTTTTCAAGTTGAACCAATCTAGTGGCAGTTTGTGTCTGTTAAAGTTGGAGTTCACTTGCATGTTTAAACTAGTAGTATTGCATACAATTCCGTTTGATATACCCAACACAGCATGGAGAGAGATGCAGGTGTGTCATCTACATATGCCGATGGCAGACCTGCCAACCCCGGAGTCATGAAAATCTGGAGATCCCCCCAAAAATCCTCGAAAAATCTGGAGATTTGGTATAAAATCTGGTTATCATTTGCATCAAGTCATAAACATAGCATGCTATATAAATTAATTTCCGCCCCAAATAGCACACTGCTATCAGTTTAATGATTAAGATTATAGCAAGAAGTTGCCCTTTTTGCATGGTCCAGAAATTTTCTAATCAGGCACCCAGCTGTAACAGGGAACTTCAGATTCAGGGAATGCTAGCTTCATTACTATATAGAATGCTTGACAAAGTGCCATCCAGCTTCATTGCCGAGCGTCTGTCTTATTCTTTCCAACAATGCTTTCCTCTTCAGCTTTACTGTGAGGGAGGACAACAACTACCTCAGCGACACGAAATAGGTATTTGAAATGCTGACAAGGTAGTTCGGATGAGCAAAAAGTTCGGATATGCCAAAAAACACTCACATTATAGATTCCTGAATGTAATTAAAATGCTGAATCACGTTGGAACTATTTTCAATATCCTGCAGGTCCTTTGGATAATAAGAAGCTCACTTCCTGGTACCTTCCTGGTACCTGAAGGATTTAGGTCCTCAGATAACTGGCATGCGCAGAATCTATGGATGTTTAGTATCAACAGAGAGACCTATCTTTAGAGCTATATATCAATCTATGGAGCTAACATGTTTAGCATCAAGAGAGAGCACACACAGAGAGATAGCTACCTATCTTTTGAGCTGCTGTTTTACATACATATTTTTTAAACATATTATTTATATTCATAATGTTGTATTTTCTGAGCAAATAGTCCACCGACTGCAGTGCCTTGGGGCTTGCTTCCTTTTCTGACGAACCACAGATAGTCCTACCTGTACTGCCATGCTAGTTGGTGTGTAGTCCTGCCTGTACTGCCATGCTAGTTGGTATGTAGTCCTACCTGTACTGCCATGCTAGTTGGTGTGTAGTCCTACCTGTACTGCCATATAAAGCATTTTCTAGTTGTTCGTCTTTAGCAAGGCGCATGACTTTGCTATACCCTGAGTCAAGGTTGCCTGCGAACTCACGAAGTTTGGCTTCGTTCTTTTTTATCTCCGTTATTGTCAACTTCCCTACGCCTTACTCTTCCGCTAGTCCCGCTTGACTGGCTCCATTTTGGCGAAAGCGAACTGAACTAGTTTACGCGTGCAACCGATGGCAGATCGACGACGTTTATTATTTAATCGGGAGTTCGGATAATCCATAATCGAGTTTCGGATATGCGAGGGTATACTGTATTATATATATTTTGAACCTGAACCCTGATCTTTAAAAATCAATTCCTCAGAAAGTCGGGTGAATTGGATTATTCAATCGGGAGATCTGGAGATTAGTGCTGTGACACCCGGCAGCATCGGGTGAGTTGGCAGGTCTGCGATGGTCCTTGAGTCAAGATAAAAAGGAAAGTCATTCATACTCTATCCTTAGTCGCAGGAGCTGCAAAATAATCATCACTTTAACAAAGGCTGTTGTCCTTTGTCCTTGCATCCAAGCTGCTATAAAGATGACCACTAATATTGGGCATGATATTGTTGTAGGCAAGTGGCAATGCCTCTAACAATTTTCCTTCCTGTTCCTGTTATCTGAGCAGAGGCAGTTTCCAAGGAAAAGCTTAGTTACACTTTACAGTTATCTTATTCATGATGAAGGCATGAAGCATACCTTGTTTCTCCACCACATTCCTCAAGGAATAGGAAATCTCATCCAAATTGTAATAATTTACTCCCCTCCAAGCTGGAAGAGGGTGATGTTAAGGGGGATCAGACTAAGGAGTCATAGTTTCAAAGAGTCCACCCTAAAGATTCTCAGGGAGAAACATCCTTTACCACTCTCACTCATCTCAGGGAATCACCCTTGTATGCAGGCTTCTGATGGTTTAGCCCACAGCACCTAAAAGGAAATACATCACAGAGCACTATATACCCTCTATTTGAATTTTCCAATCCATTTATGACAAGTTGAACTTTCACCCCACTCAGGAAATTCTGTGGGATGGCTTAGATCACAATGATATCAGTGTTCAAGCTATATATAGCTAGACTTATACATATGTGTTACTGTATGTTTGGGAGCCACTGCATCCCACACAACCTTGGCTTTGAAAGCATTCCCACAATGGAGTGAGGTATATCATATTATAAGGGAGTTTGTCTGGTACAGAAGGTCTGCAGACGGAATTCTTCACCCTTCTCCCACAGTTGGTAATCAAAGTCCCCACTTCAAATGGCGGTCACATTTTTAATTTTTTTCTTCTTTACCAACATTGTGTATTCTGTGAGACAGCTTTGACCTCCACTCCCACAACCCTCCCCCCCAAAAACAAAACAACAACAACAACATAAAAATTAATAAAAATTAGTATCCATAATGAATATTTTTGTCTCTACTTACAGGGCATCGGATATCGCACAAGCTTGAAAGCGATCTCACAAGAGTGCAAGTATGGTGCTAGAAATAAATAATTATAGAAAACAGGAATAGAAAACAGGAAACATCTTATTTGATAAGTTATTCTTATATGACGTCACTAGGTAAACAATACCTTCCAGCCACCATGACGGATAAGGATCGATCTGCGCGGGCGCGTGCGCAGTTGGGTAAAGTTAGTCTATGGAAAGAGGGTTGGCACGACAACGGTGTAGCACAATTTGAACAATGACGGCAAGAAGAAGTTCAGTAGGCCCCTTAGACTCACTACTGCTACTTCTCTCCAGTTGTGTGATCATCTCCAGTAGCATCAATTGCGAGGACCAACGTAAGAGTATGTTTTTAAGGGGGGGACTATTCAAAATTTTCTTTTTTTCTTCCCCCCCCCCCCCCCCCCCGTGGTTACAACTTTAGAGCTCCGTAGATTCTGCAAACTTCATGGTATGGACTTGATATATAGCTCAAAAGATAGGTCTCTCTGTGTGCTCTCTTTTGATACTAAAAATGCTTCATTAGGTATAACTATAGGCAAGTTACTAGACCCTAAAGCGGAGGGACCTAAAAAATCTGAATCACCGCAACCTCCACAGAAACCACTCCGAGTTGCAGCAAAGTGCAAAATGGTACGAGTTAAGCACGCATTTGAATAGGCGTTAAAAATTTATTACCTGGTCAGACACGTGGTGCAAAATTGAGGGCGTTGATTTTTCAACGCCCTCAATTTTGCACCCACGTGTCTGACCAGTAATAAATTTTTAACGCCTTCCTCTTACCATTTTCAATTTTTTTTTGCACTTTGCAACTCAGAGTGGTTTCTGTGGAGGTTGCTGCGATTCAGATTTTTGAGGTCCCTCCGCTTTAGGGTCTAGTAACTTGCCTATAGTTATACCTAATGAAGCATTTTTAGTATCAAAAGAGGGCACACAGAGAGACCTATCTTTTGAGCTATATATCAAGTCCATACCATGAAGTTTGCAGAATCTACGGAGCTCTAAAGTTGTAACCAGGGTAAAAATAAATAAAAAAATAAAATTTAGCATCGTCCCCCCTTAAGTGCTAGGAGTTGGCTAGCTTGCTATTGTGAGACGTAAAAAATCCTTGCAATCACAGCTACTAGCAATCATATATATTTCAGACCTAGCACTTAGGTGTTATCATTATTGTCGGTAGTGTTACTATTATTGTTTAGAGTTACATAGTTTCACACTCTGCTGTATGTGGTGGCCTTAACCATATCAAGATTAAATTATGTTATGATGATGGTGATAGTGAAGAAGAAAATCAACTAAATGCACACACCCACCCATATATATATGTATAGAGAGCATGACAGTACCTTGGACACATGCGTACGTCATGATGCATGAAAATGCAGTGATGGGCATGGTAGGACACAGAAGGGGTGAGGAAATATGATGGCATAAAGGACACAATGAGAGGAAAATAAAATAGCAATGATCTAAATCGAGATTCTTGTGGCTGGCAAATACCTGCTAATAGCTGTTAGAGAGGCCTTCGTAGTGTAATATCGTGCCGAGATGAGTTACAATTGACAATGGTTGAGGATAGTTTCTTAGACAAGACACAACACAATCCAAAACATTCGGGGTTCTCCTCTCTCTTTTTCAAGGACCCCTCTATCCTGGATACAATGCATGCTGGATACAACATACAAATCTATACATAGATATTACAAAGTAGATGAGTAACGAAACATGTGAGGCCTAATTATAAACAAAAGATGAGCGCAGTTCTATTGTGGTCCAACAGCCTATACCAAAAATATGTGATTGTTCAGTTCAACAGCGTTACACATATCCCCTCAAAATAGAAATCTGGCACGGATTTAGCCATCAATGAGTGCCAACTCACAATAGTCGATCTGGAGGATGACTAATTCGTTGGGGATATTGAGGAAGAGTTGTCGTGGGTGATAAAGGCGGTTCCTCCATCACTGGTGTGAGATTAGTGCCAATTGGAGGAACAATTTTAGGTGGGTGGGAGTCTTTGCATGTAGGCCTCTGTCGAGGAGGTAAACGAATATCATCTGGACACAATTTGATGCGATCTAAGTGTACCACTGGTTGATTGGTATGGTTTATAATATTCTGTAGTGGATACACCAATTCTGACAAGCATTTTACAACACGGAACGGGCCTGCCCATGTTTGATGAAATTTCCTTGCCACTCCCTTTTGTCTGACAGTGGTATGTAGCCACACCAAATTCCCTCTATCCAATGGTTTTCCATGGGCTTTTTCATCATAGAGTTCCTTTTGTCTCTCTAGCTTATGACCAGTCCTTTCTTGCACTATTCGATAAGCTTCTTGTAGAGTCAACTTAAGGTGATCTACATATGCAGTTGTAGAGATGTGGTTTGGTTCTGATGGGGCTTTACCATACATGAGCTCAAAGGGCATTTGCACTTTGCGTCCATACATGAAAAAAAAGGGAAATAGCCTGTGGTTGCATGAATGTTGTAGGCTAGACAGAGAGGTAGCAGCTGCTTCTCCGACTCGAAGGGGTGTTCAGTCATGCTGGTGTTAAACATGCTGATAAGTGTGCAGTTGCCTTCCAACCATCCCATCCGACTGAGGATGATAAGGAGTGGTCCAAGTATTGCTAATGCCTAGCAGTTTACAGATCTCAAAGATTAGTTGAGACTCAAATTTCCTGCTCTGGTCAGAGTGCAGCTGCTGTGGTGGTTAGAACCGAAAGAAAAACTCATTCGTTATTGGAATTAGATAAGCTTCCATCCACCTTGTAAATAATCACCCACTACAGTGATATCCTTTTTTAATTTAAATATATTATATCTATTTTATACAACTTTCAATACAAAACAACACCGAGCATTTGGGTGGACCAACTAGCTGATAGCTGAACAAGGGAATGGATGACAAGAAAAACAAGCAGTGTAAAGAAACAAAAAGATAAATAGCTCACTAAGTTAATGCATTTCCTTCTAGCAGAGGCCTGACAATATCAATAGCAACCAGCTGAAGGGGACTACCTACGTTTATGCTCTGTAATGGTGCCCTGTTCTTGGTAGTGGGAGTTTTCCTCCTACATGATGAACAGGTTTTGCACCACTGGTTTATGTCAGCATGGTAACCTGGCCAGTAATAACTTTCCTTGACATGAGCAAGGGTTTTATTCTCTCCAAGATATCCACCCAATGCATTTCATTTAGTACTTCTTCCTTCTTTGCTTCAGGCATGAGTTGTTGCAACACAGATGTCGAATTGTCAGGTTTCTCATACTGATGGTAGAGAATACCCTCATGGATTAAAAGCTGGTCCCAAATTTGGAGAAGGCGTCGAGTCTCTTTGCTCAGTTCTTTTGTCTGAGCCCCAGTTAGTTGGTGTCCACTTAACTTTGCCTTGATAACAGGTCCAAGAATGTGATTCCCTTCCTGTAACCTTCTTCTTCACCAACTAGAGATGTGATAGCAATCTTCACCTCTTGCCATTACTGTCCCGACCACACTGCTGGCAAGGTAACTGAGATAAGGCATCTGCATTAGCATGTTTCTTCCTTGGCCAGTGGAGAATGACAAGGTGCAAAGCATTCCAGCCACCGTGCCATCTGACCTTCAGGTTCCCAGAATTTTTTTAACCAAGTGAGAGTCCTGTGGTCGGTACGGTGAGTAAATTGTTGCCCAATCAGGAAATGTCGAAATTGTTTGGTGAAGCCACTGCGAGTAGTTCTCTCTTGGTCATGCAATACCTATGCTCTGGTTTGCTGGGCAGTCTACTAGCATAGGCAATCACACATTACCTATCACTCTCATCAAGTTTTGACAGGACAGCACCTATGACAGGACCTATTCTAGTACCACTTGTGTCAGTTTGCGGAAGTCAGGGTAAACCAACACATTGGATATGTTTTGAGCTTCTCAAAGGCCTTCTGAGTTTCTCCTTACCACTTCAGAGGCAGAGGAAGCAAGTTTAATTTGGTACAGCTAATCGGCAAAGCTAGACAGGTTGTTTGTGGTTGTTCTTTGTAATTTTGCAATGTAGATATTATGCTTATTCAATAGCAGAACTCTCCCAGTTCCTCATTAGAGGGGATCTCTGTGGCAGAGCAGGAGGAATGCTGCTTCAGTTCTGGGGTCACTTGGTAAACAATTACGAGGGTTAGAAAACCTTTAGGCTAACTATATAGCTACAATAGTAGCTATAGTTATAGCAATTTTTTTCTTCCCTTTTTATATTGTATGTAAAGATATTATTGCTATTAATTTACTACTCTGTTTGTATTGTAATTTTTATATTGCAAACTAGCTACATGTTACATTTTCACTTTATTAATTGATTGTTCCTAAAAAGATAAAAATATTATCATTGTAAACTTTGGTATTAACTTGTAGCTGCAATCTATATTTTTGTTTTTGTTTTACTGTTTTTGTTATCTGTTTATGATTTTTAGTATTTATTACTGTGATGTCAATCACATAGGCTCCGACTTATTCATAATATAGAAGTTTCAGGAATATTAGCCACACCCATTAGTTATTACTTACCAACCCATCATTACTTAGTGACCTCGCCATATTGATATAACCACACAATTTTTTTTATTTTGAAAGCCTCATTGACAGTGTACACAGCATTAAAAATCATTCCATGACCTAGTTAGGATATATACCTTTCACAGCTATCTGGACTATTATAATACTTAAAGGACAAACAATAGATGAAGTGCATCTAAAACACAGAACAAATTAAAAAAAAATCCAGGACTGCCCTGGAAGGTTGGAGCATGCTCTTGGTGCATATTTGCTATGTATTATGTATCAGATGTATAACATTACCAAATCAAGCTTGTCTTTTTTCATTTCGTGATATAAATTCTGCGGCCACTTTTTTCAAGTCCATATGTTATCACATGTAAGATCATCATATGATTTAGCCTTTGTGTAGACATCAAGTTTCTTAACTAGGGTTTCAGTCGGCGGAGTTTACGAACGTTCAGCTGTGGCTGTACTAGCTGGAATCATATAAATGATTTGTAGAAGCTTTAATACTTTGGAAAACAAACTTACCATTGAATTTAGTGTAGGGATTGCTTTGTGGATGTGTGAAGTGTAGGATTCACAACATCAATTACATCATGAAGGACTGTTAGTTAATACCCAAGTCGTGAACGATCCAGGTCTTCATCAAAGTGCTTACATGTTTCATCAAAATGTTCATCTAGAAGTCTTCCAGTAGATGCAGTTTCAAGTAGTAATTGCTCACTCAGTATTTAAGAACGTTCTTTTGATCAAATATGCTTGAAATCTCTCCATTAATGTTATCAAGAAATTCAAAGTAGACCTTCCTAAAGTAGTCCTTTGGTGAGAGTAAGGTACTTGGACTGGAACCCGAGTCAGTCCACCAGGGAGGTTTCCGTACTCTTGGTCAGAGAGTTGTAAATCTTGAGCTTTAGTTGTAGACTTCTCCCAAACGGTTTCAAATTCTTTATCAGTTCTCATTTTTGAAATCTTCTTGCAAACAACATTAGAACCTGCTTTAGCACCAAAGGCAGTTACATTCTTATATTAGTGCAGCTCAGTGAGTCAGTCGAACCAAATAATTTTTCACCTAGCATAATCACATCAAAACTTCTAGACTTTTGTTGTGAATAAATCCAGCTTTGGCTCTCACTTCAAAGGTACTGCCAGATCCTGACATGACCTCATGAAGAGTTTCCAGGAGAACTTCATAATTCAGAAGTACAGATTCAAATGATTTGGCTTTAACCGTCCATCTTGTAGCACAGAGTGTCCTCAGGTTAGGTCCCAAATCACAAGTTAGGTCATGCCTTATCTTCTGTAGTCGTTTTCCCGAGTATCGTATTAGGTTTGATAACTCCTGAACTATGCTAAGAGAATTTCTGATAATAAGAATACCTTTGGAAGAGTCTTGGATGGCCAGATTTAACGAATGACAAAAACAATGAATGTAAGTAGCCTTTGGATATTCAGAACTAATTCTCACCTGAACACCTGATACTTGGCTGCTCACAAAGCTCCATCATAACCTTGGACATGGCAATCTAGCAGATCAAGTTCACACTGACGCATTAAATCTTTGATGATTGTTGTCAGAACTTCTGCTGTGGTATTACCTGTTTCATAGTCCTAGGAAGTCTCCATATCATGCGAATGTAAATACTCACTACTCCTTGAAGCAAATATCAGTAGCTTCATCCAATAGAATAGAATAGAGAGCTCTTATGTCATCTGTGATTTGACGTAAAACTGTGTGAGCCATAATCCAAATATTTCATTTTGTATATCATGATATGACATCCAGTTTATATGTCGTTTTAGCCATTCCTTCAAAATAAGACAATCACTACTTCATAGGTCTAATAATCGAAGGAAATTTCTTTGACAATCATCATGAGCTAAGCCTTGATATGCTAAAAAATGCAAAGTTGATATAATTTTCATCAAGCTGGTACAAGCATTGGTTTGATCCACACCAACTTGCTGGGCTGATATGGACTTAGATCACAGCTTCTTTATGAGCATAGGAAAAATCATGTTTCCTAAATATGCGAGTTGCATCTTTCCAATTTTGAAAGCCGTCATTGCTGAAGGTAAAATGTTATAAAGCTTAAGTGTGTTGCCGTTCTACATGGATGATAAAAAGTACATTCCTTCTCATCATTCCATTCGGCCACTTAATATCAGCTACTTTGAAAACTCCTGCATTCTCGACCTCTAGATACAGTTGGAAATTTTGATTTCTTGGGTTGATAAGGTTCAAGGTGAACAATTATGCTACTAGATTTACGCTTACATGCAAGTATAGGCTCTACAATTGAGAACAAATCACTGGCGGGTTTGTCATCCATCTCAGAATCACTGCCAATTTCTGTATCACTGGAGTTATTAGTTCATCATCACTGTGAAAACTGCCCTCTTTCTCAGTACTTGGGGTACCTCGATATTCACTTGCTTAGGAGTGGAGCTTGAAATTGTTCATAATGGGTTGAGAAGAACAGCCCAATATAGCCTTCTTTTTACAACCAAATCCAAGCTCTACCATTTTCTTGCTTAGCCATATCACGTGAATCTCATAATTAGTTCTGAACTGTTTTTTGGTATGGCTTAACCTCTCCCTATGGCATTTGGTATGGCTGTACATGGACTAGCCATACTGGTTCCACCGCCTAAGCACTTAAAATGAGCATTATGCTCGCTGAGACGATGGAGGGGATGGGCGATCTCAACAAAGTCCCAGATAAACCGTCGATAGTCTCGCCAGACCAAGAAATTGCTGGACTTCCTTGGTTGTCATGGCAGTTGGCTATGATGCCACTTCCTCAATCTAAGAGGGGTCAGTGGTGGCCACTCCTTTGTTTGACACAATATACCCGAGATAAGCAATCTTATGCTGGAGGAAATTGCACTTCTTGGGCCAGCTCTAGAGAGATGCTCCTAGACCATGCTCAGATTTGCTAAGTGCTCAGAGAATGTCTTCCCTTGGATGATTACATCATCTAGATAAACTAAGCATTGCGACCACTATAAGCCAGCAAGAAGGACTAGATCCATCAAATGCTGGAAGGTTGCTGGAGCATTGTACAGGCCAAATGGCATAATTTTGAGCCCTGGTGATACAGGAAAAAGCTGTTTTGGGGCGGTTCTCTGCTGCCAGTACCCACTAGAAGGTCTACAGTGGAAAACTATATCGAGCCAGCAAGTGTATGAAGGATATCATCAATCCTAGGGAGAGGATATGCATCCTTTTGGGTGACCTCATTAAACTTACGGTAATCTACGCAGAATCTAAAGCTTTTGTCCTTCTTCTGAACTAGGACTATGGGGGGGGGGGTGGCTAGGGACTACTCGGTGGCTGAACTATATCACTGTTATGCATGCCAACTAGCAGCTCCTGTACTTCCTCCTCGGATGTGGAGGGAGTCTGCAGACAGCCTATCTAATTGGTGCCGTTCATCTTGGTGGTGTGTCCTAGGTCTGATTTAGATGTGGCAAAAAGGTCAGCATTTTCTTCTAGGAGTGCGAACTGCTGCTTCTTCTCTGGTCGCAGCTCCGCTCCACTATTTCCCACTAGCACTCAGCTTTGTCTGAATTGATGTGCAGTATATATGTGGGTATGCTTGCCACCACCTCTTTCAATGGTGGTTCTACTGACTCTAAAGTAGCCACCACAGATTTTGATGAAAGGGACACCATTTTAGGGCTTGGATTTAATAGCCTCTCTGGCACTTGGCCATTTTTTGGGTCCACCAATACTCGGGCTACAGCAAATGGTAGGTGTTCCCCGACTTTCGGCTCTAACACACAGGACCCCTTTGAGGTGGATCCTTGTAGCATGACATGACAATACGTTCAGAGTAGGCTCAGCTAAATACACCATATAAGAAATACTAACTTTAGGTTGATGAGCCTTATCCTCATTATCCTTCTGCGGCAGGCTCTTCATACAGAAGGATTCCCATTTCCTTGTGGCTCGTCCAGTTGTAAAGAGTGACAATATTTTGCTATATATGTGCCAGCTCTTACCACATTTCCAGCAGGTAACATCAGTAGCCTGCTGCGTAGAGCCTCTCCTTGGGGCCCGGTCACTGTGATTTACCCTCATGGGTTTGCTGCCCTCCATGACCCTGGCACCCCCCTTCTCTGCCTACTTGCTTCTGAGTCATAATAGTTCATCTTTAGCAACTCAATTCTATCAGTAAATCTCTCGACTAGAGTGGCAAGATTATCTCTTTCAGAGCCCTGACTACTCACCCCAACAATGGTGGTTTGTCCTACTTCCTGGACTTCCTCTCAACACTTGTAACCATTATCCTGCAAGTGAGATACGACTGCAGCTCCAATGTGCCCATGACAACCTCATCCAGCATCTGTGTGGCTTTCTACTTAACACCAAATGCAACCTGCGGCTATTGTCGAGTTGTGCGAGGTAAGCGTTCAGAGCTAGTAATTCCCCCCAAGTCTGGGTAAGCTTGTCTGCTAATAATCTGAGGTCATCTGCGAGATCCGGCCAGCTTTCAGACTTATTCTTGTGTCTGGTTTGTAACTTCGCCTGGTAGCGGGTCTTCCTCGTTGTGGGTTCCAACTGCTTGCTCAAAGCTTTGGTGGTTTCATTGAAACTTGCCCTTGCAGCGCAATCTGTGCTCTCACTGTCAACCGCAACTCTGAGCCATTTCAACTTGTTCTTGTCATCCCACGGCCGCAACATTGAGGAAGCGGCACTTCCATTGGTCCCAGCTTCCTTCGCCAGAGTAGGGTTCAGGTAAGATTAAAGGTCTCGCAGCCATTCTTTGTGCAGATCTTAATCCTGCTGACTACGCTAATGTAATATCATGCCAAGATGAGTTACAATTGACAACGGTTGAGGATTGTTTCTTAGACAACACACAACACAATCCAAAACATTCGGGGTTCTCCTCTCTCTTTTTCAAGGGCCCCTCTATCCTGGATACAACGCATACTGGATACAACATACAAATCTATACATAGATATTACAAAGTAGATGAGTAACCAAACAAAGGAAACATGTGAGGCCTACAAACAAAAGTTGAGTGCAGTTCCATTGTGGCACAACAGTTATCAACCAAAAAAAAATGCGATTGTTCAGTTCAACAGTGTTACAATAGGGATAACCTATATTGTTCTATTGGAGAAACATCGATTTGGGCATTAGTAGATTGGGTTGTGAAATAGCCCAGATATTCATTATTGTATGATACTGACGTAACCTAGATTCCATATGTCAAATAAGATTGTGATTTATTATTATTATTTTGTTGTTGTTGTCATTAATTACAGCTCAATTCTTGCAACAACCCAGACCAACTGATGGGATAATCCCAATTGGGGATCAAGCGGTCTTCAGTTGCTCAGTAGCTCAAGGCTACCAAATTGAAAAATGGACTGTATACCATTTGAGAGAACTCAGTACCAATGTAGGCATTCTCTTGGATTTTCTGAATGGACTAGGAATAACTGTAGCTGAAATATCACCTACAGAATCTAGGCTAATTGTGAATGCAACTTTGGAAACTAATGGGGATGAGATATTCTGTACAGCTTTTAATCCTTTGAATATTTTGGAAACCTTCACCAGTTGCAAAGTTGAAACTTTGTTCTATGGTAAGATTTAAAGTTTATAGCTTCATAACTGAATTGAATGATATATAATAGTTCTCTGAATGGCACCTGGTGATTTAGTAAGTTTATTGTAGTCTACTGGATGGAGAGTGTGTGCGTGTGATGCAAGCACCTTGATTTCCTCCTTTAAATAATGGCAAGGATAGACAAGTGATCTAATGCACACACACACACATGTGTATTCTAGTTTGTCGTATCTATATTGTCGTATCTATATTGTGTTGACACACATTTAAAAATGGCAGAAACCAAAATGCCAAAACAAACAGGTGCTCTCTCTCAGCTAAAATTCACTTTTAGTCCTACACGGTGTCTTCAGCTTTATACATACATATATATATATATACATAGAGATAAACATGTTCTCCTTATAGGCCCTCCTTCTGCTCCCAGTCAACTGATGGCCACTGAGAATGGGGCAGGTTCCCTACACATAACTTGGTTTTTGGAATTCAATGAAATAGTTCCAACCTTCACACTGATGGCCACTAACCTAAACTCGAGTGGGAGGGTCACTGTAATCTCCGATATAGAAGAGCAGGAATTCAACTTCTCCATGGAAGTTGATTCATCGTGCGATGTTTACAGTTTACAGGTGACGGCTACCAACGGAGCTGGAGCCAGTGGTCCCAGTGAGATAATTTCCCGGGTAATTCCCTCCATACCTGACCTGACCTTTATACAGAGATCACTCAAGTACTCCTTAGCCAAAACTGCAGATGGCATTCTTCTGAATGTCACGATCAATGTATATACCATAACTAAGAGCAACCTTGCCCCACAGTTATCTATATATTTTTTGGCAGGTAACTTCAACATGTCCAGAATATCCAGTGACAGGTTATGTTCTAGTGGCCAAGGATTCTGAAGGGAGTAACATCACAGGGTCTTTGACACAGCCCACCGATAATGACTTGCTACTCCTTCAAATTACATTGATTGAGGATAAAAAATATTCCATCAGTATTGAGGCGACCAATGCTATAGGGATGTCTACAACTAGTCCAATACAAATTAGTAAGTTCATTTGGCTGGTCCACAGAATATATTTATTTCTTAATGAAGCATGTCATGTCAAGGGAATTGTCCACCGAGAAAGGTCATGTTTATTGAAATTATTGATTGAAAATGTTTGGTGTGTGTGTGTGTGTATGTGTTTGTGTGTGCATATGTGCTTTCCTCACAGTTACTACTGATGTGCAGGGAGTGAGTGTGTGTCTGGTGGAAGGTAGCACATACTCTATCCAGTGCATCTATACGGCTGCGACTGATAACACCAGTATGTGTAGCTATGTCCTGCTGGATGAGAAGAATGCAACTAATCTCACTGGCACTATTGTTGGGACCAACGCAATACAAATGAAGTTAGTCAAGAACTGGACGTTATCCGTGTTTGATTTGCAGGAGAGTGAGGGTACCAATTCCGCTGGTGTTGTCTTCATCGTCTCTGTATCACTGAAATCTGTTGAAAACTGTTCAATTGAAGAAGGTATGTACAAGGGAATCACACAACCATCATTAATTTTAGTTAGCCCCCCCCCCCCACCTCTGCTCCCTATGTGAATAGTAGCTCCATGGGTAACATCAGCACCCCTGGGGAAGAGCTACACCTATAGGCGAACAGGTATACCCATGGGGGAAGAGCTACATTCACTGGGGAACAGTTACACCCATGGGAAATAGCTTTACCCCAGTTGTTGATTCTAGGGCAGTTAAGAAGTAAAGAGACTTAGATAACTATTGTTGGTATCTGCTTTCAAAGTAGTTAAAGAACCACTTGAAGTACACATCAGCGCCTCCCAATTGAGCTGTTAAATGAGCACAGTGCCACTAATTGTATTGATGATGGATGGATGTGTCGGTGGAATATCTGACCTAGAAGACCATAATCCAAAGTGGAACCTGACTACTAATTAATTATAGCTTTTATAGGTATCGATTAGCTAATTCATTTAAGATGGGGGACGCTATGTATCTAGTGCTTTAGCAACCATTTTGTCTATTTCAGAAACAAAGCCATGCATGGGAATCCAGTTCTCTGGAGTAGGTACACTAACTAAAACAGGTTGATGTTGGCCATTGCATCTTCATCATCCACTCAGGATGATACGATAGACGACACAATACACGGGCAAGCATCATATTGTTAATTGCAGGCTTGTCCTAGGCCTAGCACCAGCTCAGTTGGTGAGTGCTAGGTCTACTTTGTTTGGTGGTGGTGGTGGTGGAGGGGTGGAGGGGGGGTGGGGGGCGGCATGACCATCTGCGAGTTGTAATAATAAGCTAATAGTTCAGTTAGATAACCCCATCAGTGTCAGGAGGCATGATTGGGATTCACACGCAAGCATTCCCCCTCCAGAGGCAAAGAGTTGACCGAACAGTAAATACATAGTATTGTCTTAGGTGACTGGAGTTTCAGCTCTACTTTATAATGACCTTCTCTTGAAATCTGCTCTTTGACTAGATGCTCTAGCCTTCATCAGGAATAATGTGATGCTAAGACTTGCATGAGCTCGTTATATACTGGTAGCTAGCTGTCTACCACTTGATAAAAACCACACACTACACACGCAATGTGGCAAAAATAATAAAAATATAAATAAATAAATACTAATGATAGCAAATTAAATGCTTCCTGTAAATAAATATATAAAAAATCAAAATAACACAAAACAACAACAACAACAAACACGTAAAAATAAATGATAATAACTTAAAATAAAACAAAATAAAATAAAATATATAAAATAAATGCATAAAAATGGAACATATAAAAAATAAATATAAAAGAGTGCTTAATATTAATTAACACAAATATTACTAAAAATGATTCTAAAAATGATAAGTGAACACAGAAAAACATTATGGCTAGTTGTGGTTTAGTTCAGTCTCTTGAGAGTGGCTCCCCAGTAGCCTGGCAAGTCCATTCCACAGTCTCGATTTAACCACTCACACTTTGCTGCTAGGCTGATGTGCAATGCCTCCTTCGCTTGCAGTTCGTTCTGTCTTCTGGCCAGGTCCAAGATGATGGCTTCCTCCCACAAAATAGGATATCCATTATCCCATACATGTTCAGCAATTATAGATATCTCTGTAGCACACTTTTTAGCTCGTAATTCCTTATGTAATGGAGGATTGAATCACCAGGAGGGTCTGTAGCAAGTTCAATATCTAAATCGTTTTCGGATCGAGAAGAACTCTGAGAACACAACTGAGCAGAGTGAATTAATTACCAGCTAGAATGCATTCATGCGTTGTGTACTGCATCCCTTGATGGTGTTGGATTGAGAAGGGCACTGTAACTTTGGTATCTCAAATGAGAGTTTGTTGAGAGATTATTATTATTATTATTATTATTAATGTTGTGGTTGTTTCTGTTATTGGTGTTGTTATTATTGTTATAATTATTACTATTATTGTTGTTATTGTTGTTATTGTTACTATTATGTTTCCCTCTTGTTTACTCAGTGAAGCTGCCCATCTCTGTCCTGCTTCCCATCATTATGCCTGCCTTGATAGCAACAGCAGTGCTTGTCATGTTCCTGGTCACTTTACTTCTCATAATCATACATCACAAACGAGGCAAGGGAATTCCTTCTTCTTTTTGTGTTCTTGTGTTTAACCCTGTTCCATTCCTGTGCCCCATGCAGGCTTCAGCAATGGAAAGGCAAGGAAGCGCTTAAAGCATCAGAGAAATACCGACAGGTATGCTCGCTGTAAGTGTAAGAGATGTGTGGTAGGCAGGCAGGCCCAGCCAGAGGCCCAGTTTCCTACTAACTGTTCTCTTGATTGAATACTCATTGCAATGTTGTACTTTTCGGTGTTTTCTTTATATTAGCAATGGTGTTACAACACGCCGGTTATCTGAGAGGAACAGCTACACCCAGGTACTCCAAATTAGTGCCCTTCACTCTGTGTCCTTTTCTTTGTTAAGCCATTCCAAAGTGACACATTTTCTTTTTTAAAGGGTGATAATTAGGGGGAGGGGGGAAGGAAGAGATTATGATTCACATGCAGCCACACCTACCTCTGTGATCTAAGCTTAATTAGATGGATATCGGTTTACATAGACCAGATTTGCTGTAGTAGAGATCAGGAATGTGTTGTCTAACTGTGCCTGTGTGTATGGATGCCTGTACTGTTGCAGCCATTCCTAGGATAACCCAGGAATGTCCTGGGATGCTTGGGATTGTCCTCAGATGTCCCTAGTGGGTGCAACATACAACATTGATATCAGAATACTTTATCTCTGGGTATTTTTGCAGAATAGCCGTGACTGTGGATACCTTCTCTAGCCCTACATTCTATCTCCACCTAGCTCTAGAATACTCTCTCTCTAGCCCTAGCCCTGGAATATCCTTTATTTATCTCTGTCTGTAGAATCACCTATTGCTAATCCTCTAACTTGAGATCCTATCTCTATCCCTATCCCAATTCCAGTATTCGAGCTAAACTGTCAGACCCCTAACTAGGGACATCCTGGCATTGTCTCAATGATCCTAGAAGTAGTTATGGAAATATTGTAGCACTACATGGTAATAAACATTTTCCTGAAAATTTTGGTGCAATACAATGCATTTCAGAACCTTTGAGATGAGCCACATATGTACATGCTTCACTCAGCGGAGAACATGTCCCAGAAGACTATTTGTTGTCGTATAATCGTTTAACCTCAATGAGTGATCAATTGCACAGTCTTCTGGGTATAGGAACATTTCTCATGCTGCTCTGGATTGTCACAGCTGCTCTTCTTTCTCATGGTCCCCTGGATCATCATGGTAGCTTTCCTTTTCTCATGCTTCCAACGTTACAGCTGCTCTCCTTTCTCATGCTTCCCTGGATCGTAACAGCTGCTCTTCTTTCTCATGCTCCCCTGGATCGTCACAGCTTCTCTCCTTTCTTATGCTCCCCTGGATCATCACATCTGCTCCCCTTTCTCATGCTCCCATGGGAATCATCACAGCTGCTCTCCTTTCCTATGCTCCCATGGATCATCATGGCTGCTCTCGTTTTATTAGATTCCATTGAAATGAATGATATTGTATTCAAATTTGGAGCATCCTAATTACATACCATATTCTTAGTCTTGTTTTTTCTTGTTTAACCAGCGACATCATGTAAAATGTGGCACATAAATGGAATGGTGCAGACAGAGAATGCCAAGTCAAAGGAACTTTAGCTGCAGCCTTCAAACTTGAAGGATCAGAATATGGAGAACTCTACTGCCTTAAAGATCATGGACGAGCCACTTATAGCAATTGCCGAGCCTATTTGGCAGTTTTTGGGAAGAGGCAGCAGTTGTCTCTCTAAAGGAAGGTTGAGCTGAGTGAACTGTCATCATCTAGCTAGGTTGCCTGAGCCTGAGAAAAACAGACTTTGAAACACGGTGCATCTTAATTAACTGATGGCCACCATGAGAAAAGTTATGCCTTGCAACTACAAATGCAAAATGACGCTTGAAGAATTGTATTTCACAGCAACTAATCTGGCACTAGCTTGTTCACAAGTGCACTAATCACCCTCGAACCCTATGAAATATGTTTTCCTTTTCTATCAAATGAAAAGCTTCAAGTTGTTTTCAGTTCTGCTGAATGAATCTCCATTTTGACATAACTCACTTTGACGTGCATACCGTTATGGACCTAAGTACATAGACATATAGATCCCATTCCCTTTGGCTAGAACTCAGAACAATTGTATTAGTTAACTTATAGTATGCAGTGAAAATGGCAGGCACTCACTGGAAGCAGTCTGAGGCTTTTACTGCAATGAAGATGGCAGGTGTCACTTGAAGATGCATATATGTGTTGTCTGAGTCTTTCGCTGATTGGCCAATAACCTGTTCATTGGTGCACTCTAAAATTGTACACGTGTTGCTTCCAAGTTTTTATACTGTTGGTTCTGTCAACATTACGTGATTGTGGTGCGTGATTGTGGTGTGGTGCATGTGGTGCTAGTGTATGTAGTGCTGGCGTAAGTGGTGCTGGTGCATTGGTGCTGGTACATGTGGCGTTGTGCTGGTTTGTGTGGTGTTGGTGTATTGGTGCTGAAGCATGTGGTGCTGGTATATGTGGTGCTGGTGCATGTGGTGCTGGTGCATGTGGTGCTGGTGCATGTGGTGCTGGTGTATGAGGTGCTGGTGCATGTGGTGCTGGTGCATGTGGTGCTGGCGCATGTGGTGCTGGTGTATCTGGTGCTAGTGCATGTGGTGCTGGTGGATGTAGTGCTGGTGCGTGTGGTGCTGGTGCATGTGGTGTGGGTGCATGTAGTGCTGGTGCATGTGGTGCTGGTGCATGTGGTGCTGGTGCATGAGGTGCTGGTGTATGTGGTGATGGTGTATGTGGTGCTGGTACATGTGGTTCTGGTGCATTTGGTGCTGGTGTATGTGGTGATGGTGTATGTGGTGCTGGTGTATGTGATGATGGTTTATGTGGTGCTGGTTTATGTGGTGTCGGGTTGTGTGTGTGTGGTGCTGGTGTATCTTGTTGTGGTGTATGTGGTGCTGACTACAGAGGATATAGTGTCCATCTTTAAGATTCAAGCCTGCAGGTGGGTGGAGTCTATCATGCAGTACAGCCTGAGCTACCCATTACTTGGCACTTTTTGCTGTGCTTATGTAAGGGGTGGAGGCCTGGAGGGGGTGAGGTGGGGTTGAGGTGTTGTCAACTTAATTCCACCCTGCCTACCTCCATTACCTATGATTGCATTTTTGTGGAACCAATTTTGTTACATAATAATACAAGTTGATTTTTGTTGATTGGTCAGCAGGGCATCAAGGCAAAGACGAAGGTGGCAGACAGGGAGGAGAGCGAGATGTATGATGTACTAAACAGCACCAGAGTGTCGGCTCCTCAAACTGATACTGCTGTTTTTAGCCCGGATGTCAACAGCAGCGGTGTCGAGATAAACAAGGTGACTTAGTGGCAGTGAGCTAAGCAACAACATTGCATATGTTAACTGCAAGCTTACTGTCAACATCACTATACCTGACAATGATTGTGTGGCAATATTGCCACTAGTTAAAGCTCGGCACTTTGATTCATGTGCAGGCCAAAAATGACCCACAATCAGCTGCCAACTCACAAAGGTAGCTAATTCAACACACTGCTATAAGGACTTCAAACTGAAGTTTGTGCATACCACTAATTGGCAAGAAGAAAGGTCCTAATTGTAATCGAAATTTCACCCCAATATGTTTTGGATTGTTTTGTTTGTTTCATTTCCCCCCCCATGAGTTGTGTACTTTTGGCCGTCGTTGTCTAACACCTCCCGGCAAATGAACAATGAGGTGATAGTGAGTTGGTGAGATGGGAAACTAAGTGACTTGTGGTTTATTATGCTGTCTGTTGTGATATGAAGCACCATACAGCAGAACAACATACGCAATGCTGGTTTTCATAAGGATAGTTGGGGGAGGGTGGGTGTGGGGGGCGGAATGTTTAGAGTGCCTGCAATTATTTTCTTAGTCCGCCCCCATGTAATAACAAATGGCCAGTCGCATGCCTAGATTTAATGTATGTGTGTGTGTGTGTGGGTGGGGGGGGGGGGGGGCAGAGAGATATATCACCCCTGCCGCCCCACTCCCCGCCCCCCCCCACACACACATGCAACATCACACGTTTTCCTTACACATTGCACCACATACACTGTGGTGCATACATACACGTCGTGACTTTTGATCACAGGTGTTGCTCGCCAAGCCAAAAATATCATGGACAGCATCGTATCAAATAATGGTATTGATGCCCATTCTCATGTCACATGTCTGTCACATGATGTTGACCTCATGTTACCAGCACATGGCTCAGGTGTGGCCCTCTCTGGATCAAATTGGTATTCATCATATTCTGTGTGTGTAATGGCTGCAGTGTGTGTACACGGTGTTGTGTTGTGTTGCAGGATCCTGTCTACCAATTACTGGAGTGCAACACTATGGATAACAGCGGCAGCATGTCCAGTGTAGGATCCTCCCAATTCTACGACCGAACGAGTGTATCTGGTGAAGGTCTCTCCAACCCTGATTACCAAGGGAGTGTGTCCATGACAAGCCACACCCACCCCATTCACCATGAAAGTTTGTACATTGAAGGCCCCATGTACATCAACCAACCTACAAGTGTGTCCAATGCTCACTCACCCAACTATGAAAGAAGTAGTGTTACAGGCACTTTCTCCCCTTCGTTGCCCACTGGCACAGGCCCTAATCACCCAACACAGATGAGGTATGTATAGCAACATCCCACAGACCAATTTCAGGAAAGGGGCGGGGGTGTGGGGTGGGTGAAGACGCAATGGTGATAAAGAGAGGGGGACAAGTTGTCCATGGTTATGAGAGGTAGATGTATAATTGTGAGGAAGGAAGTGAAATGGGCTTTGCATAGTTATAGTGCAGGGGCAGACTGACAGCAGCTCTAGCTGACGTGTGTATCACAGCAGTTGTGGACTCTACACTTAGCTGTAAATGTTTCACTGCTAACTAACAGCTAGTAAACACAACAGTACAGCTGAGAGTTAGGTTTCTACAATACTGCAGGAGCTAGGAGCTACCAAACTTCTATAGCTAGTTACCTCCAGTAGCAAAAGCCAGCTAGAGCACGACTAGCTGGCCAGTTGTTACATGGTTTACCACCTGTTGCATTGGTCTTTGCCCTGTATGCTTTAGCAGAAACTTACCACCATAACCTCTCCGGAGTTCCAATCAGCTTCTTCTCGTAGACGAACGCCATTGGGCTTACTCGAAGCTAAACTGCACCTCATCACTTGCTATATTACAACATTCTGATTGGCTTGATGCTGCATTGCTAATCCAGAATAGAACATTTTTCTAATCCAATGTGCCTTTTAGTTTAGTTGTGTTTCTTTTGTGTTGCCTTGGTTTAAAACATGGCAAGTGGGTGGATACAGGAGGGGGCCCAGGGGGCCCAGCCCCCCCCCCCCTCCCCAAAGCTAATACTGTATTGATAGTGTCTGTCACAGCTTACTACAAGTATTAGTGGTTGATCATTCTGATTGTGCTTGTAAATCAACTAACAAACTCACACTATGCATTGATGAGTTGACAGCTGCAGCCGAGTCTGTAACATTGACAGCTGGCCTGAGTTTCTTACTCTTGGCTTTCTGAGTACAAGATGAAAAGAAGACTTATTTCTGATTCCTTTGTTCCTGTCACTGGAGAGGTTGCTGAGAAAAGATGGAGACCTGATAATGACCCTTCAGCAAATCACAAAGTTATGTAATGTAGTTCTTAGTGTGAGGCCAGAGCCTGAGGGTCCTATTGATATCGACTACTTGGAATGTGCAATCCTACCAGAAAAAACTAAACTCTTGCTACTCAAAGAGAGATGTCCTGACAAAACTTTCATTCCAGATAAAGCATATAAGGACAAAAACAGTCCTATGGGTATTAAGAAGCGGTATTGCCAGCATGAATGGTTTTAAATCTACCCATTTATTTCTTACTCCACTAAGGAGGATGGAATTTACTGCCTATCATGTGTGCTTTTTCCTGTCAAACCTGTACATGGGCAAAGATGATATCTAAAGCTTACCATAATTGGAAAGATGCCTGAAGCGATTTGCGTTTAGTGGCCAAGCCTACTTTTTCCGCTACCAAAAGTCATGACCAAACCAGCATAAACTGTACAGCTAACTAGACAATGTTATCATTAAATATAAAAGTAATATCAAATTACAAAGTAGTCTTCAGAAGCTCTACACCACTTCGTAGGAAGGATCTGGATCTTGCCCAATAACTTCATAAGAAGGATCTGGATCCTGCCCAATAATTTCATAAGATGGATCTGGATTAATCCTTGCCACATCATAAGATGGATTTGTATTAAGGCCTATCACTTCATATGATGGATTTGAATCACATTTGACCTCGTCCTGTGTTACAGTGTAGAGTTAAGATTAAAAATTATATACATGTGTAATGAATACCATAATCTCTGGTTGTAGTGGCGATTGGATGTTTAATGCACACCGGATATTAATTTGTTGGGCACCATATGGTATCTTGCTGTGGAGTGCTCCACCCACTGTTGTTAGTATCTTCACCAAGAAAGCAATGTATTTCAGAATGAGTACATGATAATTGTTTTTATTTTTATGTGCTCTTTACCGCTTGTGAAAATATAGCTACACATCACCTTAGCTGATCATAATTATGGTAATTTTTTTAAATATACCACAGCAAAATGACTTACATTGCCTGAAGGAAATATATGTAGCTATAATGTCACTTGTATATTCACTTCTACAGCTACAATTAAGTGCTAATAGTAAGCTTGTCGACCATGTATACAATTATATATAAACAATGGGCTTTCTCAATAATGAACTGAAATTCGCTCTTCAATGTGTTCATCTAGTTGCTCTAACCTTTATCTATAACTAGATGCTAAGACTGATGTGAAATTAATATATGAGAAGGTGATTTTAATTATATATAACTAGCCAAGAATACTTGGCTAGTTGCAGAAAAACCATAAAGAGTTTGTATGATAGATCCAGGAGAGTAGTGAGAGAAAAGAAGGACCTACATAAGACTACTTGAATATGCTTTTTATGGAAAATGATATTCTGCAAGCTTATATCAATTCCTCTGCAGATACATCTAACTATAGAAATACATCAATACAGGCAATAAGGAGTCTGAGAAGAAGGATCCTATGGTAGTAATTCCTTATCTAACAGGGATGAATTAAGATATCAGGAGGGTCTGCAGGAAGTTGAACACCAAGGGCTAGGGCTAGGGCTAGGGCTAGGGCGAGTAATTTTCAGATCAAGAAGAACTCTGAAGGAACAACTTCGCAGGATTACCTACTAATAACACTCACAATATGTACCATATCCTTTCCAACTGTTGGAAATACTACATAGGGGAGAACAAAAGAGGACTGGAGACCAGAATGAAAGAACATCAAGAAGCCTGTAAAAAGTGTACTGATAAAAAGTTTGCAATTACTGAACATGCATGCAACAATGGACAACTTATGTTTGTGGGAAGAAGTCAACATCCTAGTATATACCAGAGTGTAATGGGTTAAATAAAGATTGTGGAACTGACATAGGGAGGGAGGGAGACATGCAAACAAAAACATAATCAATAAAACATGGTAGTTGTACAGATCGTTTAAAAAATCAATTATTTTCCTGTTTTTTTTACACCGTATTTTATACTTGGGAAAAAATTGTCGACGAGCATAGTATTCGTTTACAGACCATTTTTTTTTGGACCACCTCAGCCACATAGGGTTTTCCAGTGGCATCTGTGAGGTTGGGTATTTGTAGGAGCTAGCTGTTCCAAACCAGCAAGGATAGCAGTTTTATGCCAAGCACCATATTATATAGATTCCAATAACATCATTACATAGTGCCACATTCCTATATAGAGGCTCCGAGAAATATGATTACAAGCATGCTAGCATTGTTGGCTTTGTGGCTACAGTACATTCACACAAGCAACTCCATATTTAACTGAGTTGTTCCAATGGTCAAAAATAGGTGCCTATACTACGCACTAACAATAATGCTTCAAAATCACAGGTGAGGTCTTATATACTTTAGATAGCTATTATTATAATGTATGTGAGAGTTATCAAAATTTTGTTTTCTTGTTGTTTAAATCCTGATATTTTCCAGAGATCTTTAGAAGGTGAGCAAGAAAAAAGTTAGACTATAGGGAAGAGTACCTAGAGCAAGCTAACTCACTCTTTCTTTCTTGCTCAAAATAAATGTGATGGAAGGTAGTATATTAGCATGAGTGTTGTGATGGGCCTCACTGGTTTTGGCATGCAAAGTGATAGAGTTACTCCTCAAATAACAATGGAGCTAGTAAGTGCAGCACACTCAATCTCAATGGTAGCATTTTGTTTTCTGCGATCATTTTACAACAGACACACTGACCCATGACCCTAGATCACAAGTACCTACTGAGAACCAGAAGGCTCATTTGGGTGTCATCAAGTTTTGAGTATAGCACACTGCACATTCTAGGTCCATGATTGACTTAGGATAACTTCCCAAAGAAAATGTAAGGGTAATGCTATCTTTGCTTGTGTTGGAACAGCTAGTTCCTACAAATGCCCAATATTTCCAGATGAGGATAGAATAACCTCCCACACAATAGTGGAAGCAGTCAATATTGTTCTCTAAATCATGATTGACGGGTTTTTTCAGAGGCAGAACAGTACATAAATACATACCACACACAAGAAAATAATGATCCTCTGAAGTGAAAGATCCTCTGAAGTGAAAGATAATAGGAGAATTATCCATGATCATGATCTCTACAAACATAATTTTCTTCTTTGGAGGATTTTTTTTTTCAATAAGAAAATGGTTTCTTTGTTCTGTTTATTTTGTTGTTGTTTGTCAGCCACTCTTTAGTAATATACTAGAGGGTGCTAGGCTAAGTAAAAAACTCTTACCACAATTATAATAGACTCACTTGAAACTCTTCCCTTTGACTCTCAGGGTTATTCAGAGCTCTGCAATGTTTTCAGAAATATGTGTTTTCAGAAATATGTAAAAATTGTGTTGAGAATTTTAATATGATAAAGGTGCTGTGCACTAATTTTATTCGGTCTGAAACTAGAGCTTAGTTTATACCTTTCAGCAGACAATAAGAAAAAATATTACACAAGCTTTTAATTCACACTAGAGACTTCATGACATAACAACCTGATGGCGTAGAATGTCAATGGGATGATCCACCATTGATAAGCCAAGAGCCGGCCACATACCTCCCTAAGATTGCAACACATTGCTCCAGCGGGGAGGTAACCACCCCTTTATATTCTAGTTACAACCTACATCATCGGGATGTCACATAATCAAGGATCTAGCAAGAGGCAAAAGCTTGTGAGAACTAGTTTATTATTCTGTGCCTAAGGATATAAAATGGATGAATGCATATGATAAAACGTACGTCAATGCAATAGGACTTCTTTCCACAGTTTTATTTGCTGTATAAGTGTAATGTGTGGAAAGTAAAAAAGTAGATTACTGCTTGCATGAGAAACTTACCATGTGTACGAAGACAAAGTGCAATAATGGATGCTACTGAAATAACCAAAATCACACAGAATAGCAGGCCAACACTTATAGTAGCAGCAATTATAATTGTAGAATCTGTGGAGAACAATACAAATGCTTTCATGATATCAATTACACATTAACTACAATAGTAATACTTTGTATAAGATCTAGTTATGTTTGAGTCAAGAGTTTCATTCATGACAAGTACACTGTCCTCATCGTAGACTTAATATTAGGCCATTCACAGAGTTGCTCGCATCAATAGTGGCACTAATGTCTCTTTTTCCTTCCACCACCCTCAGCAGGACATAGCTACAGCAATGGGCATTATTACTTCCAGCTACATAGCTGTACTGGATGGAGCATGTGCTTCCCTCCACCAGACTCACACCGACTATCAGCACATCATTAGTCACTGCAAAATGTACAACAGCAATCATTCAATGTTAACTTCGGTATTTCGGGAAGTAAGACAAGCTCCCAATCATTACTGCACTCTTATTAACTCTATATTTATCGCTAGTACTTCAAATATACGCATCACATATTGGTGCATTTTCGCTGACCATGATTTACTATGCAAGAAATAAAGAGGAAGAATTTTCGAGTTACCCAACTTTGTCTGCATGTAACTTGGTATAATGCCCCTCCTAATGCATACACTAATAATACTGAAATGGAAAGAATAGAAGCTATACAAAATTTCATTTTAGAAAAACTCCTTATATTTTTTTAACAGGATATTAAAAAAATCTGGTTGTATATCCCTATACCTACATACTTGCCAAAATGTTCACTCAGGTTTACACAAAGATCTAAGGGATGCCACTTCTCAATGTTATTTAAACTCAAGTTTAAATGCGGGCAACATTGTAGGGATGCCCATCTGTTTTGGTGTGTGTTATACAGCGTTTGGGCAGAGCAGCAGTGTGGGCTGAGCTCACACGTGCATATTGTGAGCTGTGGAAGTGAAGGTTGGTATGAGCAATAGAGTTAAATAGCATTGGGATTAGACAAAACATGCACATTTATATGGACTGTCAAGGGTACCAGTTATTGAAAACAAATTCTGGCAGTGAAAGTTAACACACACACAACACTCAATGATGCTGCACACACATACTTATGTATGTTGTAAGCTAGCACTTGGTCATATCATGAATACATTCACTATTCTTGGGAATAGGTTATCTGACAATATTGCTTGAAGTAGTGGTTACCATAACTATATTTAGGCTAGCAGCAGCATCTATAAAATTAGTCAGAATTCTTTTGTAGCATAAACTTTCATGCAAGTTGTGAAATTTATTTCGTGATATTTTCTTTTCTTGTAACGTTCCTGTATACCCTTAAAGTTGGGGGTGAGGTGATGTACATAATGTATTGTGTTCATAGTTTGTGTTCTCTGCTTGTCTAAGGTGCTGGCTGGATGGTTTTATCAGTCAACCCAGAGCCAGAGGTGCATATCTACATCTGACATTGTCACTGTAAATCCATTTCCCTGTACCATTATATGTTTGTTAATTTTGCTGAACTGTACAAATATAATTTGAATTATTTAAAACCCTCAGCCTGCGTTCTGTGACAGTGCAAGGGACTGAGGATGTCTCGCTGACATACACTCCTCACGTGTGCAAGCCAGACCAAGCTGTCAGGGTTATGTGTGTGTTTGTGTGTTCTGTTTGTTGCATATGAACATTGTTGTGCATGGAAATATTTCCCGTTGGCTGATCTCAAATATGTGCAAGCTATTACACGCATTGCTTGGGCAAGGGTGTATGTTGTTGTGCTGGGGAATGCATTTCTCATTGTCTGTCAGCTATGTATATGTGACTATGCTCATTGCTTGCACAAATGGATACTATGTTGTTGGGATGGGAATGTATTTCCCTTTCTTTGTGCGCTGATATATACGCGAGTTGTTGCACCCAGTGCTTGGGCAGAGCTGTGACACGAGGCAAGATGGGTTATTATTCTGCCCAATGCTTGGTCTTGGCTGCAAATGTAAACTTCTCATAGTTATTGTCCAAGTTACAACAGAGAATTATTAACAGTGACAACTAGGAATAACAAGTTGGCCATGTTCAGTTTTAATCAGTAACACAAAATGAATGATAATTGGGAGAGGAGGATAGGGGGGGGGGGGGGGGGGGGGGGGGGGAGGGGGGGTTAAGTAATAGTGCGCCGATAAAGGTAGGTCACCCTACAGATAGATATGTAAGAGATGTAGATGATGTCTGTGGCAGCAAGTAAATGCTAAAAAATTATATCTGGGAATTAGGTCTTGATGCTACGGCATGCGAGAGTTGGGGATGAGAGTAGGGAATAACTTGTAATGCCCAGGCCTATGAGGTTTTTGGGAGGTGCGGCCATGTACTGTCCAAAATTCACAGGGAAAGTTGGAAGCTAAAGAATGAATGTCAAAGGAGTCCCGGAATATTACTTAGGCCTATAGGGCAGTGGTTCTTTTCTTTGTTGTGGAGGGAGGGGGATGGGAAGGAAAGGGAATGCCTATCGAGTAAGGTTATCTGGCGATCACCATCACCACTGATTTATCTTCTGCCAAAATAACTGTCATTACCAATATAATGACAGTTTGTTCTAGAACCTCACAATGTTGTACAATATAGTGTTGTAGCTCATGCCCCTCTATTCGTATCTATGCACAATGTCACTAGGTGCACTGCAAAGAGAATAGACATTGAGTGGGTTACCAACGGTTCCAGTGGAGAGGACAGGAACACGGAAGAGAAAGAAAAGGCAGGTAGCACTAGTAGCAGCAACACAGACCTCATCATTGATGCCACTGCTGCATGTCAGGCCACAGCCAGGGTGAAATCAAAGCTGTTGACAGTATGACTGGGTGAGGAAAAGGATCATCCCCAAGAAGACTAATGTACAAAGGAATGACGAAGTGAGAATTTGTGGAACAGGTGGACCCAGCATGAGGCCTCTATCACAAGGCCTATCATCAGAAGATGCAGAAAGAAACTGTTAGGTGGAAGAGAGTGGACACACAGTTGTATCAGGAGGAGATATGTAGAGAATGGCAAAATATATTCCATCAGACTTGAAGCTAAGACTCGAAACAAAGCAGTTGGTAGTAAGTCACTGGTATGTTGGAAGCTCAATGAGGGGCCGTGCTCACATGGAAAGTCCTGCAAGTTCTCCAAGCTAGAATGTTAGGCCACTTTTGTGCTGGAACTTTATGAGGGATCATGCTCACATGTAAAGTCCTGCAAGTTGCCCCAGGTGGAACATTAGATGGTATGCTGGGAAATTAATGAGGGATCATGCCCACATAGAAAGGCGTGCAAGTTCCCTAACACCTTGAGAACTACATGGAACTTCACTGTTATAGCCATCCACACTCTACACTCAATGGACATTTGATGCACATTGGTTATACCCACACCAAATTCGATATTGCTTCCCAATGTTTATCAGATCCAATGTTTCTTGAGAGGTTCCTGAATCATTTCAAAGTCATTCACATGCACTTATCAAGCATAAGGCACACTAAGTATGCACACACATAGCCCACCCCCTTTGGTGTTTCAAAAATATTTATGTCAGTAAATTAAAAAAAGAAGACAAAATGTAGGACAATCACAACTGTCATCATTGGACCATTTCTTCTATGCCATTGTTGCTGTTTGTGGGAGTCTTCTTCTCAGGAAAACCGTATCGGCTATTATATTTAATGTAGATCACTATGAATTCCATCACTCTTATGAAAGAAATGTCACTACAAAGGCAGTTCAGATGATTAGGCCAAGAAGTAGGTATAGTATGGGTGTGGATTTGTGTTAACACAGTACAGTGGAGTAGGAAGGGAAAAATATTGGGGGGGAAGAGCAAGATATATATGTAGCAGTTTTCACTATTTGAAAAGGAGTATATAGTAGAGCTTGTTAGAGACTAATGCACAATCATGATATTATATATATATTTTTTTAATATAGCTACTATGTGAATCATTCAGTTTAGCAAATACTTTATTCCCAAATTGTCCTAGATAAAATAATGGTCATAAGTTATGGAATATAAATACAGTCACAGCGTATAATACAATATGCAGTAGCTATATGTGTGGTGTAATTTTCCTGTTCAATTAATATTTACTGGCAAATAAACTTGAGAATACTAATGGTGTGGGAGGGACAACTCTCTCTACCTCCCTTCATTCCAACTTGTGTATTTCTAGACATAAAGATAGTTGTTGTTTTGAAACTGAACATAATAAAACATCCACATAAATAGAGCAACCTGTCTATTTTGGCACTCTGTTTATCAACATGATGTGTGTGTGGGTGTTGCCAATTTGGGCATGATCTGCATTAGTGGGTGATTGCTTTTGTCCTTGATTGGTATTAGTAAACATTTAGAGAAGTAGCAAAAATTAAAGAAATTATATTCTTTAGCAGTAGTACTCAATTAGAAATGACATGTCCAAAATAGTTAATTGGCTTTCCATTTCTTTCAATAAATTCCTTCATGATGCCATCATGTTGAGTCTATCAGTTCTGCCCCAATGTATGTGGAGAAGCATACAATGATATGATTTACACGTTGCTGTGACATTGAATTTTTTTCTAAAAAGTAACTTTTAATTCGCTTAAGAGATGAAAAACTTTGCTCAGCTGAAGCAATGGTGACAGGTACAGTGTAATAGAGCTTAAGCAGCTTATGAACTTCTGTAATAAGCTAGGCTGCATGTTGAATAGATCACAAATTGTTTGGATTCGTGTGATTTCCTTAAATGGAATTCCATCCATAGGGATAGACTTGATAGCATCTGGAAGGAGCTGTAGGTGAAGCTTTAACTTTTGCTGTTAATATCTCTTTGGTAAATATCAACAATTTCTTTAGACAGTGTGACTTGTTTGCCATTTATGCTATCAATCAGCATTCTCTTGACATTTCTCACAAAGAGAAAAATTATGTTGCTTACCATTTTTCAAGATAGCCTTTTATGCCATCGATAACTTAAAAATACTCTTTTCTGTAATAGTTACATATAGATCCAAAAGTATGCTCATCTGACCCATCATTTAATCTCCTTGGAACTTGACATTGCCTTGGTAATACTGGTTCCTCACACTTTCTCTAGCTTCTTCTTTGATGGCCTCAAAAAACGTTTTATCATTTCATCATCTCTGTACTTGGTTAGAGCTTGTTTGGTTACATTAACTGCAGCAAAGCAATCTTCAACACTAGTATTCATTCCTTGAAGTGTAACTGACAACAGTTCTGTGTTACTAAAGATTAGTACAGAAAGCTTAAAGCCACAAAAAAATTTCTGATACCCATCACAGAGTAACAACCAGCTGTTCATGATTGGAGACATCCCTTGTTTCTCAGCCAAGAGTGAAAACTGCAGCTGAGAAAGTAAATTGCCAATCATTGAACGTGATACTTTATGATCCATTAGCTCATTTATTATTTCGGGAGACTGATATTGGGTTTCTGCCCAAGATTTTTCATCGAGCACCTGCTTGAGCATAACAGTTAAATTAGAGCCACCAGCGTGGTCATTTCTGACAGAAACACCTTGTCGCAATAAATATCAAAAAGCAGAAAACTGCTTTATCAGACTCTGTCTCCCACTAATTTGCATAGTGTCAGCTTGACTCTGAAGCATTTCAGATAGAGGTGTAGACTTGGCTGAAATATGAACTGCTACAGCATCCCTGTGAGCCTGAGAACATTCATCGTCTTTAAATCTTGTAGAAGCTTTTTTCCAATTAGAAAAACCATCTCTGTTAAAGGCCAATTGAGCTCATAACTTTAACTTTTGATTTTTTTTTGCTGCTTGACAGTAATAGCAAAACACTTTTAACGAGATAGAACAAAAGGGAATCCACGTGAATGACTTATACCAAGATGCCAAAAGTGCCTTTTCTGGAGATTTCTTCCAGAACCATACTTTTTTTCCTTTTTGCAGCAAAGCTTCATCTGTTGGTTGGTTGATTATTCTTTTGGTACAAGACAAACTATTGCAAATGTTGGAGATTCCAGGTAGGGAAGAACTACCAGTAATAGACACACTTCCATCTGACTCATCAATATGATCATGAGTAATATATCAGAATAAATTTCCCCAACCCTATCACACTCAATTCTTCATTATCATTGATGGCATCTGTTGAGTATTACACAACATTTATTAATGGGTTTATAACAGACCCAGCCAGTAACTTGGTTCCACTGTTGGACGAAAGAATGATTTGGTGCCAAACTGACAATTTTTTTTCCTTCTCTTTGTTGGATTCATTTTTGAAATATTCCACATTTACAGTGCATTAAATAGAACAAAAGAAAACACTATTTTGTGTGCATCAAAGTGTTAGGCACAAGTAGCAAAGTGTTAGCCAGTGAAAAATAATTTAATACCTGGTCAATAATATTATACTGAAGGTAAAAATTATGACAGCAGAAATATTGGGGGGATAGTGCCCCTCAAATACAATATTGGGGGCAGCTGCCCCCTCCCCTGACCCCCCCCCCCCCCCGTTTCTACTCTGTTGCAGTAGTATAATACAAACAATTGCTGACATAATATTGTAGTACTACAGAAGAAGCTATTCAACTATTCAAATACTTGTCTACACCTACAAAGTCATTGGCTACATCAATTTAATTCCTGATTACACACATGTTCTATTCATTTCATGAGGTACCTACTATTCGAGTAAGTGGTCTAATGAGAGTGTATCTAATCGAGAAGTTTGTCTGTGAGATTCTTGGAACATGTAATATTATGAAGTTGTTTGTGACAGGAATGCAGATGTGATTTCAATGGAATCATGCACTAAATCATCATTCACTGGTGCTGTTCATAGCTGGCATAAATAACATGAAAATGCACATAATATCTCCTAATTCACAGAGGCATTAAATCAATCATGTACTGCAATTTGTCTTGCCAAAGCCAGACTGGCTGGACTATCAGAGCCCCCACTGTCCTGGATGGATTTTTGTTGTTGTGTTTTTATTTACTTTCCTCTATAGAAGAAAAGTTTGAAAAGTTTATTCTCTATATATAGCTATATATGTATCCAAAACTACAAAAATATATAATTAAAGTTGATGATCAACTTCTTTTACTTCAAACTTTACAGTAAAAACTAGCAGAAATTTTACTGAAATAGAAGCTATTGTTGACATATCATACATGCAAATTGTCATCAAAAACTTGCTGTGTCTATTAATTTTTTAATCGCGAATATAATCAATCCTAAAATTAAATAGTACAACATAAAGTTTTAGTACACAAAAGAAATATTAAAATACAGAACGTAATAAAACTAATGGGGAAAACCAACAGAGTCTGACAATTACATCTCTGCTTCAGCATTTGACATCCATACTTCTCCTTTGGTGTCTGACAGCAGCCCATTTATTTAAAACCTGACAGCCAGACCTCTCCTTGCAATTTAAACCTGGAAGAAAAATTATTAAAAAATATAAATTGCCTACAGAAGCGATTGGATTTTGTCCATAAGGCATGGCCGAGAGCATTTCCATCTTTAAATCCTGTGAATAACCCATGATTCAGAGCAATTAAATATAAGTAATTACGAGAGCATCTGTTAAATAGAACTTCACTCTCACTAGGCTGCAGTTCTGAGCTTGAGGAATGTTTCTTGCTAGAAAATATTTTTAGGGAATGAGACTAACCTAGTTACACTGTAGCTATAATTACAGCTAGTGAATAACTAAGCTAGCATATACCTGATTTATTTTCCTACCTTGGAATTTGTAGAGCATCATCATTCTGACAATGCTGCCTAGCTCCATCCTCTAACCTTCTTCCACTCTGCAGTATAAATCTCCCTTGGGTCTGTAGATAGCTCATCTACAATATATATATAATTATATATATATATATTTGTGCTATTTATTTTTTGTTTAGTGAAACACTAGTGTGAACACCAATAGATTTGAATTCAAGTTGTTAAGGAATGGATCACTTACAATGCACTGCCAACTTTAGACCGGCCTTAAGTGTATATTGAAAGGGTCAAGTTGAAACAAGTGAAGCAAAGGCATACAATAGATTCCCAATCACTCCTCTACTCCGAAAAGTGAAAGAGCAACAGGTCTAATTGGGACAGCAACATGCTGTGGACATGAAATGATGGTTTCTTTGATTTCTAGCAGTTAGGGGAGATTATATTATTATCTAAGGGACAATACAAACCTGAAGTACATCTGAGTGAAGTGGTATGGAGCTTGTTAGACAGATCTTCACTTACAAAATTTTTTTTAATGACCAATACATACTAAACAGTGGGTTATCTTTTACCTACACACACCCAATAGATTGGTAGATAACTAGTCATACAACTTTACTCCCTGCTGGATGGGAGACGCAAGAAAAATGATAATGCGACTACCATCATGAACAGTCTCATCTGGGCCTTTACTACTGTTTCAGGAAGCTCTTTGTTGGAGGAAAATTGCACATGCACCTAATTGCCCTGAGTTCCTTTGTTCTTGAGAAAGGAGTCGCTCATGAATGGATTTCTTTGCTGTAAATTTTGTTGTAGACATAGAGCAACATAACTATGCATAGCTTTTGTATGCTTCCCTCAATGGAGCTGGTTCTTATACATAACAAACTTTATCTTATTGGATTTCATTATGTTATGAATAGTTTGAAAATTTGTTCACAAAAAAAAGAAGTTGCTGATCAATACTCATATCACCTCATGGAAGTGATGCAGTCCAGGTATTGACAAGGATACTTTGAATGGTGGCAATCTGGATGTAAACTTTCTAGAAAGCTGTTTGCCAGTGTTTGGTCATGGTTAAGTAGGCAAATCATTCTTTGTCTGTTCGCTGAGTAGAGGGGACTATTAGGAGGAGGTGCATAGGAAGGGGTTAATGGTGGGTGGCTGGGTTGGAGGAGGATATTTAGAGGCAACCAGGAGGATTATAAGTAACTGGGGGAACTAATGGACCTCCATCAACAACAATAAAGAAGTGAGGTGAAATCAAACAGCCAAGGGCATCAAAAGGGTGTGAATTGGTGTAATCACTTGAATAATACACTGCACTTGAGTAAACTTAGAGGAGGTGTATAGCGAATAAGCATGTTAAAGTATATATATAAGTACTTACTTGCTGAAAATGGTGTAGTCAGTGGTGGCAATGTAGGTAACATTGGTGATGAAGTAATGTGGTCACTATTTGTGATGTAGTCACTATTTGTGATTTAGTCATTGATATTGGCAGATTTGGAGGTAGATTGAGGATAGCATCAGGATCACATTCATGAGTAGAACTACCAAAGAAGGCCACATCAGCAATATAGACCAAGTCAGAGTTAACGGCTAGGTTGAATTGCAGAGTGATGATTTTTTGAGAAGTACTGATTTGAGTTGTGCACACTCTCACTAGAGAGCCACAGCTGAGTTTATAGTCCTTGCAATTATATTTCCAGCAAAGATGGTGATATCACTTGTTGCTATTCCCCACTGTGGACAGTTGAACATTACCACCTCAATACTCTCCGCTGCAAAATAGTTTTCTGCATTATTGAAGTCAAAAGTGATGTTAAAAGCGGTAGATGATGTGTTGTGTGTGAGTAGTGCACTGGCCCACTCACTGCCATCAAGCTCAGTGAGTGTGGGAATTACTCCATCAAACAGGAAACTATTAATTTCTGGTTTAGTACACTCAATCAATGCAGAGCTTACAATGGTAATAGCAGTGCAGTGGCCACATAGTGTTGATCCATTGGCTGAGGCAATATCAGAAGATAACAGAGTCTACTTTTCTGGGAAAGCTGCAAAAATATTAATAAACATATGGTGATATTCTAAACATCATAATTCTATTAGTCTCCTGTGTAGATTGTCACTAAACTCCATGATTTATTTAATATTAGAGAGTCTGCCGAGATGTGTTTCTGAGGCCATTTTGATCTCCTCACCTGACCTATTGGTGTACCACTCATTAGTTCTAGTGAATACTTTGCTAGAAAGCAAGTGACCTCTGCCTGACCTTGCCAATCATACCACACATATGCATTGGAGCTGGTCAGGCTGGTTAGGCCCAGGCCCAGGCCTGACAAATATATATTTTTTAAGTGAGGTCATAGGTCAAATACCTGGGCATGCTTAGTAGGTCTATGTGCACATGTGCTCTAGTCTTAAGCAGCTGCTTCTTTTTAGATCTTCTGAAATGGCTGCTTCTACAAGTATAGAAGTGGAGTCTGTTAGTGTCTATGATACAGCTGAGCCTCATCACCCATCTCTCTCATTTGCCTTTCCAAAGGGCAGAAAGCAGAACAAAGAGAGGTCTTGCCAAGCTTCTTGGTTTAGGGCATGGGACTGGTTACATTATGATGTGGATAGAGATTTAGTCTTTTGTTTTTTTATGTGCAAAAGCAATTAAGAAAGGAAAAATGAGAACAGGAAAAGCAGAACCATCTTTTGTAAGTTAATTGAACTTTTGGAAGGAGTCAACAAACTCCTTTCGAAAGCATGAAAGTTGTTTGTCTCACAAGGATGCTGTTCAAGTGCTGTTAACTATACCAGCAACAACCAGTGATGTTGGCGAATTACTGTCTTCAGAATATGCTCGTGTGAAAGCTGAAAATAGACAGTATTTGTTGAAGATAATATCTAACTTACGATTTCTTACTCATCAGGGATCTGCTATACGGGGACACGGTGATGGAACTGATGGCAATTTTAACCAACTACTAATGATTCGTGGAGAAGATGACCCAAAGGTATAGCTAAGTAAAAACAAGTTGAGATGTAAGATTACTTTTGGTTTGATATTTCAGATTCTTGAGTGGCTCAAGAGAAAGAGAAAGAAATACACATCTAATGTCATCCAAAATGAGATATTGAAGGTTATATCTTTGATGAATCTCCAAATAGTCATTTCTCAACTGCAAGATTCCGAGTCTTCACTATTACGGTAGACAAAACCACTGATGTATCTAATACCGAACAGGTTAGTTCTATAATTAAACACAGTTCTACTAACACTCATTGTTTCTTCCTTTCAGGTGGGTATATAGTGAATTATATGCACATGAAGTTTTTACTGGACTCTACGTTCTACCTACTATTCAGTCTGCTACTATTGTATCAGCAATTGAAGATGCACTTTCTGCTTTAATCTGCCTTTATATAAGGCACGTTGTCAATGCTATGATGGGGCGAGTAACATGGCTGGCATCAGGAATGGTGTTGCAAAATAAATCCAAGAAAAGGAACTGCGATCTATATTTACACATTTGTTATGGGCATGCATTAAACATTGCTGCTAGTGACACTGGTCAAAAGTGTAAACTTATGAAGATGGCCGTAGAAACAACCCATGAAATAACAAAGCGAGTGAAATACTCCCCTAGAAGGGAGAATTTATTTCTTCAAATAAAAGATGAGTTAGCACATGCCGCACCTGGGGTCAGAGTTCTCTGCCCTACAAGGTGGACAGTGAGAGTTGAATCTATGCTAATAACTATGAACTTTTGTTTGAGCTGTGGAGCTGTGGAATAAGGCTTGCTCTATCTTGACACTGAAACTATAGCACGTATTAAAGGTGTGGCAGCACAACTGCTTCATTTGATTGTGGTGATCACAAGATTTCAGCATACAACCTCCCTAGACTTGCACCAAAATGGGTTACTTGTGGCTAAGTACTTCTTAATCACCATAAGATTAATAACAAAAGGTACTCGACACTCACCAGTTGTAGTCTGTTTAAAAAAAGCAATAAGTAAACTACGTATTTTACTAGGTAGGTCTAGAGTTTGTGGGATTATATATCATTATTGCACACACACACATACATACAGAGAAAAACAAACACAGAGAGAGAAAGAGAGGGACACTCATACACATACATGCATGTACAGTCACACACTTACATGCACATTTACATGAATGCATACACGTATATTAACATGCAGCATGAATGCACACACACAAACACACATCCACAGGTTTTGACTCTTGGCTATCTTGTTGCTAAATCCCAGCTATATTTTTTCTACTGTTACAGCCGAGTTGCCAACATTTCTAAACACAAATAAGTTGCATTTAATCCATTCCTTAATCACACACACAAAATACAGTCTATACCAACAAATTTGATCATGTACAAAATATTTATTGGCAAGCGAAGCAAGCCCTCAGTAGGAAATAGGACAAACAACAAACCACCTCCCCATGGGCCCTAATGAATAAAGACAAATTGGCTGCAGAGGCATGCGAGAAAAGGCTGTGTTAACTGATAGACACAGTTACTCGGCTCATCAACATGACTTAGCCATTTCTTCTTCTTCGCACTCTCTTCAGTGCCGAGCATTTAGTACTATTCTAGATAGGGATTGCTTTATGTTAAATAAATTTTACGGGTTGAGTTAAGCACGAAAATGTATCACACAAAATATTTATGAGGATGAATATCTGAGTGATTAAAAAATAAGAAAGAGCATGTGCAGGTGTCCATGTATGTCGTGTTAGCTAACCATTTTCGGTTCTAGCTGTGCCATCACTATCTAAACTAGTGTTTTCTATGGTTCTTGCAAGTACTTTAAAGGATTGCCTGATTCCAAAGGTCCAGATATCAACCTTGCTTCACTCAAAGGCTACAGCAGTAGCCAATTGTGAAGTTGAAGAAGAACTTCAAGATTAACTCTTGGCTGTTACTGCAAACTTGTGATGACAATATTTGTTACTCATTCACATGCTAGCTGGTCTCCAATGGCTGTCAGCCAGATGCTGTAGTAGACAGGTTATATAGGCACAAGTAGAGCAGGTTCTTTCAAACATGTTCATCTCTTATCCATGAGCTCTTAAAATGACCATGTTTGATTTTTTGTGTGTGTGGGAGCGTAATCTTTTCATGTGTTATTTTTTCGTGGGCAACTAGAAACAAAGCATAGTGAAATTGTTATTATGATTTTCTTGAGGTATCTGAAACCGTCTGGTGCTAGAGACTGTTGTAGGAACCTATTGTTACCAGACCACAGCAAAGAAAAAATCTGATTATTTGAGGGGGAAAACTGTTAATGCTATTGCCTGTGTGTCTGAAACATTGGCTATTGAAGCTGGGGGAGGGCATGGGTAGTTCTACCATCACTAAGATCCCTACACCAAAGCTGAAATTTCTCGATGAAGTTCATAATAACTGGTATGTATCTTAGCAACAGCAACACAAAAGATCTGTCAAAAATTAAGAATGTATCCATTATCACATCAATTTTTACCAATTTTATAACAAAGGAAAATGTGTAATATAATTTGAAAAATATAACTACTAAACATTTTTTTGAGAAAGTATTCAATTTTTTGCTGATTTGGTTTCCCACAAAAAATGAGGCACGGAAAAATGACATGCGCATTTAAAAAATATTCTACATTGATCATTTCAAGAGAAGCATGAGCTAAGATATGGACATGCTATGAGTTTTGATTATCCCTTCGAAATTGAAGGTCTACCAGCCAATACACCTTGCCATGGTACTATTACAATTGTAAGTTCATTTTTGATGTTACAATAATATTTCATGTGTACGTATTGTGTTTGCGGTTGGTGAAACATTGCTGCAGTTCTACTAGCTCCTGCCGCAGGGCTCAAACAAGCACAGGAAGGCTAGCATTGGTTTTACAAAAGTGGATGTTGCACTTTCCCTGGATGTTAGAGTTGGACAATGAGCAAGGTGTGGCGCATTTGTTCAGCATAGGCCTAGGAAGGTCGCCATTGCTCAGACATCGATCAACTTGCCTCGCATGACTCTAACAAGGCTGAGCTTAGCGAAGCATGCAAAGAGCGAGTTCTAAATCACCATTGACTGACTTGGATTTGAGGCGATGGTGCAGTGCCTAGGAGTGATTATAGCTTAATCCTCACTTTACAAATAAAGTGTCTTCTTATTTTCTATTTTAGGGTTTATGAAACCATTTCTTCCAGAATCATCATTATAATCAGTATTCACTAAAGTTATATTCACTAATATAATATGAGCATTCAGGCTTCAGTATAATTTGCATAATTGTTGCATAATACTGTATTGATTCATAGCTCTATTACATGCAACAATATTATGTCTTAGTCAAGTGTACCTCCTGCAACCTGTAAACACAATAATGAATACAAGACCAAAATACACAGACCATGATCATTTATTCGTCTGCTACTCACTGATGACATGCCAATATTCCTTTCAAAAGTCCTGCGGAGAACACTCAAACTGAATAACTAAACTGTAATGTGATGTAATATTTAAGTTTCTATTATGAAAATGTTAAATGCTACATATATATTATTTGTTCTTGTTAAAACCTTGTGGGTAAGAGAGCTGTAAAATGTGATTTGCACAATACATTAAGATTTACCAGAGAGAATTACTTTCTCTTGTGGCTAAGTTTCCAGCCCTAGCCAGATAAACTCTGTAATAGTTTGACTTGTTACATTTGGTGGCAGTGGTAGGATATCTCTGTTGAAAGGCACTGTCACTAGCAACTTAGCTAGATGACTATGAGGACAGGAACAAAGTGACAATGAAATCAGATCGCACCAAAATATCTCATACAGAGGAGCAGGCAGAATATGGGGAATCACCGATGGCACTCCTAAAAAATGCTGCATGTGCAGCATGAGTCACTTTTGACCCAATGGGAGGCACAGCAGCAAGCAGTCGCAGAGAAGCAATTGGCCTATCACCACCTTATCCTGAGGCTTATGAAGCAGAAAGAGGAGGGAATGTGCATCTACAAGAAGAGATGGCCGAATTTCAGCAAATATTTGCAGAGAAAGGGTTGGGGGAGAAAGTGAGGCTTCTAAAACCTACCCATCATAAACTAGATGAAGGGGAAGAAATGGAACACTTGTTGATTAACTTTAAACAAATAGCCATTTAACTGATGTAGCCCCAGGAGCAGAAGCAACAGGAGGGCCATAGACCCCTGATAAGGGGTCCAGAGAACTGAATGGAGGGATCCAGCAGTATTTGGAGCTTTGTGAACCATTAGACATGATTTGGGAGCAAGTTAGGGGTTGGATCATTGCAAAAACTAACCTTCTCAATCTCTGTCAATAAAATCGGCCCATTCCATCAGGAAATAATAATATTATCATTTTTACCTGATGACTGTTCCCTGAAAGGGAAGCCAGGATATACAGAATGAATACTGCAGAATTTTTATAAATGGACTTACAGAAAAAAATCATGAACTGATCAACTCGCACATGAGCATTAGTAAAGACGATTAGTAGTGCAGCCAAAAAGTCACGAAGTTAATTAACCAGCACATGAGCTGGAGTAGAGAGAATTAGTAGCATAGCTGGTAGATGTGAGTTGCTACAAACAGAGAATGCTTGTATGCTAAATTTGTGCCTCACTAAATAAGTGATTTGGGTCGGTGTATGCATATGCAAAGAGCTTATGTACAGTGCACGTGGGGAAAATCAAGTCACATGTTTTGCAGGTTCAGATCCAACAACTGTTATGGCAACATTTGATTCGGACCCCATCAGTGCTGGTATGACAATAGGATTGCCACTTTGGGTTGGTGAGTTTGAATACATTTTCAGACAATATGATACATACTTAAGTAAAGCTTGTAGTATGTGTTCTGCCTAAATTAGGTTATGCTGAGTTCATGCCTGGCAACCTACTTAAAGGAGCCAGGGGGTAGGATTCAGCAGAGTCCTGTGGATGTAAAAAGTGATCATATCTCAATAACCTTAAGTTATAGCCCTAAGTATTCCTTACTAGCTATAAGCTATAGTGGGATCCTTAAAATGGTGGCTGCGAAAGGAAACGGAACTTACTCCGTTCAAGCAGGGAAGCTACTAACATAAATCCTACAGGCTCTTCACATCTTCACACTCTCCAGTGCTCTCCAATCTTAGTAGAGTATATCATCTACAAGGTCTCATGTGAGGGTAGCCAGAGATTCGGAGATGACGACACCACTTCAGAATGTGAGCCTGTATACACTGCAGTATCACCGGAGAGAGACAGTGTTGTGGGCCAGCTGGCAGAATTTTTCATTATGATGGAGACCAAATAACGGGAAAGAGAAAAAGCCAAAGAAGAAAGAGAGCAAATCCAACGGGAGAAGAACGAGAAGAAATGAGATGGGGAGAAGAAGCTGAAAGAGAAAGAATCAGACAAGACATAGAAGAACGGAAAGAGATTAGAAGGTAACAGAAGCAAAAAAAAGCTGAACGTGAAGAAATCAGAAGCCAGACAGAGTGAGGTGGGAGGATCAGAGAAGTGGAGACTAAGAGACTAGAACAAGATGAGCTGAGGAAGATGACAAAGGTGTCAGAACAAATGTGAAGACACGAGATGGGATAAAGACAGAGAAAAAAGGAGAGCAGGGAGAGATGTACCAAAATTAACAGCCCTGAAGAATGTAAGATATAGAGGTCTTCCTACATATTTTCAAAAACTACATGACATTGTACAAAGTGGACAAAGAATACCTGACAGTAAACCTACTCTCATTATTGGACGAAGCCTCTCTCTGTTTTCAAGAAGGAAACCATTAGAACAGAGCATGAATTTCAGGATACTCTGTGAGGACCTGATTGCTTTCTATGGAATCACCCCAAATCATTATAGGATGCTGTGGAGAGATACGTCCATGCTGCCCACGGAAAATGCACAGCAATTTCAGCAGAGACTGTTCTACACCCTCGAATACTGGACCAAGACTACATCGAGAAAGGCAGAGGTACTTGAGGTGATGATTGCTTTCGACCGACTCTTATCCAGTTTGCCCAACAAAGTGCAGACATAGGTGAGGACACAAAATCCCACCACCTCCTCCTAAGCAGCAAGGATGGTTGATGATTACACTTTCAGCCCACCAAAAGTAGATCAACCACGGAAATAGGGACTGAGGTAATACGGAGGACCAGACTGGACTAGAGGAAGATACAGGCAGGACACAGCACGATCGGACAACATCAAGAAGCAGACAAATCCTGCTCCCAACTATGACCTGATCAAGGGCCTGAAGTGCTACCATTGCAATGAGTTTGGGCACATAATGGCAAAATGCTTAAAGAAAGTCTGTATGTAAGTACAACTTCTGCTAATCATCTTTCTCACAGGCCGCATCAATGGGAAAAGTATGGAGAGGATGTTGGTCGACTTTTTGCAACCAGTCCCAAGTACACCCAACGTAGGTACCCAGTGACTTCAGGAATGAAGGGACAATCGCCATCAGAGATCGAGGCAACACCTTCACCAGCTACGCCACCACCCATGTCAAACTGATCTACTTGGCGTAAACCACACAATCATGAAGGCAGTAGCTCAGGGCATAAAATTTGACGTAATATTAGTTGTAGATGTACCCAATCTCGTTTCTTTGCTTTACAAATCAGAACAAGCCGACAACCCAAAAGACTCTAACAGGCGTTGCAGTTTCACGACACAGAATCAGAGAGCGATAAACTATGAAGAAGACTCCATCACCTCTAGTTCAGAGAATGAGGAACCGGCCTCAGAAGCAGGATCAGGTGTGGAAGAGTTGAGTGGGCCATCAGCTGATGAGGAGGCGGTAACACAACTTCAGGACAGAGCCACGACAGAGGAGTAGGAGCCTAAGGATAACCATCAATCGTATGACAGAGACGAGATGAACTGACTATTGATGTCTTCATCAATGCATCTAAAGGCTTCCAAACGGCAATAGAGGGAATATAGGTTGAGTTATGCTGTAGTACTAAGCCAACCAGCTGTTCATGGCAGCATGGACCAGCTACAGAAGGAACAGGAGACGGACCCTACCCTGGAAGAAGCAAGGCGGAAGGCTGACCTTCCGAACTCCGTGTTCATCATTAGAAAGGAATTGCTTTTCCAAAAATGGACACCCAAGGCCAGACAGAGTCAGACAGCTACTCCTAACAAAGTGTTACCAGGAGACAACATTCAGAATGGCCCACAGTACTCTAGGGGCCGGATTTTTTGGGAGAAAGCGCACAAGAGAGAGAATAATGCATCGGTTCTTCTAGCTGGGCCTACGACAAGACGATGCTGATCTTTGCAGATGGTGCCAAATTTACCCATTATCAAAAAAAATCAGTAAGGTGGTCATGGATATGGTTGGTCCCTTTCCCACTACAAGAAGGCTACAGATATATACTCACTATCTGGATTACGGGACAAGGTTCCCAGAGGTATTCCCGATGAAGGCCACAACAGCTGGGATGTGGCAGAAGCCTTTGTAGAATTGTTTTGCCAGGGTAGACTTCCTTGATGAGACTTTAACATACAGAGGGTCAATTTTTTTAGTGAATTAATGCAAGATTTTCACACGATGTTCGGCATTAAATTTGTTAAGACCTCTGCTTACCACACCGTGACTGATAGCATGTGCAAACAATATAATGGGACCCTTAAGAATGGCCTAAGAAAGTATGTTGAGAAGTTATGAGGCCAATGGCACAAGTGTATCCCATACTTACTGTTTATATTTTTCAGGGTTCACTTGGGCATAACCCAAGAGCACCCCTGGATGTTGGAGGAGTGGGTAGAGCCAACTTCAAGAATAAATGTGGTGTTGTTCCTTTTGGACACCTACAATGCTAAACTAGAGCTGGCCAGAGATATGCCAGAGACCACAGAAGTCATAGCCAAGAACACAATGAAGAGGTGGTATGAGAGAAAAGCTCGTGATTATGACCTGGTGTTGGTGCTCCTGCCCTCCACATCAGACAACACAAGCTGTTAGCAAGATGGCAAGGACCATTTACAATAACGGAGTAGCTGTCTGGGACAACCTTCAAGGTGAAGACACGACAGAAACAAGAACCTTTCACATCAACATGCTGAGTAGGTGGGAGTCATCACCCTCAGTGGTGTGCCTTATCATCTGCAAAAGCTGCTTACCAGGTCAGAGGCCTCTGCCACAATGACAGCCAGTATCAACCTTGAGTTGTCCCCAGAACAGCATTGGGATGAGACACAACTGATGAAGACACACCAAGATGTCTTCAAGGATAAACCTGGTCTAACCAAGCATGAGGATTGAAACTGGTGAGACCAAACCCCTCAGTTCACCACCCTATCAGATCCCCCATTCAAGCTAAAGAAAGTGAAGGAGGAAATCAGCCAGATACTGCAGGCTGGGCTGATACATGTGAGAAGCAATCCATGGGCAGCACTGATTGTGCTAGTCCTAAAGAAAGATGGCATACAGATGGCTCAATGCAGTGAATAAACCTGATCCTTTTCCAATGCCAAGAGTAGAAGACCTGTTCGATGGCTTGGCAGCTACCAAATACATAACACCCTGGACCTCACTCAGGGCTATTGGCAGGTCCCCATTGAAGAAGAATCAAAGTAGAAGACGGCTTTTACCATGCCATTCGGCAAGTATGAATTTTCAGTGATGACATTTGGCCTAGAGGGGGCTTTTGGTCAACCTTTCAAAGGAAGATGAATTCCTAATTTGGTGATGTGGCAAGTTACGTGTCCATGTATATGGATGACCTTCGTTATCTTTAGTGCAGATTAGGAGAAACATCTCACCCATGTTAGTAAGACCCTAACCAGACTGGCCAAAGCAGGGCTGATGGTTAAGAGTTCCAAGTGCCAGATGGCTATGTCCAAGTTCCTTTACTTAGGTCATGTGGTGGGTAGGAACCAGGTCAGACCTGAAAAAGTCAAGATTGGAGCCATCCGAGATTTCATGCGACCACGAAAAAAGGACATCTGCACATTGATAGGCCTCACCGTACCAAATTATGTAATTATTGCTGCACCCTTGACAGATCTGTCCAAAAAAGTATGTCCAGACAAGCTAGAATGGATATCACAACATCAAGGTGCATTTGATAAAATCAAACTGGCTCTAACCTCTGACCCAATCCTCTGTGGTCCAGATAGCAGAGTTTATCCTCCAGTCAGATGCCTCGGACATGGAGATAAGAGCAGCATTGAGCCAGGCAAGTGAAGAGGATGGTAACCGACCAATAGCATTCTACTCAAGGAAGTTGAAATTGAGAGACCAAAATTATGCAGCAGTGGAGAACGAAAATCTGACCATGGTGGATGGAATCAAACACTTTTTAGTATATATAACAAGAGTGCCCTTTCAGGTGGTAACTGATCACAGCTTTTCCGCTACCTCAAGACCATGAACGACGTAGGTGGGGGGAGACTAACACGGTTGGCATTAGGCCTACAACCATTACTGTGAGTCAGCAATGCTGATGGACTCTCTCGTCAGGCCTGGGAGAAGGATGAGCACTCTACCACAATGCAGGAGAAGGGGAGAGCGTTAGGGATCTCCCAAACCTGGAGACCCCTACAAAAGTCTGCAGCATAACATAACTGATGGCTAAAGAGAGAACAGACCTGAAGTATGGATTAGAGATGCACACATTAAATGTCCAATCAGAGTTGGCCAGCTCATCATACATGTATGTGTTTTACATTAATAAGGTAATGCTGAGTTCATGCCTGGCAACCTACTGAAAGGAGCGATGGGGTGGGATTCAGCAGAGCCCTGTGGATGTGAAAAGTGATCATATCATCACAATAATGTTTAGTTGTAGCCCTAAGTATTCCTGGCTAAGCAATAGTGGTATCCTTAAAAAATACCACTTTTCTTCTTTTGGGGGGTCATTTTGTCTTGTATAAGCATTACTAATAAAAAAAAGGTGATAATGTAGATATGACCACTGTAGCTTTAAAACCTTACTCTGTACTCTAGTCACTCTCAGTTCTATAAGGAAGGAGAAGAAAGGCAGCTCCTGGCAAACCGTTAGCATCAGCCACTTACTTCTGTGTTTTGGTCCAATTTTTTAATTAGAAAATCACGTGCTCTGATCTTTACGAAGCATGTCATCGCTACGTTTGTATTTGAGCATGGGTAGATTAAAGTTAACGTGTGGCAGGACTGGATAAAATGCCAAAAAGTTTCAGGATGATAGCTTCCGGACAGGTAACTATTATTATGGTTAATGCATCATCGTTGCAGTTGAGAATGTTTGGGAGAATGAGTAAGAAGTTAAATTGAAGGTGGCAAGCAAGATATTTTTCTTTTAAATATAAATTGGTGTAAATCACCCGTAATGTCCACAGAAAATTGTCGCTATCTGTATTTTGTTGTTGATACCAAATGGCAAAAGTTAGGTGTTTACTAGCTGCATGGAACCTGCTTAATTTAAGGCGGGGCTTCAGGTCCAAAAATGTTTTTTGTTTTTGTTTTTTGGGTTTTTTCTTCTTCCCATAAATATGTTACCAGGACCTGTAAGATGCTGCATTCCTAATTTGAAAAGATTTGGATGCTCCATTCTGGACTTATAGTGACTTTTGTACATACACCTCCATTCAATTCTTGGGAAAGAAGACTGTCCATGGAGGGTGCGTTTCGATGGTATTTTTTATTTTAACTTGGGGTTACAACTTTAGAGCTCCGTAGATTCTGCAAACTTCATGGTATGGACTTGATATATAACTCAAAAGATAGGTCTCTCTGTGTGCTCTCTTTTGATACTAAAATATGTTTCATAGGTATAACTAGGCAAGTTACTAGACCCTAAAGTGGAGGGACCTCAAAAATCTGCATCCCAAAGTCCCCCATTCAGAATAACTCCAGATTGCTAATTACATAGTGCCAAAAAAAATTAAATTGGTACGAGTGGCATGCAATGACCTTTTTCATTAGGCGTTAAAATTTTATTACCTGGTCAAGCGCGCGGGTGGAAAATTGAGGGCGTTGATTGGAAAATTGAGGGCAACGCCCTCAATTTTCTACCCGCGCGCTTGACCAGGTAATAAATTTTTAACGCCTAATGAAAAAGGTCTAGGCCACTCGTACCTATTTGGCACTTAGCAATCTGGAGTTATTCTGAATGGGATGCAAGTTTTTGAGGTCCCTCCACTTTAGGGTCTAGTAACTTGCCTATAGTTATACCTATGAAGTTATACCTATGAAACATATTTTAGGATCAAAAGAGAGCACACAGATAAACCTATCTTTTGAGCTATATATCAAGTCCATACCATGAAGCTTTCAGAATCTACGGAGCTCTAAAGTTGTAACCACAAGTAATTTTTTTTTAAGTAAAAAAATACCCTCCTCCCCCTTTAGAAGGCTGTAACAGCTTTTTGTCAAATTCTGGTTTCCAATCGCCATTCACAGCATAACTAGGTTTAAATTTTTTTTTGGCCCAAACCTTGTATATCATTTTGAAGCTCTTTCTTTGCTCTTTGTGTTCAATGATCATTTTTTTTTAAATTCATAATAATAAAAAGTGATGTTGCTTAGTGGGTGTGTCATCTCTATGAACCCAGCAAACAGTGGGAATATAAAATAAAAAAATTCTGGTCGTCGATAACAAAGAGTAATGCATTATCTAAACAAACAACAAATTTGAAGTCATTTGATCCAATATCCAAGATGGGAAGCTGCGAATGGTGATTTTGAGGAGGTCTGATGGCTGCAGGTATCTAGATAGAAAAACACCTGTAAATAATTATATTATTATACATATCACTTGAAAGCACATAGAAAGGGCTATCTTTTGACACAAAAATTATATTTGTAGCCCTAGAAACCTAAAAGTTATGATGGTTTTTACTTCGTGGCATGTTTTTTGTGGTTTGACCTAAAGCCCCCCCTTAAGTACCAATATAGGATTGGAAACTCAAGAAGGATCTGCATGGATAATTAGATTTTAAGCAGCTGAAAGTGAAGTGACTCCTTCTTCGCTGCAGAAATACTGCTGCAAAGGCTAGATGACCTCTTGAAAGAGTCCAAAGAAAAGTTGTTAAGGGGGAGAATGGACACTTACTACATGTAGGGCATTAGTCATTGTTGTGTAATATCAATTAATTTTTATGTGAAATATTGTCGTGGCTGTCATATCTTCACAGATTTCTTTAAAAATACGAAATTTTGCTGATTTACATTAGCTAAAAATAACTTTAGTTGGTGATCTCATTAGCATTGTTTAAGATGTGAGCCATTTTGACAGGTTGCAGCCACTGCATTTGAGGCATTTTAATTAAGAAACCGGTGTTCGCATATTCAACATAATTTATGAACAAACCACAAGTATCTATGCCACAGATAAGTAGCACCAGCCCTTCTTGCTATGGTGATATATTATGCACCACCCAGCTTAAATTAGCCAGCATGTAAATAGCCAACATTTCCAACCAGATGCAAAGAACATTTCTAAACAAAACATTAAAAAAAAATGCTGTATCTAGTAATATGCACTCAATTTGAATCATCTTCGATTGAAACTATTGCACTTCTTACAAAAAAAAAATTCACTGCTAAGTTAGTCTGCTGGAAGGATATGTTTATTCTCATCCACTTGCTGACCTCTCTCCTTCATCAGTCTTGCACCTACCCTTTCATTTGAATTATTGAACTTTCTTAGAAAAATGCCAGAAGTTGGGGTAGCTGCCATTAAATAAGTCCATATGCAGAGAGTCGATTTGAGTTTGTATTCATTGATTGGTTCAAAGATGCTGAGATGATTTCTACAAATATTGGATCAGAGATCACAATCCCAAGAAGATGCAATCATCAGAAGCATTGAGCAAGCACTCCTGCTAATACAACAAGGTGTGTTGCCTAGCAATGTTAAACTTGGGAGGTGTTCCCAGTAAAAAGAACACATTTTAGAGCCTAGAGGTCTTCTTTCTAATACTGTGTAAATTAGCAAACATGTATATTAAATAGAAGGTCGTTGTCAGTGAATCTCTCCTAAGCTCCACCTAGGTTCTACTTTGTCTATCCAGACACCAGGTAACCTAGTCTCAGAATCACACTGATTGACGCCCACAATCCAATTGTAGACCAGCTGCTAAATCCTAGCAGCCTCCCTCCCCCCCCCCCCCCCCCCCCCCCCCCCAGAGTATAGATATGCTAATACACAAAGTGGTTCTTACAACAATAAATATATATCCACACTTTCGAATACTCATGCTACATGCACACAGTATAGCTTATCAATAAGTCTATCTGGCTTTTTTCTCCCTGTTCTAGTTTGTTCAGCTGTCTTTTATAATTCTGAGCCATTTGTCCGGACACTCCCTTTCCTGGTGACCAATCAGAATGCTTGCGGTTGTCGGTGCTGTGTCTATAGAAGACTTTCGAAAGTCTTTCACGACTACTGGTAAAGAACGAGTGGCTTTGTCTATTCTGTGTGGTTTGTGGTTGTGTATCCGGATGTACTTTCTGTTTGTGTGGTTGAACAGGCGGTTGTGTGCTTCCTGGTTGGTATTCATTAGTCAGAAAGGTTTCTGACATTTCCCCCTCCTTTAGACGAGAACCATGTTCTCGGGAGAGTCCGTCTGCATTCCCATTCTGACTTCCTGGGCGGTAAACCATCGTATAACTATATGGTTGCAGAGTTAAAACCATCTAGCAATTCGTCCGTGGCTGTCCTTTAATCTCGATAGGTGGGTTAGTGGGTTGTGGTCTGTCATGATCTGGAAAGGGACTCCCTCCAGATAAACACGAAAATGTTTGGCTCCCTCCACAATTGCCAGGCCCTCCTTCTCCATGGCTGAGTATTTAGTCTCCCTAAGCAGTATCTTCCGGGAACCAAATGCTATCGGATGTTCTTCCCCTTCATCATCGTTTTGACTCAGAACATAGCCAATTCCGGTGTTTGACGTGTCTGTCTGAAGTGTAAAACTTCTCCCCCATATCGGTGTGTTCAGAACTGGATATGTGGTCAACCGTCTTTTTAATCCGTGAAAAGCTGTTTCCTCCTTGCTCGTCCAAATAACTCGATTTGGAGAGTCCTTTTGAGTGAGGTCAGAGAGAGGAGTAGCTACTGTCGAGAAAGAGGGTATGAACCTCCTATAGTAGCCACAGAGCTCTAAAAATGCCCTAACGTCCTTCTTCGTCTTTGGGGTTAAGAAGTACCGTACTGCTCTGACCTTTGCCTCCATGGGTCGAATCTTTCCTCCACCTACCACATGTCCTAGGTAGGTGCAGATATTGCAAGTGAAATTACATTTCATCTCCTTGATATTAAGGCCTGCTTCCCTTAATCTGGCGAATACTTCCTTGAGATGTGTCATGTGTTCTGCCCACGTTTGGCTGTGGATGATGATGTCATCCAAATATGCAGTGGCATATTCGTAAGTGTCGCTGAAGATTTGGTCCATCAACCTTTGGAAGGTTGATGGGGCTGCAACGAGTCCAAATGGCATTGTCAGAAACTCGTTACTTCCCCCAGGGGGTTACGAAAGCTGTTTTCTCCTGGCTCGTTCGCTCCATCGGCACCTGGTGATATCCCTTGGTAAGATCCAAGGCAGTGATCCATCGAGAATTTCCAATCCCATCTATCAATTCCTCTATTCGTGGGATGGGGTAGGGATCTGCTTGAGTGACCAAGTTCAATTTCCTGTAGTCCATGCACATTCTTTTTGTGCCATCTTTTTTAGGCACCAGCACCACAGTGGGGCGGCCCAGGGGCTCTTCGAAGGTCTGATAATCTTCTGTTCTAGGAGTGTTTTGATCTCTTGTCTTAGGCATTCATGGGATGAGTGGGCAAGACGATATGCCGGCAGTTGAATCGGGGATGCCTCTCCTGTTTCTATGTTGTGTTCAATCATCGTGGTTCTTCCTGGCACGTCCTTTATCACATCTTGGAACTCCTGCTAGAGTTTATTGAGTTCCTTTCTCTGTTGTGATGTTAATTCTGTCTTATGCGGTTTCTTTTCCTCCTCATCCTCAGATGTGGATTCGGACGTTTCTTGATCCTCGGAAAAGAATACTGCTGGTACTGGAGAATTCCAAGCCTTTAGCCCATTGACGTGGAAGGTTCGGAATCATTTGGGACCTTGACCAAAGTCCTCCTCGTAAGTTACATTGGTTAATTTCCTCGTTATAACCATTGGACCTCTCCACTCACTGCTTAGCTTTTCCAGCCGCTTGGGTTGGAAGACCAGGACATAGTCTCCCACTTGGAAACTCCTCTCCTTCGCTTTCATGTCGTGGAACTTGTTGTGGCCTCGTTTCGCTTCCGTTTCATTGGAAGTGGCTAGTTCCTGGGTTATCTCCATCTTCTCTCTCAACGCCCGAAGAAATTCCACCACCTCGACGACTTTCTCGCCCTGCTCTCCTCTCCAGTATCGAGAAAGTTCGTCCAGTGGCGTCCTCATACTTTTCCCATAGACCAACTCGAATGGGGAATACCGTGTGGAACTGTGTATCGTTCCCCGGTAAGCCCACAATACAAATGGAATACACTTGTCCCATTCCTTCTCACACTTTTGGGTCAGTTTTCTCAATAATCTTTTGAGGGTGGAATTGAACCGTTCTACCATACCATCCATTTGGGGATGGTATGGAGAGGTCTTAATCTGTCTGAGTTTGCAAAATTGCTTCATTGTGCGAGAGATAAAGTTACTCCCATTATCTGAGAGAATTTCTTCTGGGACGCCCAACCTTGCGGTTAACTCAATCAAACAGTCTATGATTGTCTCAGTAGAAGTGTTTTTGAGGGGAAATGCTTCTGGCCATTTTGTGGCATAATCCATGACCACAAGAACAAACTTATTCCCCGCCTTCGTTCTTTTCAGGGGCCCAAAAATATCCATGGCTACCCTCTTGAACGGGGTGCTAATAACCGGTAAGGCATGTAAGGGTGCCCTTTGTACAGTCACGGGGGTTGCATATTGACATGTAGGACATGACTTACACATTTCCCTCACCTCCTGGGTTAAATTAGGCCAGTCCATGGATCTCCGGATAGTCTCTAATGTTCTCGTTAGACTGAAGTGTCCAGCTGTCAGTGAATTATGGGCCATCTTCAGCACTTCCGTACGACACTCTCGTGGAACAACGACCAAGTCTTCTCCCTGACTCTTGTACGATTTCTTCATCAGAATTCCTTCCTTCCAAAGGTAAGGACCGTCTTCCTCACCAGCTTGTCGCCTTTGTTTCTCTAATGAGGGGTCAGTCAATTGCAGAGCACGGAGTTGGTTCGGGCTGATTCTGTCTGGCATCAGTGAAGGTTGTGATTCCTTATGATCCTCGATTTCTTTCTTGTCCTCCACGCTGGCTTTGAATACATCATCTTCGAACTCAAACAGCGTCTCGAAGTTTGATTCTAATTCGTCTTCCTCACTGACCTCTGTGTCAGTGAGCATAACCCTCTCGTTCTCTTGTTGGGTTTTGGATTGCTCATCTTCCATGACTTTCTCATGCTCCTGGGCTCTGGTCATTACCATAGCTTGGTTCGGTTCCCCATTCCCAGCACTATCTGATTCCTGCATTAGAAGCTCTTTCAGATCCGGAACATCTTGCCCCACCAGCATATCCACTGGTAAATGGGGTGACACACCCACAGTCAGCTGATATTCCTTCCCCCCCCAAGTTCAAGGTCACCTCAGCTGCGGGGAACCATGTCTTGGTCGCATTGGCGGTGGTGTATGGAAGGCTCCACCCCAGTCTCCTGTCCTTTGGCATGCAACGGGCATGTACTAACGACTTGGTACATCCCGTGTCTAGCCACGCCTTAATCTTTTGTCCATTCAGCTAGGCCTCTCTGGTCCACTCATTATCCGACATTCTTTGGTTCAGCTCACAACCAATTTGGGCATGCTCAATTTTACTCGGCAGTCACGCTTCATGTGTCCCAATTGATTGCACCGAAAACATCTTACATCAGAGGGGTCTTTGGCTGGTGAGTAAACGCTTGCCCCACCCCCTTGGTACCATCTCTGTTTGTAATTGTTTTCCTCCCTCCTTCTCGTTGAAGGTTGTTCTGGGAATACCCCCACCTGACGTGTTGACTGCCCTCCTGTAGGTCGATCTGGCCCCACCTGACGAGTTGGCTGCCCTCCTGTAGGTCGATCCGCCCCCACCTGATGAGTTGGCTGCCCTCCTGTATCTCTGCTTGTGTATGATCGGTTTGCTAGGTGTCTCACAATCGACTCACATAACTCCTCATGAGTATCATGATCCAGGTTTCTCATCTGAGATTCTAGCCACCTAGGGAGTTTACCCAGAGTCAACTCAATTAGCACAGCATTCCGTGTATTCCTGGGGTTGGACTGTAGCCATTGATCGAACCACTGACGGTATGACCTCAACCAAGAATCTGGGTTGTTGAGATCCAACGACTGATCGAACACCTTCCTCCGGTAGGTCTCGGTGGAGATTTGATACAATGTCTCTTTTACTTCGACGTAATCTTCTTGCTGGTCCGCTGTCAATCGTGAAACTGCCATCATTCCCGCTCCTGTGAGTGCTCCTCTGAGATACAGAGCCCACTTTTCTCGTGGCCACTCCCCTGCTCTTGCCGTTACCTCAAAGGTATCCAGGAAAGCCCCCATGTCATCAGAGCCCTCTTGGAACTTTTGTAGAATGAGTTTAGGCTTTGGAACCGTTGGTATCGCTCTCTCCGCTCTCCCTGTTTCTCTCAACAGTTCACATAAACGTGTGTGCTGTTCGGCCACTCTCCTCTCTTCCCTCTCTGCCCTCTGCTGGTCCATCAGTATAATTTGGGTCAACACGTCTGAAATTACGGCTGAGGGGTCCACGTTTCTCTCTTGGTGGCGGGGACCTGTCAGACGTGGAAGCTCAGGGGTCTCATTTGAGTGGGTAGTACGGGTACGACGTTCTCTCGACCCATCTGTCATCTTAGATGTCGGTCTCGAACCGTGTCTCCCAAACAATCGAACGACAAAACAAGAAATTAATAGAACTAACAACCTAGCTCGAGTAGAGGGTCTGGTTTTCAAACTCCAAGGTAGTGATCACCTGAGTTGTCCCTGTCTAGCTGTTACACAACTCTCTTTAGAAGGAAAAACCTTCAACGAGAAGGAGGGAGGAAAACATTTACAAACAGTCTGATGAAGACTAGAGCATCTAGTCGAAACGTCGATGAATAAAATTTGAATTTGATTATTGAAAAGGTGATTTTAATGTTATGATGTCAACTGAGACTTCATTGGCTAGCTAAATAGCTTTGCTTTGAAAATAATTTTTGCTCAAAAATTATTTTCAAAGCAAAGCTATTTAGCTAGTCAATGAAGTCTCAGTTGAATAATCTTTCGACTAGATGCTCTAGTCTTCATCAGGAATAATCTTGCTAGATCTAGCTAAAGTGTGATTGAAAGGCAATGTATAAACACTCTCAGAGACTTTGGCCAAGTTTTTTGTGCTGATTCGAGTTTCTTCTGGTTCTAATTCTAGATTGATTTTCAAAGCCCTCATGCATTGCTATATATTACAACTATTAAAAATACAAAAATTGGTAATACAAGGTAGAATATTTTACACACACAGAGACATACACATGTTTCTCCACTATGGCCTGTACAAAATTTAGTCGTCATCATTTCAAGAATGATAAAGCCATACTGAGCATTCAGCACAGTGTGCACAGAGGCATGCTTGTTATTTTGGGAAGGATTTCCTGTGAAAATGAAAATGTGTTCATTTTACCACAATCTAAAATCTAAATCATTGGCTTTTCTTTAAAGATTTCAGACAAATATTTTCAGATAACAGTACCAATGCATATTCATACTTAGTGCTTCCATAATAAACCCACTGCATATTGAACCATGTTAGCTGCTTGATAAGCATAGCTCAGATTTTGGCATAACAAGCGCCATTCTCTCATTGCAGGATGTAGTCATTATCGTCTCCAGCCAAACAGAGCATTCATGGCAAATTGCCAGGTCAGCGCAGCGTGCACAGATGCCTGCTTGTTATTTTGGGAAGGATTCCCTGTGAAATGAAAATCAATTAAGTTTACCACAATCTAAAATCCAAGTAGATATAGCCATTTCTGTAATGATTTCAGATAACTATTTTCAATCAGTTAAACCGCATTTTCATACCTGTGGTTTCCAGAGTAAACCCACTGTGCTTTGAACCATGTTAGATAAGCATCATAACTATCATATTATCCAGTAAAAGTGGCAGGACTCAGCAAGAAAAAAATCATTGCAATATTTTTCTATGTTTCTATAGCACACATGCCAGTTGCGGCATCAGATTTTAGTTTAGGCAGAGATAGTTTTGGTTCCATTTGTAATGGAAGCCTTTTTCTTTTATCCTACCAGCAACAATGAAGGGAAGTGGAAAGATTCTGCTTAAGTTGAAACTGAGAGAAGCCAAGCATTGCACAGCAAGATAATGATGATCATAGCAATAAAACTGTCCAAACACAGCAACCTACAGTCAGGAGAGTCTCCAACAGTAGAGTATGAAGTCTTTGTGCATGCCAAGACACGTGCCGAGACGAACTTTACCCTGCCAGGGCTAAGGAATATCATTATTCCAGCTCTTGATTGAGTGATAGTAGACAAATATTCTCATAACTGTCATGATTATGAAAAGACTTATAGGAAAGAGGGCATACTAATAGGAAAATGGCTAATCAGGCAGTTAAAAAGTACAAATCCTTCTTTACAAGTTTTTCAGAGGCAATAACTGAGGTTCTCATCATGTTGTACTCTTTATGCAATAACTTGCATATTGTTCATTCTTAAAAAGATTCTAAGTTAATAGACTAATTTTACCACTTTTGGTGGTGTACTATTCTATAATAAAGTGCTTCAAGTTTAAATTAAAATTTGAATGGAAGTAAAAGTTTAAATATTGTCTTACACATTTAACTATTAGGTATCTTAGATGTTAAGAGTACCCTCATGATCACATGGATGCCATTTTTAATAAATTATGCTGCTATGGAAACCAAATTTTTGTGCTATGCCTATAAGTATGTATATACCAACTTTTAAGGAAATCTGTAAAACGTGTAATGTTTGCAGCAAGAGCAGTCCAACTGTATGTCAAACTGTCTATTAGCCAGTCCTTGTGATTTCAGTGGTGACAGATGGCAGTGGTGTTGGTGACATTTACTGTTATAGCAGTGAGAGGTGGCAGCTGAAGAAGCACTGAGAAATGTATAGTTTACTTCCAAGAAAATATTTTAAGAAGCTTCTAGCAACCCTTTCTATGATCTCAATCGTGGTGATGACGAAAAATAAGAAGAACTAGAAAACAGTATTTACAATCAAACCTTGTTACAACATTGTTCATGCATTAGATTAACTACTTTCAATAATATTGTGCTTGTATCTGTTAGTACAAACTACACAATGACAGGGATGAGGTGGTCATCTAGACATGGTAGCCAGCTGTACAAATATCAAAGCACATGCCTAGTCCTGGTCAGGTTGATCATCTCTCAATGAACTCTCAGTTTACATCAGAGAGATATGTCATTTTCACGATAATCAACAAAAGATCAATCACTGAAGTTTTGGTTAGTTACTCTGGCCTTTTTCAGGAAGACTCACTATTTGTATATCTAGGGCATGTGATGATAGGTGACTATATATGTTGGAATGAAACTCCCCATCTTTTCACTTCAGCTATTAACCACACTCATTTACCTATGCAGCAAGTTTTATTACCTCTGTGCAGCTTATAATCTGCTGCCTTTTTCTCTATCTTACTTTCATGTATATACAACTGCATTATAAAACCACAGAACAATTATTTACAGAAACCTCCAGTCAATTTGCTATAAGCTTAGATACCAGTGGCATTCACATCATCCTTGGGTTTTGTACATTCATGATTGCAGGAAGCACCAAAAACTAAAGTGAGTATATATTAATAAACACATTATATATATGTGCTACATTTTTACACTAAACTTAAGTTCCTGATGTGAAGTACAAGAGAAATTCATTGAAAAAACACAAAGTTCCCCCTTAGGGAGGCATTAAACCTTCCCCCACCCACCCATTTATTCCTCTATATATAACTCTTCTGAATTTGAAAAATTGGCCAAGAGGCCCACTCCCAATACCAAAATGGTACCAGGTCATGCTCTGGTTGTCATAACAAAAATAAGTGCTGGTAAGAAAACCAAGATAACCACTTTTCTCATGGCACACACTCTTTTATCTGAAGGTCAAGCATGCATATACTTATGCCACACACTCATACACACATACATGCATATACACATAATTATATATACACACACACAAAACATTTTTTTACAAACAACTAATAATGGACAGTAACATAATAAACACACCAAAATGTTTAGTGGCCAAGCCTACTTTTTCCGCTACCAAAAGTCATAGCCAAACAAGCATAAACTGCATAGCTAACTAGACAATGTTATCATTAAATATAAAAGTAATGTCAAACTCCAGTAGAAGTAGTCCTCGGAAGCTCTACCAATTCGTAAGAAGAATCTGGATCTTGCCCAATAACTTCACAAGATGGATCTGGATTTATCCTTACCACATCATAAGATGGATTTGTATTAAGGCCTATCACTTCATATGACGGATTTGAATCACATTTGACCTCTTCCTGTGTTACAGTGTACAGTTAAGATTAATATATAAAATATTATATACAAATGTAATGAATCTCCTGTTGTTTAGTGCATTGGATGTTTAATGCACACTGAATATTGAGGACTTCTCTCATTATACTTTAACAAATGTCTTTGTTTGGACACCAATATATCTTGCTGTGAAGTGTCCTACTCACTGTTGTTGAAACAACCACATATTTTTACCAAGAAAGCAATGTATTTCAGAATGAGTTACATGATTAATTGTTACTATTTTTGTGTGCTTTTTGCTGCTTGTGAAAATATAGCTGCAGGTCACTTAGAGCCCTTCTCCAAGCCTTCTAGCATACCACCTGTTACTTTGCAGTTCTCCATGGTATGGAGATCAAATCACTTTCAATAGTTCAATCCCCAACTATAACAATTGTTATGACAAGAAAAAGGTGCTCTAAAGTTCCATCTGGCTTATACAATGCAAATTGCATTAAGTTTTACTGGTGAAGAGTGTCTAAACATATTTGTGAATATACATTCAATGTACATGGAATATACATAATATGAACATACTTCAGAAAGTCATCATCAATTTATGCTTGATGGATCATCATGAGCACTTCCTTAGTCTGGTTTGTGAAACCAGCTCAGCCTACTTAGTGTGTTTCGTGACACTAGATAGTTCCTTCTCCTAGCTCATAGACAAGTCCTTTTCCTTGTCAGATTTTTAGACTAGTTCCACTATAGTCTTTTGAATCAGATGTATATTTATGCAAATGAAAGAGAGCATGAAGCTTTGATTTCTCTCTTGTGATTCAGATCATTTGGTAGGGCCTTGAATTGCACAATGTAAAGAATTTAGAATACTACACTTGATGGATGATAATTATGACAGGGTCTTGTGCCATGGAGTGGAGGTATATGCTTTGCTTTCTTGGGAGTCTCAAACCTAGTAGTATGAGATTAAATCAGGCAGGTCTTAGTTCTGAAAAAGTCCTTTACTGATTCAAGTGGAACTAGAAACCACACCAAGCTGGCTATTTCATGAATTTATTTCTTGAGTACTCCTTGCTTCAAAAACGAGCAAAGTTGGGAGCACAACCCTGACCCTTCTTCCAAGCCACCCCCAACACCAGCTAGTTAATTGGCAATATGAAATAAATCTGTAGCACCTATAACAATAAAATGCCTTTGCAGGAGCTATTGGTAGACGTGGAGGTACTGAAACATCAAATACTGTACTCACCAGTGTGAATTATGTGTGTTGTGATGGACTACATTAGGCTAACTGGTTTTGGCATGCAATGTGATAGAGTTACCCTCCATATCTAGTACACCATGTCAAATAACAATGGATATAGTAAGTGCAGCACACTCAATCTCAATTGTTCTCAGTGCGAACATTTTACAACAGACACACTGACCCATGAACCTAGATCACAAGTAGCTGCTGAGAACCAGAAAGCTCACTTGGGTGTCATCAAGTTTGAGTATAGCACGCTGCACCTTCTAGGTCCACGATTGACTTAGGATAGCTTCCCAGAGAAAATGTAAGGATAATGCTATCTTTGCTTGTGTTGGAACAGGTAGCTCCTACAAATGCCCAATATTTCCAGATGAAGATAGAAGTAATAAAATAACCTACTACACAATAGTGGAAGCAGTTCAAAATCAACACTGTTCTCTAAATCATGATTGACAGGGGGTTTCAGATGAGAACAGTTCATAAACACATAAACTCACACAAGAAAATAATGATCCACTGAGGAGAAAGATAATAGGAGAAAAACTTTACCTCTACAAACATAATTTTCTTCTTTGGGGGATTTTGCTTTTTGTTTTACAATTTAAAAAAATATTCGGCTTCTTGTTCTGTTTGTTGTTGTTGTTGTTGTTTGTCACCCACGCTTTAGTAATACACTAGAGGGTGTTAGGCTACATAATTATTATAATAGACTCACTTGAAACTCTTCACTTTGACTCTCAGGGTTATTCAGAGCTCTGCAATGGTTGTCAGAAATATGTAAAACATTGTGTTAAGAATTTTAATATGAAAAAAGTGTGGTGCCACTAATTTTATTCGGATTCAAAACTAGAGCTTAGTTTATACTCTTCAGTAGAGAATAAGAAAAAAGTTAACTCAAGTTTTAACTCCCACTAGAGACTTCATGACATAACAACCTTGTGGCGCAGGATGTCAATGAGATGATCCATCATTGATAAGCCAAGAGCCTACCACACACCTCCCTAAGATTGCAGCACATTGCTCCATGGGGGTAACCACCCCTATATATCCTAGTTACATTCTACATCATCAGGATGTCACATAATCAAGGATCTAGTAAGGGGCAAAAACTTGTGCAAACTAGTTTATTATTCTGTGCCTAAGGATATAAAACGGAAGAATGCATATGATAAAACTTACGTCAATGCAATAGGACTTCTTTCCACAGCTGTAATGTGTGGAATATAATTGACCGTAAAAAAGTAGATAAATGCTTGCATGAGAAACTTACCACGTGTACGAAGACAAAGTGCAATAATGGAAATCACACAGAATAGCAGGCCTATACTTATAACAGCAATTGGTAGAATCTATGGAGAACAATTTCATGAAATCAATTACACATTAACTACAATACTAATACTTTGTACATAGTTATGTTTGAGTCAAGAGTTTCATTCATGACAGGTACACTGTCCTCATCGTAGACTATAATCATTAATATTAGGTCATTCACAGTGTTGCTCGCATCAATTGTGCTACTAATGTCTCTTTTTCCTTCCACCACCCTCAGTAGGATATAGCTACTGCCATGAGCATTATTACTCCAAGCTATATAGATGGAGCATATGCTTCCCTCCACCAGACTCACACTGACTACCAACACATCATTAGTCACTGCAAAATGTACAACAGCAATCATTAAATGTAAACTTCACAAGGAGGTATTTCGTGAAGTAAAGCAAGTTCCCTATCATTACTGCACTCTTATTAACTCTATAGTTATTGCTAGTACTTCAAATATATGCATCACGTAGTGGTGCATTTTCACTGGCCATGATTTACTATATAAGAATTAAAGTGGAGGAATGTTTGAGTTACCCAACTTTGTCCGCATGTTAATTGGTATAATGCCCCTCCTAATGCATGCACTACTAACACTCAAATGGAAATGATAGAAGCTATACAAAGCTAATCGTATTTTGTTTTAGAAAACTCCCTATATTTTTAACAGAGTATTCAAAAGATCTGGTAGTACGTCCCCATACCTATATCTTTGCCAAAATGTTCACTCGCAAAGATTTAAGGGATGCCACTTCTCAATGTTATTTAAACTCAAGTTGAAATGATGG
>JAQNBH010000016.1:12382384-12607384 GCA_028752905.1 Cladorhizidae sp. MBARI D1340-BT2 | reverse complement strand
CAGCCATTAAATTTAATAATATACTGGAAGTGGTCTTGTCAAAGCCGGACTGGATAGACTATTGTAGCCCCCACTGCCCTGGATGGATTTTTGGTTATAAGTTTGGTTGAACATAATTATAGTGCAACATAATAGCATTGGATAGTTTTGTCCATGGAAGAAAAGTTTGAAAAGTTTATTCTCTATAGCTATGTATCCAAAACTACATAAAAATATGTAGCATCCATGCACATCCAACCTAGCCTGTCACATTTTTTAAAAATTATAGAGATTTTTAAAGATTGGAAAATAAATATAATTAAAAAGTATCAAGTCTGTATAAATGTTTGTTCCTTCACTATTTTATAATTTAATCAATGAAGATGCAGATGAGCCCAATGATGATATAATAGACACTGAAGATGGTAATGATGATGATGATGATGCTGGAGTTGTAAGCTGTGATGGTACTTAAACATGTGTATTTACTGTATTTATGAAACAGAATGTATTCATAGTATCATCATCACTTGAACTATATGACATTTATCCTGTTGGCAACTGTAAGTAAGTGAGCACTAAAAGTAATGTATATAGTTCACGTGATGATGATACTATGAATACATTCTGTTTCATAAATACCGTAAATACACATGTTTAAGTAAACCAACAGACTTTGGTCCTAAACAGATTTTGCACACAGTGGCTAGAGAAAGCCCTACTGCATACAATAAGTGGTTTCATTAAGTGCTTAAACTTGAGCAAGCCCCTTTGGTGAAAAACAAGCTGAACATAATTGAAAGCTGTAATGCTCATCCTAGAAGATAATATGCTCCACGTTGCAGATTGACGGCAGATTTTGATGTTGAGGTGAGCATATATGAGGAGGAAAGTGCTGCAGATAAGCTGACTGAGCATAGAAAAAGTGCTTTTGAAGGTTTAAAGGCGAGCTTGATCGACGTTTTGGAGGCAAGAACATGGACTTGATAGCAAGAGTAGCTGCAGAAGACTCATCATTGAGTACGTTTTGGGATTAACAGAGCATCATAAAATTTGTTGTTTATAGTAAAGTTGCAATATTTGAACTTAATGCCCTCAAGTGCCATCCTAAAAGGCAGAAAGAAGAGCTCAAACCACAGAGAATATGTTACCAAATTTAGAGGTGCCTTTTATTAGTTGCACAAGCTTACATCAATTGCTGTTACATTACCAAATTTATAGTATTGCAAGAGGAGTTTTAGTATATATCTGATTAAATCAGAGTTAAGATTTACTACGGAATCAGCAGAGGCTAGACAGCCTGATGGTCCTTGGCATTCAAAAGGTTATAGACACATACAAGTCGTGATTCCTTAAATGCAGAGTAGCCTTGTAGAGACTCTGATACATGCTTTTCCACAGAATTTGTGAAAGATGATGTTCTTTATCAATGAGTAATCTGCATTCATCCTCATTGGTTCCTGTAAAAAGCTACATGAGAAATCTGCATAATATTTGCAAGAGTCATTTAATTTTTTTTCATGCTGTATCTATATAACTCTGAGTTGGGGTGGAAAAGAGGACCAACATTTTTTTTCCAAATTTTGGTTCTTAGAAAATACATCCAATTTCAACTACTCTCGGTGCTGGTGGACATGCAGGAATTGTAGTTGGTGTAGATAAAGGTCATATTATAATCATCACATATAATAGATTAATGCCAGACATACTTCAAACACATAACTTGCTCCTCTACCATGGCTCAGAAAGCTGCAAATACCGCTGGGGAAGTCCCCTGCCAGGATTCCCCTAATTGGAGCCTATCAAACCTGGCCAGACTCTCAGAGCCTCCCATGTGCATTGTTATTCCAGTGCAAAAAGTGGTTCCACTGGACCGTAGGGGTTCAACGTAACTTACCCAACCCATAGGGCCATTCCCACTGCTGTGCATTTTGTAAATTAATCAAGTGCATGCAAAAACAAATCTGACATGTACTTGACCAAGCACAGGGTTCATTAAATAGGGAAACAGACATAAAGGAGTTGGAGATGAAAATCAATAAGTTTTTTGTCCCGAAGGTAATTAGTCAGCTATTGTACTTGCTAGTCGAGCCAACTTAACTGCTTAGCGTAAAGCGTGGCAAAACTTGAGAAGGGAGAAGTATCTTTAGCTATCACATGACAATAATATTTTACTCACCTCCATAGTAGCGAAGACGTTTTCAGCACATACGGTCTTCTCGCAACCCGAAAGCAAAGTGTGCGTGCGCTAAAACAAACTGAACTGTGTGTATGGCTGTTTTGAGTAGGCCTTGCTTGGGAGGATTAGAAACCGTCTTTTGTAGGCTAATGAAAACAGACCAACTGGCTATATATACATCTGCTAAAAGGGAGTGCTTTACATTGATCATTATATTCTATGACGTTTTAATCAACCTGACTGTTTATTCATTGATTGATTGATTTCTCTTTGTTGTTTTTTCCATATTTGTTTAATTGTGAAGGGTTCTATTTCATTATAGCCTTGGGCAAGACTATGTTCAGCAGAGGAGAGATCGGATAGTAGATATATAGGATAGTACAACTTAAAGGATTTACAGTATGACATTAAATTCAGGACCCTAGCAATGGGTGGTCAAGTTCATTTATAGGGGCTCTATCCTCACTCAAAGACAACCAAATTGACGATAATTTATAATGAAATTTTTTACTGACCAATAAGAAGACTACCACTGAATTATGGGCACCTAAACCTGGGGTTCCCCTTAGGCCTATTATGTCTTGTATACGTGCACCATCGTATAATCTTTCCAAGTTCATAGCATATTTGATATCACCTTTAGCTTGAAATATGAGTAAGTCAAGGATTCTGGGCAATTTATCAAGCATATTCAAGGTGAATGTTTGGCACAGGATGAGTGTCTTGTCAGTTTAGATGTTTCCTCTCTTTTTACTAATGTTCCCATTGATGAGGCTATGGAAGTACTTTTTGGAATGTTAACAAAAAAATGAGAGCTTGCGTGAGAGGACTTCACTAGGTACTGACAAGATTTTGGAACTGTTGGAGTTGTGCCTGAAATACACCTTCTTCAGGTATCAAGAAATACGGTGCAGCAATGGGCTCTCTAGTATCTGCAGTGGTAGCCTGTATATGGAATTCTTAGGAATTGGCACTCACAAGTGCCCCAATGAAATCAAGCTTTTGGAAGGGATATGTGGAAGATACCTTGCATTGTGAAGAAAGGAAGTGAGCAGGAGTTGTTACCATCTGAACAACAACAACAAACCATCCATAAGTTTACCATGAGCTTGAAAAGGACAGATCGTTGCCCTTTCTGGATTACCACTTACACAGGAAGGATAACTGCAACCGTTCACAGAAAACCAACCCACACCATCCGGTAACTTGATTATAGATCACATCATCCTGTCCATGTCAGAAGAGGAGTGGTGAAGAGCTTGTATAATAGAGCCAGAAGAGTAGTGACTGAGAAGGAGGACCTTTGGAAGGAAGAACATCATTTGAATAAGGTATTTATAGAGAACGGTTATCTGTAAGCCTTCATCAACTATTCATATGCAGATACATCAAAACACAGAAAGTACACCAGTACAGGTAATCAGGGGTCTAAAAAGAAAGATCCTATGGTAGTAATTCCTTATGCAGCAGGGATGAGTGAAGACATCAGGAGAGTCTGCAGGAACTTTAACATCAAAGTCGTCTTCAAATTGGGAAGGACTCTGAGGACACAACTGAGCAGAGTGAAGGATGTTTTACCAGCTAGTATGCACACATGCATTGTGTACCGCATCTCTTGTAGCTGTGGGAAATACTACATAGGGGCGACCACCGGAAGACTGGAGACCAGAGTGAAAGAACATCAAGATGCCTGTAGAAAGAGAAGTCTGCAATTGCTGAGTGTGATAAAATCAGTTCTCATCCAATTAGAAACTTTAACTAATTGGCATGAGACACTATTTTATACGACGGCTAGATCCTTGGTCACCAGTCTCTCCTCACTAGAAATCGTTAATCCAACCCGAAATCAGCTAACTCCAGTAGTTGCTGTATCCCTCTTATTAATAGAATGGTATAATTTATTAATAAGATAAGTGATATACTCAACAATTAGCAATCAAAGAGATTACACAGAGATTACAACCATACAAGCCTAGCTTTACAGTCTATAATCCCTCCTTACAAAAGTTCAGTTCCAGTTCTTCTCTCTTAGTTTTCTCTCTCTTTATTTAAATCCCAATGTTCTTTTGTAGCATTCTTAGTTACTCAGTTTGAGGTCACCTATCTTCCCATGGTTCATGGAAGGTTTCCTGTCAGCAGGATGGTATGGGGTAGTAGTAATGCTCTTCACTCCCAGTAATCTGTACAGCTCTTTCATTAGCCTGCTCACGAAATTCTGTCCGCATTCCATAGGATTTCATCTGGTACTCCTACACGAGTGAATAAAATCATTACTTCATCAGCCACTGTGACACTGTCCGTAACACGTAGTGCAAATGCTTCCGGCCACCGGTAGCATAATCCATGATGACTAATGCGAACCTCTTCCCTTCAATTGTGGTTGGAAGGGGACCAATCATGTCCATTGCAATGCGAGTGAATGGTGTCTCGATAACTGGCAGAGGTCGTAATGGTGCTGGTGATTGATGTTGTCATGCTGCACGTTGACAGTCATAACAAGCCTTGCACAGTTCCTTGACATCTGCATGTACACCTGGACAGAAATAATCATCTAGTATCCTCTGGGTGGTCCTGTCTCGGCCTAAATGTCCAGGCCGATGTGCCAGTGACAATACCATTGATCGAAATGATGCCGGCAAACACGACTGTCTCATTTCATCTCCCATTCTATCCTTTGACAACTTCCATAGCAACCCATCCTCCACATAAAACCAGTATCTTCCTTCTCCACCTTCCTCCATAACCTTTTCAAGGTCTCATCTGCCTTCTGCTCACTCCTCAGTGTTTGGATGTCCACGTCCAGAGGGTGTCCACGCAACTTGCTGCAGTAGTCTGCTCTAGCCCATTGCCTTGAAGCCTTCAGTGGTGTTATGTCTTCCTCCAACACCTTATCTGTGAGATCATTCCTTCTGTCATCATCGTCAATCTCTTCAATTTCCAACGCCGAGTCCTCCATACTAGAAGTTTCTCCCTCACTACTGTTGTGTTCATCAGGGACGTCTTTCTTCAACTTGGATCTTTCTGTTATCTCTTCGTCCTCGCCTTCACTGTCTTCTGAACTCTCAGATGGCTCTGCTTCTCCTTCCTTGTGATATTGGGGTAACTGCTGTAGCTCCTTGTTCAGTGCCGACCGTGTCCTGACCATGTTGATCAATATGTCGTACAAAAGACGTTTTCCCATCTCCCACAGTCCTGGCATATCCCGTCTCAGCAGTGCATCATGCTTCAAATTGCTAGGAAAACAGAACAGGCGGGAGGATAGAAGCCGCCCACCCATTCAAAGAAATTATTATCGAAGAGATTGAGAAGAAACCAGAGAAGGTGTTTCTAGGCCTAACAAGGAGAGGGAACAGATGTCATTGCCAGGGAAGACACCGTTCAAGTATGACAAGCAGTATAAACCGAGGTGCTTTAAGTGTAACCAACCAGGGCGCTTTGCTGCAGAGTGCCACTCTAAGGCAAATGTAAACAAGATCAAGTTGGAAGATGTAAGCATGGTCAACTCTCTCACTCAATGCCAGGAACTAGACCTTCTTGAGACAGATATCGATAGAAAGGCAACTGTGAGTGGGACAGTCGGTGGAACTCAATGTCACAACATCTTGTTGGATACGGGGGCTGCACAGACAGTGGTCAACCAGGATCTGGTGAAAGCAGACCAATGCAAGACAAGATAATTATGCTGAAGCACTCAATGACACGAGAGGAGCATTTCCGATTGCCATAGTTGAAGTGGAAGTGGATGGAGTACGTCAAAATTTGGAAGTTTTGGTGATAAAGGCGGTCTCTCTGCTTCTGAACTTGTGTCGTAGTTCTACCTTCGGATACTCATAAAGTCATCTGCTGCTTCCATTCCTTCCCTGACTGTCTTGGGCTTTCAGTCTATGACATACGTGGCAAGTTGCCTGGGAATTCCCTTCAATAACAAATCCAGAGCAATCAATCCTGCCACCTCCTCCATGCTCGTGCAGTCTGCAATCCAACTTTCTTGCAATCGACTTTCCTCGGTCTCCTGCCGTCACCCACGTCTCTCCTGACTGTCTCTTAAGTTGGTCCAACTTTGTTCTGTAGGTCATCTGAGTCACCTGGAAGTGGTTTAAGGCCAGTATTGCCCATTTTTGACAATATATTTTTTTGTGGCTTATATCCTTTCTAAACATCTGTACAAACTGTCTTTCAAATTTGAATTTTTTTGGATGCACATGTCCCTAGTTATGGTGGATTTTATCCAGGCTCTCACTTATATTCACCTTGAAAATTGAAGAACGAGGTTAGTTCAGCTTCAGTAAAGTTTGATCGCTCATATCTTTGCAACCGCTTACCCTGGAGACTTTATTCAAGTATTAGAATGCAGCTCATTGCACGTAGAATCATTAAGCATAGTGGTAAATAGTTACTCAGAAGAATAGACAAGTGCAAAGGTGCAAAAGCATAGACTTAAGGTGAAAGTAGTCTAGTGGTGGCCCAATATAATAGTAGCCCAACTTCAACAGCGAACTCTCAGAAACATATTATTTTGAAGGAAAAGAAAGATATCTCAAGCAAAAATGTATGTATACCTGCTTCATTATATATCATTTTGTAGCTCTATCTTTGCTCTACCTTTTAAGTTGGAAGTTTTTCAATTTGGAAGTACTAGTCCAATTTTATAGTCGTGTGTATATACCCTAATATGCCCATATATTGGTTGACCTTGTCATGAAAACTCCTTAGTTTTGAGGTCAAATTTTTCAACTTAAATTGTGCTTTAGAGGTTCCTCTACTACATTCATAAAAGGGAAGTGTGTATAGTGCATATCTTAGGAGAGATAATTCTTTTTGTGACTCTGTCAGAATTTTTCCAAACCTCTATACTTTACTGAAACTTCTAATAAAGTATATGATTAGAAAGCTCTTGCAGAGAGCTGTATTCTGGTAACAAAATGAGCTGTAGGGGATGAAGGAGAGCAAACTTATGCACGTTTACATAAATATGTTTTTATAGGCCTTAACCCTTGTAAGCTGAGAACTTAATGTCAAGCCCAATTTAAAAACAAGCCTGCCATCAAATTTTACACACACTCATTCAGTTTAGTTTGTATAGTCTAACATAGGGCCTGTTGCTGCCTTTTGAATTTGAACCAATCTAGTAGCAGTTTCTAAGATTCTGGTGAAGTTGGAGTTCACTTGCATGTCTAAATCAGTAGTCTTGCATATTATTCCATTTGTTACGCACTGCCTCATGGAGAGAGATGCAGGTGTGTCATCTACATATGCCGATAGTTCCAAAAGGTTCATACAGTACTCTATCCTTAGTTGTAGGAGCTGCAAAAGAATCACCACTTTATCAAAGGCTGTTGTCCTTTGTCCTTGCATCCAAGCTGCTATAAAGATGACCACTATTATAAAGAATATTGAGCATGATATTGTTGTAGGCAAGTGGCAAAGCGGTAGCCTATTCAATTTTCCTTCCTGGTCCCATTGTCTGAGTGTTCAAGACAGAGGCAGTTTCCAGGAAAAGTTTATAGTTACCCTTTACAGGTGTCTTATTCATGACGAAGCATACCTTATCTCTCAACCACCAAGGAATAGGAAATCTCATCATCCAAATTGTAATGGTTTACTCTTTAAAAGGTTCCCCTCCAAACTGGAAGAGCGTGATGTTTAGTGGGATCAGGCTAAGGAGGCATTGACATGTTTCAAAGAGTCTACCCTAAATATTCTCAGGACCACTCCCACTCATCTCAGGGAATCACCCTTCCAAAATTTCACAAAAATGTGTATGCAGGCTTCTGATGATTTAGCCCACAGCACCTAAAAGGACAGAGCACTACCTCAATTTGAGTTTTCCAATCCAGTTATGACAAGTTGAACTTTCACCCCACTAATTAGGAAATTCTGTGGAATGGCTTAGACCACAATGAAATCAGTGTTCAAAATGGCTATATAGTCTTACACATATGTGTGTGTTTGGAAGCTACCGCATCCCACACCACCTTGAAAGCGTTCCCTAAATGGAGTGAGACATAACATGTTATAAGGGAAATTATATAAGTATGTCTGTTTGCTTGGGTACAGAAGGTTTGCAGTTTGATGGTGAATGTAATTCTTCACCACCCCTCCCCCCGGCCATAGTTGGTATTCAAAGTCCCCACTCGGAATGGTGGTCACATTTTTTTAACTTTTTTCTCTGCCAACATTGGGTATTCTGTGAGACAGCTTTGAACCCCCCCCCCCCCCATGAATATTTCTGTCTATCTTATTCGTTATGACTACCAATCCCCCCTTGGTATATACTTAAAGGCATTGGATATCGCGCAAGCTTGAAAGTGATCTCACAAGAGTGGAGGTATCGCTGCTAGAAATAGAAAACAGGAAACAGCTTATTGGTTCTTTTCTTGATAACTTATCCTTATATTGGTTGTCTTGGAGTCGAGAATAGAGACCCTATAAAGGTACTTGACCACCCATTACGGGGTCCTGAATCGAATGTCATATACCTTCATTCCTACAAGTTGGACTATCCTGTATAGATACTATCTGGTCTCTCAGCTGAACATCACCCCACACAAGGCTAAAGGAAAGAGTACCCCTAACAAACAAATGAATAAATAACAATGGAAAAATAACAACAAATAGAGAAATAAACAATTAAAAATATATACAATGAAAAGCACTTCCATTGTATATACTGCCATTTTAGGAGTGTAGTAAAATTCAAGTGGTTTTGAATAATCAATGAAAAGCACTAGGAGTGTAGTAAAATTCAAGTGGTCATTGAATAATCAATGAAAGCACTTCCATTGTACTCCCCTTTTATCTGGTGTATATATATTATAGCCAGTTGGGCTGTTGTCATCACAACAGACGGTTTATTTTTCAGCAGGAACTTCAGAGTTTTAGCGCAGGCGCGCGTTTGTTTTTCATTACTTTCTGGGTACAGAAATTTCTACTGAGCGAGTAGTGCGGTGTGGCTGGAAACGACTTCGCTACTATGCTGGTGAGTAAAATGTACTGTGATAGCTTCACCAGCTTCTATAGTTATGCGCGCTTCCTAAGCACTAAAGTTGGCTCCGACTAGCGAATACAAGTAGCTATATACCTAACTAATTACCTGCGTTGGAATAACGATGCACAGGGGAGTCACGGCAGTCTGGCAAGTCCGGCCAAAGCCGGAACAGGCCAGGGAGGCCATCTTGACAAGAGGTCCGAAGCCTGCTGGAGGAACTCCCCAGCAGTATTTGCAGCTTTCTGAGTCATAATAGACACAATTTTGGAGCAAGTTATGAATTGCAAAATTTGAAAAACCTTTGTGGTCGGTCTATTTCCCCCTGACTCCGAGTTCCAGCATGAAAAATAACAAAATCAAAGGTCCAATGTGACTCATGCACAAGTATTATGCAGGTTTGTAACTAGAATCATGTATAGCTTTTTACAGGAACCAATAATAAGATGATTGTGCAGATCACTCATTGATATAAAAGAACATCATCTTTCACAAATTCTGTGAAAAATATTAGGTATACTATTCCCTTACCGAGTCTCTACAAGGCTATTCTATATTTAAGGAATCACTACTAAAAGTTTTCATCCATATACAGTCCCCCCCCACCCCTCCCCCCACCCCTGCCACCACCTTTGAATCACTAGGACCATCAGGCTGTCTAGCCTCTGCTGTTTCGTAGTAGATGATATCTTAACTCTGATTTTATAATAACTCCTCTCGCACTATGCTGTAGAAATTGGTGATGTGGCAGAAATTGATGTAAGCTTATGCAACTCGTAAAAGGCACCTCTCAATTTGGTAACATATCCTCTGTGGTTTGAGCTCTTATTTCTTCCTGACTTGAGTTCAAATATTGACTGTCTATAGCAAACTTTATGTGCTCTGTTCATCCAACAACTTACTCAATGTTGGGTCTACCGCAACTACTCTTGCTATCAAGTCCATGTTCTCCAAAACATCAATCAAGCTCACCTTTAAAACTTGTCAAAGGCACTTTCTCTATGCTCAGTCAGCTTATCTGCAGCATCTCTTCCTCCTCGTATATCCTAGCCTCAGCATGAAAAGCTTGTGTCAATCTGGAAGGTGGAGCACATTATCTTCTAGGACGAGCATTACAGCTTTCAATTATGTTCGGCTCAGTAGCAACTGTGTCTTCCTTGTTGAATAGCTCCTCTATAGTCTTATCACTATGGGGATGCTGTCAAGTTCACCCTGGACTGTGGCTGGTCTGACGCTGCTTTGGAGTTGTTTAAAATCTTTCACATCCGGTTCATGTAACGGACAAATTCTGCATCTAACTGAGATCTGTAGCCTCTTACTTCAGTTACTTGCTGCGCATTGCAATACTGTTGTCAAGAACCTCAAGGGCAACAGGGAGGCTCTTAAACAACATTAAAACATTTCACACGACAACACAACTTTGTCTTCGAGATCTTTCCAATTTCCATCACCTTCATCTTCCTGTCCTACTTACCCATTGTTTATGATGACACCTGTTGAAAAGAAGACATGCAGGGGCTTAAGGGTGGGGGACAATACCATAAAACTTCTGTTACCAAATTTATAGCTCCAGATTGTGCACACTTTATGGTATGGACTTGATATTAAATAGGTCTCTCTGCGTGCTCTCTTTTGATACTAAAATATTTTTCATGGATATAACTATACCCAAGTTACTGGAGTTATCTTAAAACCTGTGTGCCTAATTTGCAAGTCTCTAAGTGACTACAGCTGAGATTAGCACCTGTGGCTAGAGGAAGCCCTCTGAAAATTGAATTTCAACCAAGGTGATTTGACCACTAATCAGTGCCTAATGAAACCACTAGTTGTATCAGTGTTTCCTCTAGCCACTGGTGTCTAGCACTTGACTTTTAAAATCAGGCATTCAGGTAACCCCGCTTTAACTCCAGTAACTTACGGTTGAGTTAAACATCTCTTTTAGCATCAAAAGAGAGAACACAGAGAGACATATTTTTTAGCCAAGTCCATACAATGGTATGCAGAATCTATGGAGCTATACATTTTGTAACCACACGTTTTTTTAGTGCCTTCTATTTTCATCCTACCTTAAACAAGGCACTCATTGCTGACATCCTCCTGACCGATTTGTTAAATCAACTATTACAAGGTTTAATCAATGGCAAAAACAATGCACATAATAGGTTCCGAGGCTTTGGGGATCTCTTGTTGGATCTTTTTGAACACCATCAAGATGTCCAGATAACAGAGAACCACCGTCATACTCATGAGCAAAACAGTAGCGCATATTTCCCCAATAACTCTTAGTTGGTGCACAATGGTGTTGCCAAGGCCACCGGCATCTAAAGAGCTGAATTCCTGTTGAGATTGATATAATTTTATAAATTTGTAGTAATTAAAAGGATAGGGGACAACTTTAATAAGTTTATCCTTCTGGCTGAATTTAAATGTCACTGCTCTAAGTTGCAAGAGATAAATAAATACTGTAAAATTATTAAGCTATGAACAACATAAGTTACATTGCAAGCCTGTTGCATATTATTTACTGGAAACAATCAAATAAATGCCAAAGTTGATTAACTATGCTTACCGATGAATTCTTTGTGAATCATATTGTTGTGGCAGTATGTGATAACAACAACAACTTGCTCCTTCTGTGCATTTGATTAATTTGATTCATTTGCCAGTATGACAAAGTACTCCGACTGCTTACCCTTTTTGGAAATATTTTTAAGGGCCTTCATAAGGTCAAAAGAGCATTTTGCATACTGTGATGGATATACTTAGTATTTTGGGACCCATGTTCTATTCAATCTAAAGACAGTATGTAGTGTTGGAGTTCCCAAACACTATGCATGCTTGTAGATATAGTTTATACACTCATTAAAGGTTGCAACATCCAAATACATTCTGACAAGTTCCAAAGTGAGAAGACGCATCAAAGTTTACAGTGTACTGAAAGGATGTGGTTAATTAACACACACACAAAAACACTAGTTTGCTCCCCACTAAGATTAATTAAAAGGTGGAAGGTACAAAATATGATTAAATAACTAGAGGACTCACTGTGTCACCACGGGTCCATACCACACAGGTGGATTTCGAGCTGGGTATGTTCTAGGTTTGGTAGTAGTTGGAGGCATTCCAACAACGGTCAGTACTTGCATGTCAGCTCCAGGAGTTGGAGTAAATGTAATGGAATCTTCATCATCAGCAGGTAAGTCGGGTTCCACGGAATCGTCTGGAGATCTGTCATCATTGAGATTTAGCTTTACTGGTTTGAGGTGATCAACATGCCTATACCATCATTGACTGAAACCAGGTAACTCAAAGGTCCTTCTCTATCCACAATCACTCCAGGTATATACTTCCATGGCATACATTACGTACAGTGACTTCTTACCAATATGAAACACTCGAACTTTCGCTTGTCAGTCATGCTGTGACTTCTGGCTAGCATCTTTCTCAGCCACTTTAAACTCCAACTGTCCTAGCAGATGTAGTCAAGTCCTGACATCTTGACCTAAGGTCAATGAAGGTCAATGAACAGGGAGTGGTTCTAGTTACAGGATTGCACCTACGCCATAGGCTGAAGGATCAGCTGCCAAATGAATGGTAAATTCTTGAAATGACCAGGACCTGGGCTGAACTCAATACTTCTTTAGCCCAATTGAATGTTCTTTATCAGGCATTATACCATTTCCTACTTGCATGTTTCCTGAGTAAGCCATTCAGAGGGTAAAGTTTACCAGCTAGGGCAGGTAAAAACTTGCCATAATAATTCAGTAGGCCAAGAAAGGCTCGTGATTCTGACACATCCTTGGGTCAGGAAGCATTCACAACATCATCCACCTTGTTAGGTGTCACATGGAGACCTATAGTTTGCTCCAAATATCGACTAAAGGTTAAATCGCTCCTCTGACTTTGGTAAAGGATGTTGGTCTGTTTCGAGGACAGGATTTACAATCACTGTGCAAATCACGAATCTTCCATCTTTCTTGGGTACTGCAATGAATATGACACCTTTTCAGTAATTGTTTCCTCAAGCCTGTCCAACTCTTCTCCTACTGTTCCTCTAATAGCCAAGGGAACACTTCTAGGCAAGGGCGGCAACAGCGATGCCCTGACAGGGATTCTGTACATTAGTGCTGCCCTAATAAGGTCTTTATAAAGAACGGTTATCCGCATGCCTTCATCAACCTTTCATCCGCAGATATATCTAAACGCAGAAAAGAAGATGAGTACACCAGTACAGGCAATGAGGGGTCTAAAAGTCTATGGTAGTAATTCCTTATGCAGCAGGGATAAGTGAAGAAATCAGGAGGGTCAGCAGGAAGTCCAACATCAAAGGTCTTCAGGAAGAACTCTGAGGACATAATTGAGAAGAGTGAAGGATGTTTTACCAGCTAATGACTGGAGATCAGAGTGAAAGACCATCAAGAAGCCTGTAGAAAGTGTAACAAAGAGAAGTCTGCAATTGCTGAGCATGCATGAGATAAAAGACATCCCATTTTGTGGGAGGAACTCACCATCTTGGACTCGGCCAGAAGACAGAAGGAACTGCTAGTGAAGGAGGCATTGCACATCAGCCTAGCACCAAAGTGTGAGTGGTTCAATTGAGACTGTGAAATGGACTTGCCTGGCTGCTGGGTGGGTACTCTGTAGAGCCTGAACTTGAAGCCAAGACCACCATAATTAAATTTTTTAATTTTTAAATTTTATTTTTTATTTATTTATTTATTTAGTATTTATTACTGTTATTATCATTATCATTTTCATAATTATTTTAATTATCTATTTATTATCGGTTTTGTTATTTACATTTTATTATTATACTTATTCTCTCAATGAACTCTCAGTTGACATAATAACATTAAAATCACCTTCTCAATAATCAACTTCAATTTTTATTCACTCGATGTTTTGACTACAGCCTCTAGTTGAAACGTCGAGTGAATAAAAATTGAAGTTGATTATTGAGAAGGTGATTTTAATACTTATTCTTATTCTTATTGTTGTTGTTGTTATTTTTTTGGTATTTTTTTGGTTGTTGTTGTTATTTTAATTTATTGTTGTTATTGCTGTTGTTGTTGTTGTTATTATTATTATTATTAATAATAATAATAATATTATTATTATTATTATTATTATTATTATTATTATTATTATTATTATTATTATTATTATTATTATTATTATTATTATTATTATTATTATTATTATTATTATTATTATTAATATTATTATTATTATTAATATTATTATTATTATTAATGTTATCATTATATATAATTGTTGTTAAAATTGTTGTTTAATTTATTTGTTTATTTGTGTACATTTTTATTTATTGCTTATTAATTTTTTTGGTTTCACATCCATTACATGTTCTAGGCGTGTTTACTGGCATGGCTAGCAAATGGTATATAGAGGCGCCTTAGATCTCATTATTCCTAGAGCATCTAGTCGAAACATAGAGCGAATACAATTTGATTATTGAGAAGATGATTAATATTATTATGTCAACTTAGAGTTCACTGAGAATTTATTATTATTATTATTATTATTATTATTTATTTTTATTTTTGTTAGTATTATTATTATTATTATTATTATTATTATTATTATTATTATTATTATTATTATTATTATTATTATTATTATTATTATTATTATTATTATTATTATTATTATTATTATTATTATTATTATTATTATTATTATTATTATTATTATTATTATTATTATTATTATTATTATTATTATTATTATTATTATTATTATTATTATTATTATTATTATTATTATTATTATTATTATTATTATTATTATTATTATTATTATTATTATTATTATTATTATTATTATTATTATTATTATTATTATTATTATTATTATTATTATTATTATTATTATTATTATTATTATTATTATTATTATTATTATTATTATTATTATTATTATTATTATTATTATTATTATTATTATTATTATTATTATTATTATTATTATTATTATTATTAATTAATTACAAAAATAACAAAATAATAACTAATCTAATCAATAATATCTAATCAATAATAAATACACCGTTTATGACAAGTTCAACTCCCAACTGACCCCAAAGCAGACAAGACATTCCCCCCTGGATTGCAACTGAGAGATGCTGAAGGAGGTGAGCATGGGCATTCACCTCCCCAGTCCTTTGCCTTATCCTGAGGCTGAGCTCCTTCATTGACCTGTTCCGATTATTTATTGATTTGTTTGTTTGTTTGTTTGTTTGTTTGTTTCTTATTAATTAATTTATTTATTTTTGATTTATTTATTTATTTATTTTTTATTGTTTATTTGTTTATTTATTTGATTGTTAACTTAATTATTTTTTATTTATTTTTTATATTAATTGATTCATTTGTTTGTTAATTACTTAAGGGGGGGGAAGAGGGCTGAAAACACATATTTTTTCTATTTTTTTTTATGGGCCCAAAAGGGTTCATAATATGTCTGGAGTCTGAGTTTCAAGTTTCAGAGCAAGTGAATACTTGCATCAGAAGATATAGCCATTTTTATACAGTGCATTATTATTCCATTTCATTTCATTTCACTTCACATTGGAAGAGGTTCTCTCCCAGTCTTACCTGGCTACAATCGGGCGGTCGGCGATGATCGCCTACCCAAAATACAGTTTTTATATATCAAAATGTTTCCAATTTCATGGAGACCCTTACCAGTCGTTTGCGCAATGAATTGGCCAGGTGGGGGGGGGGGTAGTGCGCAACCGCTAAGACGAGCACGTTTTTTAGGTCAAGGTTCACTTGAAACTTTTACACTGTTGAGTTATGGGGAAGAGAACAGAGAAGCATTTTAAACAGAAAGGCCAAGGATTCAAGAAGAGTGAAGACAAGAAGAAGAAAGCCCTATATACAGGCGGCTGTTGTTGAGCCTGTCACAGTAGCCGCGCAAGGCAAGTTTTAATGTTTATCTCCATACTAAAAAGTTACTAGCTGTTTCCTTCCTTTGTTAGTGAGTCTCTTGGATCCTGTGGGTGGGGTAGCGCCTTCTGTGAACCTTCACTTACCTTGCAATCAATTGCAAATGTCTGAAGAGAGGCCAGTTCCATTGGTGACTATGACAAGTGACTATGACCAGGAAGAAGTTGGCTCTCATGGATTGTTCAGCTGCTTCTGTGGCTGTTGCTACTGGATCTACTGGCTCTACCTCTGGACTCGGGTGGTGTTGGAGAACTAGGTAAGGGTAATCATATAATAAACTTAGATAAGCTTAGAGAGGTCATAGAAAGGTGTAATAAGTTGGTAACTGAGCTCCCTTGCAACTGAAGCCCGTAGGGCAGGCATGGTTTACTTTTTGTTCAAATTGTAGTAACACTCGAGACATCTCAAACCCTGTATCTGTAAAAGCATTCTTTGAACATCCAGTCAGTACTGGGTGCTCGCATTGCTGGAATTAGTCATTCTGGTCTGGAAGACATCACTGCAGTCATGGATATGTTGCCCCCTCTTAGTTCCACTTGTTTAAAAAATATATACTAGGTCAATAGGGAGTGACGCAAATGCAGTATAACAGAGTATTATGTTGGATGCCGCTCATAGGTTACATGATTTTTATAGGGTTAGGCATGAAGACATCATTGATGTTAGTATTACTGTTGACGGCACATGGCTTAGACAGGGCCACAAATCAAATTATGGCTTGGTTGCGGTGATGTCTTGGGACACTGGAGAAGTTTTAGATTATTATCTTATGTCTAAGTTCTGTCAAGCTTGTGCGCGAAGACCTGAAGATGAAACTGAAGCAAGTTACACAGAATGGTTTGAGGGTCACAAGGTAAATTGTGAAGCCAATTTTGAAGGCTCTTCGGGTTCTATGGAAGTTGTAGGAACACAAAAACTGTTTTAGCGTTCAGTGGAGAGACTGAAGCTTAGGTACACACACATTAATTAGTGATGGGTATACAAATGCACATAAACGGTTGTTGGAAGTCTAGCCTTACGGTCCTAGTGTCTTTGGGTGGTGCTAGGGGGGTTAGTCGTGTGTCTATAGTTAAAATCCAAACCTACTATAGGGGAGCAATTAGAAATAATGAGGATAACCTAGAGGGGATGATTTGCGATGTGAAAGCGATTTTTTATCACTCTTAGTCAACTATGGAACATCCCAACACGAGTATTGTCCTACAGGAGTTTTGAGTTGGTGTAAGTTTAATCCAGCTTGTGCTAAAGGTGAGGTACCGCCAGTACCCATAGGCCTATGATTCCTCTGGACAAGGCTATGTATGTTAGGAGGTATTTGATAAATTAATGTCTGAGGATCTTTTGTGCAAATGTTTAGGTGGTTATACACAGAACCAAAATGAGAGTTTAATTCAGTTGTATGGAGTAGAGCGGGTAAGACAGAACATATGAGTGCAACAAGTGTCAGGCTTGCCGTCGAGAGGCAGCAGAGTTCAATGGAGGGCGGAGCATTGTATGGTCCTGGCATGGGGGACCTGTAACATTTTTATTCTGTTTGTGTCTTTTGCTGTCTATTGTCAAACAGAGATTACTCGAAGATATATACTTTTGTTTATGTGTATTTTTGTCAAGCTTAGGAATTAGTGGAGGATGACTTTTGTTTGTGTTCTAATTTTTTCAGGGATTACTGGAGGGTGTCGGAAGACATGTGTGGAGGGTGACGATGGATGGATGGACCTGGGCATGGGAGCCCTGCAAATGATGACGTGTTTATGTTTGCTAATTCAATATTAGCAAGGCAACATAACAAGTCTGATGCGTCTTCTGATGCGTCTTTAATTTATGTGTATGTATATATATATAATTATATATTGTTGGTTTTCAGGTTGTAGTTAGGATGTAGGATACTGCTGTTGAAAAAATAAAGGACTGAAAAGTCAATTGGTTGCTTTCAACATTTTGTATGTACACACACAATTCTAGTAGTAATGAGGTGGTGTATTCTGGTGAAGCAGGGTGTGTTTCTGGCAGCTGGGATGTGATTACAAACTGCTTGGACTTCAAGGCTCAATATCTCTGAAGTGATTTTTGAAAAACCGTTCAAATGATAACTTGAATATTTTTTATCCTTTTATAAAAAAATATATATCATTTGAAAGCAAATTTTATATTCTACAACTTGCGCGAGAGTTTTTGTTTGATAGGATTACTAAAAAAGACCTATAGATGAAAATGTAAAGTGATGTCATAAAGCTATGTTCAGAAAATGCAACAAAAAAAACTTTTTTTCAAAATTTCAAGACGCGCAGTTTGTAGTGCTCATTATGATTGACTAATAGACCGAATAAGAGCCTCGCAAAGGTCGTTACTGCAACGTGGTTTACTTAACGGCTTACGGTCCGCACTGGAAGAGCCTATAATGAGCTAGGAATTTTTTTTGGCGAAACAAAATAACAAATGAGACCTACCATTAGAAAGCACAGACTGCAAGCTATAATTTGATATATAAATCCGGAAACTAGAGTGAATGCGAGCAAAGATATGGTACTTTATATGAGACTACGCGATACGCAGCCTTCTTTCCCCCTTAATTTGTTTGTATTTTTTCCCTCATTTGTGTTTATTTGTTTATTAATTTCTTTGTTTGTTTGCCTGTCTGTTTGTTTATTTATTTATTATTTAATTTTTAACATCTGCTTGGGTGCATGTACTGGCATGCGGTGGATACCTAACTAGTGGTTCATAGTAGGCTCATGCGAGCCTTAGCATCCTGATAAGGCTGGAGCATCTAGTCGAAACGTCTAGAGAATACAATTTGATGTTGATTATTGAATAAAAAAATGCTGCTATTAAAATGACAGATTACTCCTATTCAGTTATAATTGAGTCATAAAGTTCAAATCAACTATATGCATATCAAGTATTAAAATGATTTGCTAAATAATCACCAAAAATCAATAATAATATTATTAATCAATGTTCCACTTAACACACACATAAATTCATGTGGATAGTTAGTTGTTAGAGACCATAAGCACTACATTGCCTACTACACTATTTTATGGGAAAAACTTGGAAGTTGCACTGACAAATCTTAGATTTGTTGTTCTGTCTGACTATCCAATTGGTAAACTACCGCTTAAGTAGCTAAGCTTAGAAGTCCATTGAACTTATTAACTAGCTAGCAATTTCTTTTCTGTATAATTATAGCTAACTGTTTCTCTGGCAAACTTCATTAGTGCTGAAGGTTGTAGAATTGCTTTTGGATGCTTAGACTGGATGATGTCCTCTCTAATATGCCATAGGGTCATAAGCATCATTTTTTAAATTTTCAGCCTACCACAGGGATGCAATATTTATTTGCATGCCAACCGTAAGACTTATTCTGCTATCTCCGATAGGAAAACAATTAAAGACTTGGTACAGATAGGAATCCCAGGCCTTTCCAGTGAGAGGTCAAGTAATTATCCACGCTACCCAAGAGATCTCTCATGAACAAGTTGGCAGCATGGGGCCCATACAATTGTGGGCTCCCTGGGCAACTGCCTCATGTGCCTATGCCTTAAAACAGCCCGCTTAAATGAAAGGCTTCATTTCACTTCAGCAGTTCCAAAGTTTATTGATTGGTCATGGGATGACATCGATCAGCCAAATTAAAAGATATGTTTTACAAATTAAAATATCCTTATTAATTTACTGCATTACTCAAATTCACACCTACAAACGAATCACATTCAATAAGGCAAGATATTTTAATATGAAAACCACATCACATCCCAACTCAGTTGTCAATAAATTAATCTTTGTGCCATGTAGCCATGTAGTCATTGTGCTAGATAATTAAATCTTGCAAGAAGTTGCAATTGCAGGCACATGAAATACATCTTCATCTCTAACACTTGAGGTCCCAAGTGGTCATCATCGTCTCCTCACCATGGCCGCTTGCTGGATGGTGAGGAAAAAAAACAACCAATTTATTTTCCTTTTCATCAATTATTTAACGAAATGGCCTGACTTTGATAATTCTGGATATTTTCTTGAAGTGTGTTTTCTTGAAATACCTCACAACATTTTAAACATTTGACACGATGCATGACATCTTTTGCCACTGTGGAAAAGTGCGCATGTGACAAGCTTGCCTCTTTCTCTCTCCCTCTCTTTTCTGGTGAGCGAGTATGACAACAGGAAGTTGATGACATAATTACTAGTGAACCATGGATCAGCCAGGATTGGATCTTGCAAAACCTGATTACTCTCGATCTTCGTTTATAAAAATGCCTCATCACATGAAGATTTTCATCTATCCAAACAGCACCATTAAAAAAGATCATTTAGTATCAAGTGAAACAGTATCTGCTTTGAGTGAGATAGTATCTGCGTCCCACTAAATTACAAGAAAGATTGAACGACTTGATGACTTCAATATTGACAAGTATCTCATAGACAACCATATTTCAACACACCTCAAGTAGAAGCAATGTTGCTGACTATGACTAGGATGAAACTAGATGAAAGATATGTTCAATCAAACTAGAATAGATGACGATGGCTAGACTATGAATACTTATGGTATCAATAATAGTCACCTGTTCTGGATCCAGGGATCTTGTGCAATTGTTGTGCACAATACTGTGAAATAATAGAGCGTGCCATCGAATAGTTGCAGAGCTAGAGAGCTCATGAAATGAACAGAATGAGTGTGAAATCGAGGAAATCGATAATTTATTTGATGTAGCCAATAACTTTGTAGGTAATGGTGAACGTAATTTGGTCATTTTAATAACTTCTTCTGCAGTACTGAAATGTGTAAGCAATTATGTGCACTATACTAATGTGTTAATATTACTTCCTTCAGCTTGTCATAATTGCCTGCACTCACAAACCTCCAGTATGGCTGCATATCCTGGCTTTCCCTAATGGAATGGGCCGTTTTTATTGACAAAGATCGAGAAAGTTCAGTTTTTGCAGCTTTGCCAATGATCCAACCCCTAACTTGCTCCCAAATCATGTCTAACGGTTCACAAAGCTGCTCATCAGGAGTCTATGGCCCTCCTGTTGCTTCTGCTCCTGGCTACATCAGTTAAATGGCTATTTGTTTAAAGTTAATCATTCCATATAATCCCGTTCATCTAGTTTATCAAGGGTAGGTTTTAGAAGCCTCACCTTCTCCCCCAACCCTTTCTCTGCAAATATATTTGCTGAAATTCGGCCATTTCTTCTTTTTGATGGCACATTCCCTCCTCTTTCTGCTTCATAAGCCGCAAGATAAGGTGGTTATAGGCCAATTGCTGCACTGCGACTGCTTGCTCTGTGCCACCCATTGGGTCAAAAGTGACTCATGCTGCTCATGGAGCATCTGTTAGAAGTGCCATCAGCGATGCCCCATATTCTGCCTGCACCTCTGTATGAGATATTTCGGTGCTTGCCGGGTCTGATTTCATTGTAACTCTTGTTCCTGTCCTCGTGGTCATCCAGCTAAGTTGGTTGATCTACTAGGGATAGTGCCTTTCAACAGAGATATCCTGCCACCAAATGTAACAAGTCAAGCTATTACAGAGTTTACCTGGCTGAGATGCTAGGACTGGAAACTTAGCCACAAGAGAAATTAATTCTCTCTGGGAAATCTTAATCACATTTTACAGCTCTCCTACCTACAAAGTTTTAACAAGAACAAATAATATATATGTGGCATCTAACATTTTCATAATTAGAAACTTAAATAATCACATTACAGTCAGTTGAGTGTTCTCCCCAGGACTTTTGAAAGGAATATTGGCATGTCATCAGTGAGTAGCAGATGAATAAATGATCATGGTCTGTGTATTTTGGTCTTGTATTCATTATTGTGTTTACAGGTTGCAGGAGGTACACTTGACTAAGACATAATATTGTTGCATGTAAAAGAGCTATGAATCAATACAGTATTATGCAACAAACAGTACAAAATACGATTGAAGTATATATTCTGCAAATTACACTGAAGCCTGAATGCTCATATTATATTAGTGAATATAACTTTATTGAAATATTTCATGGATGAAGTAACTGTGTTCTGATTATAATGATGATCCTGGAAGAAATGGTTTCATAAACACCAAAAGAGAAAAGAAGGAGACACCTTAGTTGGAAAGTGAGGATTAAGCTATAATCTCTCCTAGGCACTGCACCATTGCCTCAAATCCAAGTCAGCCAACAGAGATTTAGAACTCGTTCCTTGCATGCTTCGCTAAGCTCAGCCTTGTTATAGTCATGTGAGGCAAGTTGGTACATGTCTAAGCAATGGCGACCTTCCTAGGCCTATGCTGATATTATCAGTAGAACAAATGTGCCACACCTTGCCCATTCTCCAACTCTAACATCCAGGGAAAGTTCAAAATCCACTTTTTTAAAACCAATGCTAGCTTTCCTATGCTTGTTTGAGCTCTAAGGCAGGAGCTAGTAGAACTGCAGCAATTTTTCACCAACCGCAAACACAATACGTACACATGAAATTTTATTGCAACATCAAAAATGAATTTACATTTGTAATAGCACCATGGCAAGGTGTATTGGCTGGTAGACCTTCAAATTCGAAGGGATATCAGCTTAAACACCCTGGGGAGAACACTGTAGACCCAATGTGCATTCCTTCAGTGTGGCGTTAGCATCTATTATATTACCCTGCTCTATGTATGCTGAAGGTGCTTGTTATGTGCCTCGATGTGTGACTCATGCTTAATTAATGAGCATCCTGGGTAAATAGATGCATAGGATGATATAAAAGTGTATCCAATATTACATTAGGAATATTATTTCAATAAGAACTTGGTTAATCACACATTTATATTTGCTGTTGCATATATAAATATTTTTTCAGGATTGCAGATTCATCATTCTTGCTTGTGTGGGCATATTTCTCCCTCTATGTTCATCACAAGGTAATCATCACTCTCAACTTCATCATCTTACATAAAACAACAGTTAATTCATGATCCACAAATCAGTGATAATTTTTTCATGCTATTTTAATTATTATTAGCTGAAAAAGACTCACTAGTTGTTAGAAACTTGATTATGAGTTGCCTGTAAACAGTATCTAAGATGAAACATGATCATACATATGTGCCTGGAATGAGTGCGAGGTGAGGTCTAATTGTGCTAGAGGGATTTATCTCCTGTACTTATTGATAATAATATGCAATCCCCTCGTAACACCATATATATTTTTTTATCAAGTTGAGTGGTAGAATTCCTTATAAATGTTTTTTCAATAGTATAAATAGCAATTTCTCTACCCCCAAAATCAAAACTCATATTTCAGTTAAAACTCATATTGATAGTAAATCTTAAAAAAGACAGCCAGTATCCCATCCTCCTTTTGCTAAGGCAGTAAACTATCAGCACAAAATACACATCGAAAGTGGGTAAGAGCCTTGAAAAGATCTTCTTGAAGGTGTGAGTAAGTGTGTTGCTGTAGCTAGTTGAAAGGGTGAAGAAGAATAGAATATAATCCATGTTCTAGACTGCCCCTGCATACCTTATTGACATTTTTGAGTTCTCATTCACAAGGTAGCTACTCCCCAATGGCTTCCAGTGAAGTGCAGTAGTAGACATGATAGCCATGAATACTGCAGTTCTTTTCAGCATGTCCATATCTTAGCTCATGCTTCTCTTGAAATGATCAATGTAGATTTTTTTTAAATATGTGCGTGTTATTTTTCCGTGCCTCATTTTTGTGGGCAACCAAATCAGCAAAAAATTGAATACTTCTCTCAAAGAAATGTTTAGTAGTCCAAACTACATTGGACATTTTCCTTTGTTATAAAATTGGAAAAAATTGATGTGATAATGGAATTTTTGACAGATCTTTTTTGTTGTTGTTGCTGAGATATATACCAGTTATTATTAACTTGATCGAGAAATTTCAGTTTTGGTGTGAGGATCCTAGTGATGGTAGAACTACCCATGCTCTCCCCTAGCTTCAATAGCCAATGTTTCAGACCCACAGGCAATAGCAGCAACAGTTTTCCCCCTTAAATGACCAGATTTTTTCTTTGCTGTGGTCTGGTAACAACAGTCTCTAGCACCAGACAGTTGCAGATACCTCAAAAAAATCATAATAACAATTTCATTATGCTAAATCTTCATTGTTTCTAGTTGCCCATGAAAAAATAACACATGAAAAGATTACGCTCCCACACACACAAAAAATCAAACATGGTCGTTTCAAGAGCTCATGGCTAAGAGATGAACATGTTTGAAAGAACCTGTTGTACTTGTGCCTATATAACCTGTCCACTACAGCATCTGGCTGACAGCCATTGGAGACCAGCTAGCATGTGAACGAGTAACAAATATTGTCATCACAAGTTTGCAGTAACAGCCAAGAAAAATATTGTTAATCTTGAAGTTCTTCTTCAACTTCACAATTTGCTACTGCTGTAGCCTTTGACTGAAGCAGGTTGATATCTGGGCCTTTGGAATCAGGCATTCCCTTAAATTTGTTGCAAAGAACCATAGAAAACACTAGTTTAGATAGTGATGGCACAGCTAGAACAGAATAACATGACATACATGAACATCTGCACATGTTCTTTCCTATTTTTTAATCACTCAGATATTCATCCGCATAAATATTTAGTGAGATACATTTTCGTGCTTAACTCCACCCATGAAATTTATTTAACATAAAGCAATCCCTAACTGCAATAAATGCTCGGCACTGAAGAGAGTGCGAAGAAGAAGAAATGGCTAGGCCATGTTGATGAGCCGAGTAACTAACTGTGTCTATCAGTTAGCACAGCCTTTTCTCACATGCCTCTGCATCCAATTTGACTTTTTTTGGCAATAGGGCCCATGGGGAGGAGGTTTTGGAGGGCTTGTGGGGAGTCATTAGAGTCTTGGTTTGTTGTTTGTCCTATTTCCTACTGAGGGCTTGATTTGCTTTCAATATTTTTGGTCAAATTTGTTGGCATGAACTGTATTTTGTGAGAGTGATTAAGGCATGGCTTAAATGCCACTGATTTGTGTTTAGAAATGTTGGCAACTCTGCTGTAACAGTGAAAAAAATATAGCTGGGATTTAGAACAAGATAGCCAAAAGTCAAAACCTAAGGCTGTGTGTGTTTGTGTGTGTGCATGCATGCTGCATGTTAATATACGTGTGTGCATTCATGTAAATGTGCATGTAAGTGTGTGACTGTACATGCATGTGTGTGTATGAGTGTCACCATAAGATTAATAACAAAAGGTACTTGACACTCACCAGTTTGCTCCATAGTAGTCTGTTTAAAAAAAGCAATAAGTAAACTACGTATTTTACAAAGTAGGTCTAGAATTTTTGGGATTATATATCATTATTGCACACACACATATACATACAGAGAGAAACAAACACAGAAAGAGAAAGAGAGGGATTAAGAAGTGCTTAGCCTCAAGTAACCAATATTTTGGTGCAAGTCTAGGGAGGATGTATGCTGAAATCTTGTGTCACCAATATAGAGTGATATGATTGGCAAGGTCAGGCAGAGGTCACTTGATTTCTAGCAAATACTTCGCTAGAACTAATAAGTGGTACACCAATAGGTCAGGTGAAGAGACCAAAATGGCCTCAGAAACTCATTTCAGCAGACTCTATCAAATATTGAAGAGTTTAGTGACAACCTACACAGCAGACTAATAGAATAATGATGTTTAGAATATCACCATATGTTTATTAATGTTTTTGCAGTTTTCCCAGAAAAGTACACTCTGTCATCTTCTGAGATTGTCTCAGCCAATGGATCAACACTATGTGGCCACTGCACTGGTATTACCATTGAAAGCTCTGCATTGGTTGAGTGTACTAAACCAGGAATTAATAGTTTCCTGTTTGATGGAATTATTCCCACACTCACTGAGCTCGATGGCAGTGAGTGGGCCAGTGCACTACTCACACTCAACACATCAGCTACCTCTGCAAGAATCACTTTTGACTTCACTGATACACAAGGTTATACTGGAGTGGAGTTTATTCAGGTGGTAATGTTCAACTGTCCACAGTGGGGAATAGGAACAAATGCTATCAGCATTTTATCTGGAAATATATTTCTAGGAAGTTTCTACCCAGCTGCCAACACTTCCTGTGACTCTCTAGTGAGAGTGTGCACAACTGAAATCAGTACTTCTCAAAAAATTATCACTCTGCAATTCAACCTAGCTGACTTGGTCTATATTGCTGATGTGGCCTTCTCTGGTAGTCGTTTTCGAGTATGTGAACCTGATGCCATCCTCAATCCACCTACAACTCTGCCCACACCAATGATTACAGCACAAATAGTGACTACATCACAAATAGTGCCTGCATCACCAATATCGACTTCATCACCAATGTTACCTACATTGCCACCACTGACTACATCAGGAAGTAAGTACTTATATATTTACATTAACATGCTTATTCTCTATAATGCCTCCTCTAAGTTTATTCAGGTGCAGTGTATTCTTTCCAAGTGATACACCAATTCACACCCTTTTGATGACTTTGGCACCTAGTACTGTTTAATTTCACCTCACTTCTTTATGTTGTTGATGGAGGTCCATTAGTTCCCCCAATTTGACATCTATAATCATCCCCCAAGGTTGCCTCCAGATATCCTCCTCCAAGTCAGCCACCCACCATTAACCTCTTCCTACGTACCTCCTCCTAATAGCCCCCTCCACTCAGCGAACAGACATAGAATTAGTCCTACTGAACCATGACCAAACAACTTTCTAGAAAGTTTACATCCAGATTGCCATCATTCCAAGAATCCTTGTCGATGCTTGAACTGCATCACCTCCATGAAGTGATACGAGTATATTATAAACTGATTGATCCGCAACTTATTTTTACATAAACAAATTTTCAAACTATTAATAACATAATGAAATCCAATAAGATAAAGTTTGTTATGTATAAGAACCAGCTCCATTGAGGGAAGCATACAAAAGCTATGCATAGTTATGTTGCTCTATGTCTACAACAAAATTTACAGCAAAGAAATCCATTCACGAGTGAATCCTTTGTCGAGAACAAAGGAACTCAGTGCAATTAGTTGCATGTGCAATTTTCCTCCAGCATAGAGCTTCCGGAAACACTAGTAAAGGCCCAGATGAGACTGTTCATGATGGTAGTCGCATTATCCATTATTCATTCATTTTTCTTGCGTTCCCCATCCAGCAGGGAGTAAAGTTATATGACTTGTTATCTACCAGTCTATAGGATTTATGGAGGTAAAAGATAATCCACTGTTTAGTGAAGTGGTTCTCAACTGCAGCTCCCAAGGCCGCATTGGGCCCTCAAGCATCCTTCCGGTGGTCCTCGACCTTTAAAAAAAAAATATAATAAAAACTTCTAATTTATGAGAAAATCATCGTGCATTTTTAGAAATATGGTACCAAATTTTTTATTTAAAAAAAAAATCAAGCATGAGACTGTCTTCAACTGAAATCGCACTATTTTCGTTCATTCACTGACTCGAGCTTGCGATGGCTTTAGCATAGAGTCTTAGGCATTGAGATACACACGTGCACACACACTGGCAAGAAATGGTTGTTCAGACAGACCAATCACAGAATAGTAAATGAGATCTGCACGTGCTATGATCTTCGATTACTGGCATTGGTAATGCAAGAAGACACTCAGTCAGGCATTATTCATTCTTTCATCGGCGCATTATCACCCAATTTCATGGCGGAACCACCTTCGAAGAAAGCTCGTACACTTATGCAAGAGAACCATGCATTTCAAGCCAATTGGGAAGTAAAATATTTTGTGATTGAAAAAGAAGGCAAGGCACGCTGCCTTCTCTGTCATGTGGTGATAAATAGTTTTAAGTCGTTTAATGTTGAGAGGCACTACAAAACTCATTCTGCCGAATATGATTGCCACAAGGAGAATCAAGTTGAAATTCTTAAAGTCAGCGTGCACAAAGAAAACTAACTCCTTCAAATATGTAAGTGATTCTAAAGACGTAACAATGGCATCATACAGGATTAGCCACCTTCTGGCAAGCCGTATTCAGATGGCAAAATCATGAAACAGGATATTGTCATGTTCACTGAAGAATGTTGTTCTTCTAGCATTCAACAAAAAGCTAAGAAAATACAGCTGAGCAATGACACAGTAACTCGACGAGTTGAATGCATTATCTAGAGACCTAAGTGACCAATTTCTCAATAAGTTTGAGGGATTTTGTTTGCTACTCTATCGGTCTTGATGGCACAAAAGACATTACCGAAACAAAGCAATTAGCTGTGTTTATCAGGGGAGTCATGCCAGACTTCAAGATTTACGAATAATTTCTTACATTGCATTCCATTCATGGTTCGACAAAAGGGACAGATATATTCCATGAATTTCGTGCAAGCCTTCAACAAGCACATTTGGATTTGTCACAAGCTGTTTTCGGTTGCCACAGATGGAGGTTCTTCTATGCTTGGACAGAAAAAAGGTCTTCAAGGACTCATTGCTAGATGGCGAGCAGATGACAATCTTCTTCCTGTGATATGGTACCACTGCATTATACACAGGAAAAATGTCATTGCTTAGTCGCTGAAAATGGCCAATGTGACAGAGGCTGCAATATCAATTGTAAATTGGATTTGTGCAAAAGCCCTGAACCATCGGAATTTCAAGCAGTTTCTGGCGGATATTGGTGCTGACTATGGAGACATGCTCATGTACACTGCTGTTCGATGGTTAAGCTGTGCCACATGCCTCTATAGGTTCTACAAACTTCTCCCAGAAATCAAAGCTTTTGCTGAAGGGAAGGTAATTGTCAGCCTTGCAACGAAGAATGGATTGCTGATTTGGCTTTCATGGTTGATATCACCACAAACCTTTCGATTTTGAACAGTGCCCTCCAAGGTAGACAAGCTCTGCCATGAATTGTACAGCACAGTGTCTGCCTTCATTGCAAAGCTTCACCTTTGGATGACACAAATTGCACATAGCAATACGACCAATTTCCCTTCACTTTCTGAGCACAAGGACAACGGATCATACCATAAGTACAACAGGATCATTAGTGATTTGATTGACGAATATGAACGCCGTTTTGATGACATCAAGGATTCCTTACCCTCGGTGAAAATATTTTCACACCTATGGAGATAAAATAATGTAGCCACCGCTCCAGATGAATTTCAAATGGAGCTGCTAAACTTGCAGTCAGATGTAGGGCTGACATCCACAATCAAGGCTGTTCAGCTACTTGACTTCTGGAGTCGAATCCCAGAGGAGAAATATCCTAACTTGATTGCTAATGCACAGAAAAATGCCTCTGTATTTGGTTCAACATATGCACTTTTCAGCAAACTGGTGGGTATCAAAACAAAATATTGCAACCAATTGACGGACTATCATGTCAACCAGCTATTGTGTACTGCATCTTCCACCATGAGCCCTCGTATTGACTGACTAGTTGAAAGTCGGGAAAAAATCAAGTTTCACATTAAATTCCATTGCTCTACTATTTTTTGTTACAGTCTTTCCTCTATAAATAAAATAATTTGTTTTTAATTGACTTGTGTTTTACTTTTGTTTGGTGTGGCCATCTAAAAAAATTCAGACTTTGGATCTGACCTGGATATTACACTTAAGGCCTGTCTAAAGTTGGCAGTGCATTGTAAGTGATCCATTCCTTAACAACTTGAATTCAGTGTTCACACCAGTTTTTCATTAAAGCACAAAAATATGTAGATGAGCTATCTACAGACCCAAGGGGGATTTATACTACAGAATGGAAGAAGGTTAGAGGATGGATCTAGGCAGTACTGTCGAATGATGATGCTTTATATGCAAATTCCACGAAGGAAAAAAATCAGGCTAGCAGAGGCAGGATACCTTAGAGTCTGCCGAGATGAGTTTCTGAGGTGATTTTGATCTCTTCACCAGACCTGTATTTATATAGCTAGTTTAATCTCATGCCCTAAAAATATTTTCTAGCAAGAAACACTCTGCAGTTCCCCCTAGCTCAGAACTGTAGCCTAGCGAGAGTGAAGTTCTATTTAACAGATGCTCTCATAATTACTTATATTTAATTGCAATGAATCAGGGGTTATTTGCAGGATTTAAAGATGGGAATACTCTCCGCCATGTCTTATGGACAAAATGCAATGGAGGAATATGTTGCTGGCTTCTGTAGGCAATTTATATTTTTAAAGGATTTTTCTTCCAGTTTTAAATTTCAAGGAGAGGTCTGGCTGTCAGGTTTTAAATGAATGGGCTGCTGTCAGATACTGACAGCAGCTGTTGTAAAATCCTCCCGTTGGTTGGCATCCTGGCACCATTGCAGCTTGGAACGAGGATCGTGACAAGCAGCAAGCCTGAAAACCTGATTTTCCTCATACACTGCCATATGCCTATCAAGTGAGGTACTTAGGGCTGTGATGAAGCTGTTCTTGTAGTGGGATTTCATGGTGGTAAGATGAATTCGAAGGACAATGATGTTTGAGATAACAAAACTGGCAGTGACGTTTTCTCATGCTGTCCAATGTCTGTAGCTTCTTCGAATGGCTCCAGGATCTAAAGCATGTAATTGAGAACGTTACGAACATATGCAGTGATGGAAGGTGCATCAAGCTGGTTCAGCTTAGCTGCAGGTACAGCAAGCACAGAGCAAATCATTTTCACTTGGGAATTCCACCTTGTTTTGTTTGCTGCCTGCTGTCTCATTTCACCCTCAAGTAGATCAGTGGTGATTGTTGACTTGTGCACGTGGTTAATGACTTTGCAGACTTTACCGAGAACACAGTTTAGGTGACCTGCTGCTTTCAACCCATTACTAACAGCGAGCTGGGTAGTATGACAGAAGCATGGGCTGTGGTCTGTAGTGATCTTCTCATACTCATCTGGTGTGACAGTGATGGTGGAATCAAGGTCATCTTCCTTGTAAGAGTTACCAGCTGCTGGAGTATTCAGTTATTGTCTGGAAATCTGTCAGTCAGAAGGCCTTCGACATGTTTGAAGCATTGTCGCACAATAATTGACATATTTGATGCAATGTTGTAGAACTGGATTGTTTCCTCATACTGCTGCACTGTGGTGGCAGCAGTATGTCTACCCCTGAACCGTTTGCATGTGAGCAACACAAACTTCATGCTCCAGTCCACGATGAAATGGCCAGTCATTCCGAGGTATGACTGCATCTGTTGACTGGACCAGATGTCCAGCGTGACGCAGATACTCTGCTCACAGTTCAGTTGCTGGGAGATCTCGGATTGCATGCTGGCAGCCTTCTCTGGGAGAAGTGAGCCAACTAGGTGTTTGCGATTGGGCACCTGATAGCATTGATTTAGGGCATGCACAAAACCCGTGAAGTACTGACTATCCAGTCTGGACAATGGCACGAGATCACATGTGATGTGACAAGGGCGTTGGTGATAGTCTTCTGTTGTAAATCGGTTGCACTGCATTTATTGGCATCAGTGATGAAGCCTAGTAGATTACACCTTGGTGAACTGAAGGATGTTCCCTCTGACCCCCCCAAATAATTGAACATATTACACAATTATCTGAATAATCAATGACTAGCAATATAAATTACCTACCTTCAAGTGCTTGATGAGGTTCGCTGTAGCAGTTTTAGAACATAATCATGACTGCAATGTTTGCACCTGGCCTTAAAATTGCTATCAGAAGAAATGAAATGTTTCCAAACAGTAGATGCCATCTTTACAAGGTTACACCAGTAAAACACAGTAGTGCCAGTGAGGTTTCAAGATAGCACAAATGAAGGTCAAGTGGGGTAGTTAAATTATTATAGCAATAGCAGACCCAGAACTGTCATGAACACATTCAACAGTCTTTTTATAGAAACAGCAAAGTCCTTCAATCCATCAAAGGATGCAATCTCGAATTTGGTGTGGGTGTAACTGATGTACATCAAATGTGCATTAGGCATACCACCTAATGTTCCACCTGGGGCAACTTGCAGGATTTTCCATGTGAACACGATCCCTCATTAAGTTTCCAGCAAGCCACCTAATGTTCTACTTGGGACAACTTGCAGCACTTTCCATGTGAGTACAGTCCCTCATTAAGCTTCCAGCATACCACTGACCAAATGTTCTACCTGGGTCTCTTACTACCAACAGCTGGGTTTCGAGTCTTAGCTTCAGGTTTGGTGGGATACCTTTTGCACAGCCATTCTCCACATACCTCCTGATACAATTGTATGTCCCCCCCTTCTACATTACAGTTTCTTTCTGCATTTTCTGATGATAGGCCTTGTGATAGAGGCCTCATGCTAGGTCCCATGCCTCAGTGAATGCTTTTAGGACTGTCACAAGGTGAGACACGAAACATTGTGTGAGAGTTGAGGTACTTTTAGGGCCATTGCTTCTGCATACTTTGTAAAACAGTCCTAATTTTTCTGTATTTGGCATGCATTTCTGCTGGAACATCCCAAAATAAGGGAGAACTAGGAGGTTCTGAGTGTCTGACTCTATCGGTGGCCTCTCTAACCAGTTTCTTTGGCCTACAGTTTACCAGTTCCACAAATTCTCACTTCACCATCCCTTTGTACAAAAGTCTTCTTGATGATGATCCTTTTCCTCACTCGGCCACTGTCAACAGCTTTGATTTCTCCCTGGAAGTGGCCTGATACTGCAGCATTGGAATCAATGATGATGTCTGTGTTGCTGCTGCTTGTGCTACCTGCCTTTTCCTCCTCTCCCCTGTTCCTGTCTTCTACATTGGAACCGTTGGTAATCCACTCAATGTCTATTCTCTTTGCAGTGCACCTAGTGACATTGTGCGTAGATGCAAATAGATAGGCACGAACTACAACACTCTATTGTACAACATTGAGAGGTTCTGGAACAATCTGTCAATCCTCTCAAGATAACCGTACTTGATGGGCATTACTTTTCGTTCCCCCCCCAACCCCTGCCCTCCCCCCACAACAAAGAAAAGAACCACTGACCTACAAGCCTAAGAAATATCCCTGGACAGCTATTCCCTACTATCATCCCCAACCCTCGCATGCCTTAGCATCATAACATAATTCCCAGATATAATTCTTGAGCATTTACTTGCTGCCACAGCATTTACCTGTCTTATATCTGTAGGGTGACTTACCTTTATGGGCACTATTACATATCTCCCCACCCATTCCTCTCCCCCCATTATCATCCATTTTGTTTTACTGAATACAATTGAACTTAGCTAACACTATGGCCACCTGCAACTCCTAGTTATAATTCTTCTTCTGTTGTAACTTGGACAAAACTATGACAAGTTTGCATCTAATTATTATTATAGACATTCTTATTTATCCATGCCTAGTGTGTGTTCAACACCTTGTCACAGTCGGGCCTAATCTTAATTATTAGCATTAGCTATTTTCCCACTATTCTTGATTAGCCTCACATCTCAAATGGTATAAAAGCCACTATATTTTGTGAAGAGCAAAGGATATTTTCAAACGAGGATAAAAATGCCTATGGCACCCTCCTTGGATTTGATAATAATAAAGCAGTCTGGGTCTCATATTCAGAGTGAGTGCAGCTGTATTTTGAAGAAAATGATGTGTCGGCACAAATAAGCTCATAAGCGATGAGCAATGCTGCTTATTGTACGAGGACCTGATTACTTACCAGAATCTAGCCTCATCCTGAACCCCCTCTGAGAAGCCATTCAAAGAGCTGGTTGAGCTAGTCAGGAAGTATATAAAGCCCTAAACAATCTGTAATTGTTGAAAGATATAATTTAAACACTTGCCTTTGAAAGCCAGGACATTTGGTGGTAGCTTGCATTGCAGAGCTGAGGCATTAGATGGACCTGGAGAAACCATGCTGGATGTGCTACAAGATAGATTTGTCTGCAGTATCCAGGTAAATGCATGCAACACCGGCTACTCTCAGAGTCTGACCTCACATTTTAGAAGGCAATGGAACTGGCACAGTGTATAGAATCAGCTTACATGCACATCTAGGCAAATATAAGGTTACTTTCCAAGCAGAGCTGGTAAGGTAAAAGGCATAAAAGCAAGATTGACGTGAGTATGCAAGCACAACAAAGTTTCTACCGACCTAGACCAGAACCATATGCAACAGAGAAGAAAGTTGAAGCTGAGCTAAATCATTTGAAGAGAGGAGGCATTGTTAAATAAGTGTTATTTCAAGCTGGGCAGCTCCAATTCTTTTTGTTGAATGGAAGGATGGATTAGTGAGAATTTGTGGAGATTACAAATTACTGCAGCCAAGCCCAACACATCTCACTTCCAAGAATGGAGATCTGTTTACAACATTTATAGGAGGGCAAACCTTTACCAAACTGGGTATTGTTCATGTTTATCAGATGGTAAAGCAGAACCAAAACCTCTATTGACTATCAACACCAACAAAGATCTAGAAATATCACAGATTTCCACTTGGAGTGTCAGCAGTAACCTCAATTTTTCAGGAACAATGGCATACCTTTTACAGAGAATACCTGGAATCTCTGTGTATATCAACATCATTTTAGTCACAGGAAAGGCAGAAGCGGAGCACATTGGGAATTTGGAGAAAGTGCTGATTCAACTCGAGAGTGCTGGACGGATTAAAAAAAGCCAAATGTGCCTTATTGGAGCACATTGAGAATTTGGAGAAAGTGCTGATTCAACTCGAGAGTGCTGGACGGATTAAAAAAAGCCAAATGTGCCTTATTAATGTTGCCAAAAGTGGAGTATCTTGGACATTGCATAACAAGGAATAGGTTACGGCCAACTGGAAAGAAGGTGCAAGACACCAAAGAAGCCCCAGAAACACAGAGTACAACTGAGCTGAGATCATATGTGGGCATACTCTGCACCTGATTACCACCAGCCCACTTAAAAAGGTGTAAAATGGGACTTGGGTCATAAACAACAAAGAGTCTTCACCGATGCCTAGATGATGTTATCTGCAAATAAATACAATCCACACATGGATAACCTATCCTGTGCTTCTTTATCCAGTCTCCAACTTGTTCCCTATCTCTCCAATGTGTACACCTTCCAATACCTGAAATAAATGTGATACATAAAGACACATAAGAAGGATATGCTTTGATGCCCAGCTCACTGTTTAGAACCTTAATCCTGGTGTTATACTGACACACTCTTTTCTGCTGAAGTGACTCCAGAGATCTACAAAACTGGCTTCAGCATCTTCTGATACAGCAATTAGTGTTATGATAGGCGAGTGTGAAGGTGTGTATGGGTATGTGTATGTTTGTATGTGTGTGCATGTGTGTGTGTTGTACTCAGCTGCCTTTAACCCTACCCACACATGTCACACATAATTAGAAACTCTTGATTGCTGAGAGATTTTGGATACACTTTGGGCCCTTAGCTTATGCCCCCTGGCCACGCCATGCCAAAAAGCTTTGTAACAGCATAATAGCTCTAGGGTCACTGGATAGGTTGAGAGTTGGCATGGCCAATAGCTTAAGGACCGGGGTCGATGGGGAAGGGTTATGGATCATCCAGCAGAGTTTCCCTAACCAATGAACATTTACATTATAGGCCGAGTGTGATAATTTAATGTCACTTAGAACACAGGTGGCTCATTATGAACTAAAATTTAATACATAGCAAGACAAGTCTAGGCTAGAGCATTTATATCATTACCTTATAAAGTCTGGTCAGGTTTCAGGGCTGGCAGCCTATTTAAAGCAGCCAACCAATGAAGCCGAGTTAGAGGATGCTGAGATTGGTAAACTGGTTGTAAGCTGAATAACACTATTTAACCTATATCTTGTTGATCATCTGGCTCCTCAGCCAGGTCAATCCATAATAGAGTTTTTCTCCAAATAATCATTGGAGCCAACCCATCAGTGGTATATCCAATTGTCGTTTATTGAACAACGTTGCTGAAGGATAAAACCATCATAAAACTATTATGTGATGGGATCTGAGAAAAGGGGTCTTATGTACAAAATTTATAAAACTGAGTTATTGATACCAGGTGAAAGAACAAAGTAATGCCTATATTTTAGAACTCAGATCATCACTTATTTCCTTCAGAAGAAAAGTTATGAAAGCTTGAATGCTAGATGCTTGAAGCATTCATTTTGAGAAAAACGCATTTTAAATTAATGGCTTTTGGAGCTTCCTGTGCACTTGATGAATTGTTAGTTTGTTAACTAAGCGACCACTATAGCAAATCGTGGGAGTTTCCCATCTTTCTGCATACGCCGGCAGTATATTCTCCGCGTTACATGGTAACTCAGTTCCGTTACACGCGTAGCAAGCTTCTTGACCACCAATCTTCTAACCTCACTCTTGCCTACAAAGAAGCAAGTAGGAGCCTTCAGACTTCACACAAATGCAAAGGAAAGGTAGTAGATGACTGTAGTACAAAAAAAGAAAAATAGTCAAACTATAACTTTGAGCTTATTTTGGTCATACCACCACAAAACTTTTTCTCTACATAAGACCCCTTTTCTCAGATCCTATCACAATTTGTCAATTAGTATCCAAACTGTATAATATGGGTCTACCCGCACATGTCTCTCTAGTAATTGGAAGGGTCTTGATTCTGGGAAGGTTTTTGACCTGGTTTGGGGCCTTTGGCAATTGGCCCTCCTACAACCTCAAACTTTAAAACAGCCACAATCACCAAACTCTGGCAGATATGTCCGATTACTTTTAGCCGAGTTAATAAACTTTCAAGGGTGTTTTTGACAACGTACAAAGTATTAAACTTAACATCATCAATTTTTTGACAACATTTCAACCGAAATACTTAACATTTTCCTCACCCCAAAGCTTTAATGGCAGAAACAGTGTTGGAACTGAACTACAATATTGTAGGGGATGGGAGGTGGGTCAGAACTATCCTGCATGGGGGACGTGCATTTCTGCCAGTATAAAAAGCCCTTCGGAAACAAATTATAGTGTAGATCAATGATAATTAACTTAAATTTGCTCACTCAACATTTCTGCTAGGTGTAGTTGCTCTGGCCTTCATTATCCCAATGAAAGATACAGCATCTAGCTGTAATGTCGAGTATGCAAATTTAGGTTGATTATATATATCATGAAAGCAATTGTATGTTAACTGAGAGTTTATTGAGTAAAAATTCTAGTGGCATAGATTTATAGGTTATGATTTGACCTATATTGCTTGAGCTATGTTGTATAAACACCTAGGTTTTTTGCGATATATACCATATTGTAGCTACCAGTATAATAAAACAATGCAAACAAGCAAACTAAAAAGTCAACTAATATTTAATGTTCTGCTGGTCGCCAATAACATTATCCATAAATCGTTATCACCACAAGATAGAGAAAAGATTTATAATGGTACAAGGGTCACTCCATAAAATACAAGATGCTGTAGCTGCAGCCCACTCATCTCAGATACACTCTGCCAAGTTACATCCCATGGTGCCGGGTCAACTCTTTATCAGGATGCCTGCAGCCAAGACCAAGCAATGCTACCAGCCAGCACCTTAGACAAGTAGAGAGCACAACCTATGAACACAGTACATTAGCCCCCCCCCCCTCTCCTCCACCCCCCAACTTTAAGGGAAAAGAGGATCGTTACAAGAAAATAAAATACCATTTACAAAATGAAAGAAATTTCACAAAACGCATGCTACACAAAAACTGACTAATTTTATAAATGATGCTAGCCTAAATACAATGATGGTACCACAACTTCAAGAAAATACTATATTGTCATATGAGTCTGTTTTATTCCCAAGAATAGTAAATAGAGTCCTGATATGACCATGGATCATGATGATAACATGCACTCAAATTCTTTGCCAAAGCAATATAAACACACACTAGCAAATCAATACTTACAAGCCTACAATGTGTGTGCATCATTGAGTGTGGTGTGTGGATTAACTTTCAATGCCACCATTTTTTTCAAAATAGACTAATACTGGTACCCTTGACAGTCCATATGAATGTGCATGTTCTCTCTGTCGCCGATGCTATATAACCATAATGCCCATACCTACCTTCACCTCCACAGCTCACAATAGGCACATGTAAGCTCAGCTCACACTGGTGCCCTGCTCAAATGGTGTATAACACACTCCAACACAGATATCCCTACAATGTTAAACCTCATTTAAACTTGGGTATAAATAACATTGAGAATAGATCTTTGCTGAAACTTGGGTGAACATATTTTGGCAAGAATGTAGGTATAGGGATATAATACCAGATATTTTAAATACCCTCTTAAAACTATAGGACTTTATCTAAAATTCTGAAAGAAATACGATTAACTTTGTATAGCGTTCCATAGGTATTTGAGTGTTAGCAGTGCATGTATTAGGAGGGGCATTATACTACGTTACATGCAGACAAAATTGGGTAACTCAAAAATTCCCCCTCTTGATTTCATCATGGGCAGTGAAAATGCACGACTATGTGATGCATATATTTAAATTACTAGCAATTAAATATGGAGTTAACAAGTGTGCAGTAATCATTGGGAGATTGCTTTACTTCCCAAAATACCTCCCTGTGAAGTTTACATTTAATGAGTAATTTTGTACATTTTGCAGTGACTAATGTGTTGGTAGTCAGTGTGAATCTGGGGAGGGAAGCACATGCTCCATCTATTATAGCTGGGAGTCCCCATGGCTGTAGCTATATCCTACTGAGAGTGGTGGAAGGAAAAAGAGACATTAGTAGCACAATTGATGCGAGCAACACTGTGAATGACCTAATATTAATAATTATAGTCTAACGATGAGGACATTGTACTTGTCATAAATGAAACTCTTGACTCAAACAAAACTAGATCATGTACAAGGTATAGTATTGTAGTTAATGTGTAATTGATATCATGAAAATTGTTCTCCACAGATTCTATGATGATTACTGATGCTGCAATTGCTGCTATAAGTATTGGCCTGCTATTCTGTGTGACTTTTGTTATTTCACTAGCATCCATTATTGCACTTTGTCTTCGTATACATGGTAAGTTTCTCATGCAGAGTTATCTATTTTTTCACTGTCAATTATATTCCACACATTACACTGACACAGCAAATAAAACTGTGGAAAGAAGTCCAATTGCATTGACGTAAGTTTTATCATATGCATTCATCCATTTTATATCCTTAGGCACGGAATAATAAACTAGTTCATACAAGATTTTGACTCTTTGCTAGATCCTGACTTCCAGATGATGTAGGTTGTAACTAGAATATAAAGGGATCAATGGTAGATCATCCCATTGACATCCTACGCCATTAGGTTGTTATGTTATGACTTTAGTGGGAGTTAAAAGCTTGTGTTAACTTTTTTATAATTCTCTGCTGAAGGGTATAAACTAAACTCTAGTTTTGAAATTAGCCCACAACCCCTTTATCATATTAAAATTCTCAACACAATGTTTTACATATTTCTGACAAACATTGCAGAGCTCTGAATAACCCTGAGAGTCAAAGGGAAGAGTTTCAAGTGAGTCTATTATAATTGTGGTAAGAGTTTCTTTTAACTTATCCTAGCACCCTCTAGTGTATTACTAAAGAGTGGGAGACAACAAACAAACAAACAAAATAAACAACAACAATTATTTTTAATAAAAAAAAAAAAATTCCCCCAAAAAGAAAATTATGGTTGTAGAGATCATGGTTAACAACAATTTTCTCCTCTTATCTTCAGAGGATCATTATTTTCTGTTGTGTGTGTATTTATTTATGTACTGTTCTGCATCTGAAAACCCCCAGTTAATCATGATATATAGAACAGTGCTAATTTTGACTGCTTCGACTATTGTCGAGTAAGTCTATCCCAATCTGGATATATTGGGCGTTTGTAGGAGCTAGCTGTTCCAACACTAGCAAAGATAGCACATTTTCTCTGGGAATCTTTCCTAAGACAATCATGGACTTAGAAAGTGCAGCGTGCTATACGCAATCTTGATGACGCCCAAGTAAACCTTCTGGTTCTCAGGAGGTACTTGTAATCTAGTTTCATGGGGTCAGTATGTCTAGTGTAAAATGATCGCAGAGAGCAAAATGCTACCATTGAGATTGAGTATGCTGCACCTACTAGTCCATTGATACTTGAGAATTGTATACCAGATATAGAGGGTCACTTTGCATGCCAAAACCAGTTAACCTAATGTAAATCACCACACCACAATCATGGTAATTATTATTACCTAGTTGAACCCTTCCATCGCATTTATTTTAAGCAAGAAAGAAAGAGTGAGTTAGCTTGCTCTAGATACTCTTCCCCTGTTAGGTTATCGGTAATGTTGTTATTCTTGGTCGCATTCTGAAGATCTCTCTGGAAGATATCCGGATTGAGACAGCAAGAAATGATAAATCTCACATACACTATATAGCTATATAAAGTATAGAAGACCTCACCTGTGATATTGAAGCATTATGGGAACCTATTATTGACCATTGGAACATCTCGGTTATATAGAGCTGCTTGTGTTATGTACTGTAGCCATAAAGCTAACAATGCTGGATTGATTGTTGTAATCATATTTCTCGCAGCCTCTGTATAGGGATGTGGCACTATGGCTATGGGAACCTATATGTATGGTGCTTGGCATGAAACTGTTAGCCTTGCTTGGTGTTGGAACAGCTAGCTCCTACAAATACCCAAAATCACAGAAGCCACTGCAAAACTATATGTGGCTGAGGTGGTCCAAAATTAAAACCGTCCTTATACTATGCCCCAGTCAACTATTTTCCCCCAAATATAAAACATGTTTTTAGTGATCTGTACAAGTTTTATTGATTATGTTTTTCTTTGCTTGTCTCTCCGTTAATTAATATTAATGTGTGTCTGGTTCTACAACATACTGGTATATAGAAAATTGCAATGCTACTGATGTATTGATTATGCTTTTTTGTGCACATGTCTTCCTCCCTTAAAGGGAGGGTTGTATGCAAAAAGGAAACTAAATTTTTTGCAATCTATTCCTTGGATCGTATAATTAACCAGGAGACAACTTTTAGAACCGTACTTACAATCACTGTAAGCCATACGTTTTTTAAACATCTTCTTAGTCGCATTGCCATCTTGCATCCTTTTGTGGTTGATTCAGGATATGACTACATATTCATCATAGGAATCCATGGCATGCAAAAGCTTGAGTGACCAGACTGATCAGAGAGGTCTGAGTCTCTCTTGTTCTTCCTTGCCATTTTAGGTCAATAATTGATATGAACATAACACAGGATATAGAACTGCATCAATATGAACCAGCTGAGATTGCAAGTGGAAATGGTAGCTACAAACAGTAACTCTGGTGAGTAGTGGAGAGAATGGTTCACTGCAGAATACTGATCGGTTAGTCATGTTTAAAAACTGATATCCCAGCTTGTATTTGAATTACTTTCTATAGCTAATTTCTTCATTAAATTCTTTGTAGTTGTAACAAGCAATGGTTGCTATGAAGTCGATGAAAAGAAACAAGAGTCTTGGAGTGATATTGAAGTGACTAATCATGAAGTTTTTTGATCTATTTGTTTGAATGTTTGGGTGCTGTAGACAGCCTATTTAAAAAAAAAACAGACATCATTACGGTGATTGGGAAGGACTGTCCCATGAAAGTTGCTTTACAAAATTATGCTTTTTGTAATACCAGTATTTTACATATAGTCATAGGAGATATAATTTTACACTATCACCAGTTGGCAAGATGGCATGGCTTGGGAAGCACATGATGGTCATAAATTTTTCAAAGCTATGATTAAAATCAGGAATTATCTCCCACCAGCTACATATACTGGATTCACTATTGTAGTTAGTAGAGTACATACGATGAAGAATATTATCATGCCAAAATACAGTATCAGAATCATGGAGTAATAATAGTGAAAGCTGTTACAGAATAAACATTAGTTCATAAGATGCCAAATCTTGTTATATATAATTATTTCAGTAGAGTAATATCCTTTTTAGGCCTTCTTGATGTGGGTTCTTGCATGTCCGCAGTAAACACATGTTGTAAATGTAAATAGCAACTATAGAGCCAGCACAAATACAAGGTAGGCTTATTGCAGCAGGTGAATGTGGACATCAGATTTGCCATATCTGCAACTGTGCAATAATGCGATTAAGACATGTTTGGTTTGGAGAAATATCTCTGAGAGGTCTAACTCTAATAACTCAAAAAAGTTATGTATTGGGGTAGAGACCTTGAACAAGAGGTTGTTTTAGTTCACACTGCACACTGGCATCAATAAGGTTTTTGGAATCCTGACTGTCAGCTGTTCAAAGAGGAGGGAAGGGAAGGGACCAAAATACATCCATTAGCTCTCCATACAATAATTCAATCCTCCTCTGCCATGATTTCCATACCCAATATATAACACACTCACCTACTTCTCCCATCACTGCATCACCTACTCCTTTCACACCTTTCCCAAATAGCAATGCCACTTTTCCATCCTTCACTCTTCCATATTCTTCTAGCCACTCTCCAGTCACTATAATTCTGCATATTTTATCTACCAGTAATGGCCAATTCCTCTTAAATTTCTTGACACATTACCAAGAAATTCACCGCATCTTCCTCTGTTCCACTACAACACATTATGCATCTCTCATTGCTAATTATTCATCATCTTTTTTATATTCTAAGAACCCAGCAGTTGCAGTTCATGTTCAATCTCACAGCTTCCTGACTCTGCATGGATCTCACATACCTCTCCACCCACATCATTTATTTGCCAATTTGTAGAACTTCAGCATAGTCTTACTGTTGACGTCCTCCCCCCAATCCTTCTCATTCTTCACCTTCATTTTTTCCATCCACTATGTACTGACCCTCCGCATTGTCTAGTTCGTACTTCTTCCTCAAGATCTCATACTCTTCCCAATCATCTGATTCCGCCATCCTTTTTTAGTTTATTTACAATTACTTTCACAAATCTCTTCTCTTCCAACACTTCCAATCTCTACACAAAAAACCCTTCATCTATTTCCTCCTCTACTCCAGTTTTCTCGACCCCATATCTCCGTGTATTGCCACTCTTGCTACTGTATTACTTGCCCCTGGCAATCTCCTGCCCACTCTCGTCTCTGCTGACTCCAACTTCTTGTATAAATTACGTCCCCATGTCCACTACTTTGCAGCAAATGCCATCCTATGTCTCACTAGAAGCTCTCACAATATCCTTCCTCTGCCAACTTCTCAACCTGCCTATTCACTCTGCTCATTCCTGCCACAACCATTCCAACGCCATCTTTGACATCTTTTCTAACTGAACTTTACCTATTAGCTTCCTATCAAACCACACTCCAAAGTACTTGAACACCTTTACCTCTTCTACTATCTCCTCACCAATCCTCCAACTCACTTCTGCTTCCCTCTTTTGACCTTGCTCTTCTTGCTATTAAACCGCACCTTCCACTTTAAATACCTGTACCATATCACACAGAGCTAGCATCCCACTCCGAGTCTGCCAAAAGAATGTCATCTGCATACATAAATTCCTATACCAAAACCTTCCAGTTTAACCGCTGACTCAGCTCTCTCCAGCTCTTCTGCCATTCCCTCAAATAGATACCGAAAAGATATGGCAACAAAGAGCATCCCTGCCTAAGCCAATTTTCCATAGTAAACCTTCTTGACCTCCTTCTGTCCAATACCACTGTCAATTATACCCTACTCTACAGTCCTTCATATACCCTCATAAATTTCTCCTCTACTCCATATTGCTTCAACTTGTGCCACAATCCTCCCTCCACATTCTGTCATATACCTTGCTTATATCCAGGAAGGCCAAATATGAATTCTTTTTCTCCTTCTTCCACATTTCACAAATACTTCTCCAAACCAACCACTGCTCTGAACATCTCCATTAATTTCTAAACACTCTCTATACTTCTGTCTAAATCTTACCCTCAGCAAACCCGCCAAACTACGTCACCAACATTCTCGCAAACACCTTCAACACACTACAACCTAATACAATTCACATGCTTTCCTCATTACCATTCAACAAGAATGGTACTAGCAAGTTCCTCTCCTAGTCTAAAGGGCAACACTCACTTCTCATTACCACATTCCTCACCTGTCCCATGACTTCTAGCAACCTTCTAACTCCAATCATCACCATCCCATTGCAGGCCCTGGTGCCTTTCCTCTCTTTAAACACTTCAATACATGTATTACTTCTTCTCAACTAACTTGCTCATATATACCCAATCCATGCTCACATCTCCTATCTTTGCTTCTGGTATACATAAATATTATTAAAATACAGAAGTATTATGGAGATCATGGTTTTAATTTTACACTCTTGAGTGTGGCCATCCAGCAGCAATGTATGTCCATTTCACAATCTTTATTTAACCTATTGCACCAATGGTACTAGGATATTCACTGCTTCCCACAACATAAATTGTCCATTACCACTGCAGTTCAGTAATTGCAGAGTTTTTACGACTAGGGCATCTTGGTGTTCTTTCATTCTGGTTTCCAGTCCTCTGTTGTTCTCCCCTATGTAGTATTTCCAACAGTTGAAAAGGATGTTATACATGTTGTGAATTGCATATTAGTAGTAACTCTGTTATGCCTTCAGAGTTCTTCCTGATTAAAAATTACTCTGGAATAGTCAACTTCCTGCAGATCTTCCTCATATCTTTATTCATCCCTGTTAGATAAGGAATTACTGCCATAGTATCTTTTTTCTCAGACTCCTTATTGCCTGTATTGATGTATTTATCTTGTTTTCTATGTTTAGATATACCTGCAGAGTAATCAATAAAAACTTGCAGATAATCATTCTCCATAAAAACCTATTCAACTGATCCTCTGTAGGTCTTCCATTTCTCTCACTACTCTCCTGGCTCTACTGTACAAGCTCTTCATGGGTTTTCTGCAACTATTGCAGTTAGCCAAGTAATCTTGGCCACTTATATATAAATTTCACATGAGTCTTAGCATCTCATTATTCATGATAAAGGCTAGAGCAACTAGCTGAACACATTGAAGTGTATACAAGGTTGGCAAGCCTGCTTTTAGCGCTTAATTGTAGCAGATACAAAAGTGAATATAGAAGTGACATCATAGCTACACATATTTCCTTCAGGCACTGTAAGTTATTTTGTTATAGTATTTTTAGGAATAAAAAATACAGTACAAGAGGACTGTCCATTAATGTAGTTACTAAACCCTCTCATTGCTGTAATGAAAGATGAATGGCATTAAAATATATGTGAAATCAGTGTACATTGGAGAGTGTATTGATGATGAAGATGCAATGTGATTGTTTTTACTATTTCTTTTGTATTCCTTCTCAATTGCACCTTTACTTCTTGAAACCTGCATATCTATCAAGCTACATTATGCAATGTACACCAATAGTACATTCATTAAATATTTAAATGTACAATATACAGATAGTGCTCTTAGAACCACTTGAAAAGCAAGCTCTTTTTAAACAGAATTTTTTGTATATTCTGCTGCTAGCATCAAGGTATCCAAGAAAACAGAAGTAGAGAATGCATTACATTTGATAAACTTTGCTTCTTCAAAGGGGTTCCTGGAGTGTTCACTTGTATGCATGGCCACAGTACAAGAGGGAATGCTGCTAGCAGGAAATATATGCTCATGACTTTGGCACAACAATACTTCATGGAAACCATATCTTTTTCATCAATCTGCAAAACCTGGCTACATTTACCATATGTCTTTTTGCCAAAATTTTTTAGGCCTGCGTAACAATGCTAATTTTTAGAGACCAGAGATTATTGCTTGATTGATCATATGATGGGGCTCTACTTATTTCTGGTTTTTATCAGATCTCTTATCACATTGCAGAACATTGCTCCCAACTTTGTTCATTTTTTAAGCAGGAAATACACAAGAAATCACTTCACGAAATAGCCAGCTTGGTATGGTTTCTAGTTTCCCTTGTAAAAACTTTTTCAGAACTAAGTCCTGCCTGATTTAGTCTCGTACTAGGTTTGACACAAGAAAGCAAAGCATATACCTCCACTTCATGGCACAAGACCCTGTCATATCATCTGCCATATGTAGTATTCTAAATTCCTTTAATTGTGCAATTCAAGGCCCTACCAAATGATCTGAATCACAAGAGAGAAATCAAAGCCTCATGCTCCCTTTCATTTGCATAAATATCCATCTGATTCACAAGTCTATAGTAGAACTCATCTAAAAAACCTGACAAGAAAAAGTTCTAGTCAATGATCCAGGAGAAGAAGCTATAATATAGTGTCATGAAACATACTAAGGCAGAGCTGGGTATGCAAATCAGACTAAGGAGGTGCTCATGATGCTCTCTCAAGCATATGTTGTGAATGATGACTCTCTGAAGTTTGTTCATAATATTATATATTCCATGAGGTGTTTCGTCATACCGATTTTGCATATATCAAATGTCTATTGTTTGTCACAAATATGTTAGGACACCCTTCACTGCAAAACTTCAAAGACAAGAAAAGTCCTTGCAACAGGCATGCAATTTGCATTGTATAAGCCAGATAGAACTTTACTGTATAAGCTCAGGAATACATAACCATTTTCTTGTCATAAAAATTGTTATAGTTGGCCATATTGGGATGGAACTATTGAAAGTGATTTGATCTTCATGCCATGGAGAACTGCAAAGTAATGGTGGTATGCTAAAAGGATGGGCGAAAAGCTCTAAGTGCCCTGCAGCCATATTTTCACAACAGCAAAAGCACATAAATATAGGAACAATAATCATTTACTCATTCTGAAATACATTGCTTTCTTGGTGAAGGTACTATGCATGCACAGAAGCAATGTTTGTTTCAACAACAGTGAGTAGAGCACTTCACAACAAGACACCATATTGGTGTCCAACGAAGACATTTGTTAAATTAATATCCAATGTGCATTAAACATCCAATGCACTGAGCAACCAGAGATTCATTATACATGTATATAATGTTTTATATATTAATCTTAACTGTACACTGTAACACAGGAGGAGGTCAAATGTGATTCAAATCCATCATATGAAGTGGTGCCTGTACACAGGGGGGGTGCACAAGCACCCCTGTTTCAAAATAATTATATTCATGACAGTACTTGGTGTACATGTATGTATGTATGTATGCATGAAATACTAGCCGACATTTTTATTGTTAATCATCAGTTCAACTTCCGTTATACATAAACCATAAACCCTGCTTCATTCCAATCATCAACTCTTAACCAAATGGCAATTAATTATTATTCAGATTGATCAACACCTTCACCAGAAAACTTTATTTATTTCCTGTTATGTTGTACTTTGGACTGCACTCACATGCAGCTGCAAGCTAAAGTCAGTGTGCATAATTTATGAGTGTAAGTTTTCCTTGGAATAAAGTTATGAAAAGACAGCAAGACATCCGGTCCTTTTTTAACAAAAGAATTGCCTGTGATGAAGGAGGTAAGTAAAACAATGGTTAGGCTCTAGCTACAATTGATATTTGATATTTTACTGTAACTTTAGGACTCCCCAGTTCAAGCACCCAGAATGAAGAAGCCCTTCTCTACCAACGATTCTTCCACCATCAGGTGATAGTGATAATGTTGAATGTGGACGTGAATGTCAACCTGCCGTCCAAATTTCAAGTCTGCAGTCTTCATCAGGTCTTGAACCACCCCCGATGATATTGGGACTTTCTTGGATCCAAAGAAGTCTATAGAAAGCATTATTTGCACAGTTAGTAGTCTTTGTATTGATGAAAAGTATTTTTTACTTTATCATCATATAAACCTATAAACCCACCTAGCGTTTTGCCGTGTACACAATTTCGTGGTAAAAACCGAAAGTTTAATATTTCTTGGCTCGAAAAATATCCCTGGCTGTTGTGTAGCCCAAAGTTGGATGCTGTATTTTGTGGACCATGTTCACTTCTTCTTTTTAGTATTAATAGATGGGATAAAGGTTATCTTGTGAATAAACCTTACTCTAATTTGGCAAAAATAAGTAATGACTTAGGTAACCACTCTTCACTTCAATAATTATCATTGTGAGTGTCTTCAAGATCCTGATGTTTTGAAAGGCACAATTGATAATCCTTCTTCCCGTATTGATGTGATGGCAAATAGTGCTCTTCAGATACGAATGAATGAGAACAAACATATTATACGTCAAATTGTTCGTGCCATACTGTTTCTGGCTAAGCAGGGTCTTCCTTTTCGAGGTGATAGAGAAGATGTTTGCATCCAGGAAATTTTCTAGCTTTGCTTAAAGATTATGCTGAGACTGATAAAATTTTATATAAGCATCTCACTAATCCAATAGCTAGAAATGCAACTTACATATCTCCAAGATCGCAGAACGACATTATTAATGTGATTGGCTTTGATATGATTCTACATGTATATGGTATTGTTGCTGAGGTGAAGACTGCCCAATTTTTCTCTGTGCTAGCAGATGAAGTGAGTTGTCACAATATTGAGCATTTGCCCATTTGTTTGCGGTTCATTGATAGTGAATGTAATATTCGTGAAGAATTTATTGCATTTGTAAAATTAGAAAGGGTTAGGGCAGTTGACATTGCTGATGCAATCGTTGGACAATCTTGGGTTGTCTTTGAGTAATTTGCGTGGCCAGGGTTATGATGGTGGATCTACAATGAGTGGAACAAAAGCTGGTGTTCAAGCTAGAATACTCGAAAAGCAACCCAAAGCACTTTACACTCACTGTGCCAGTCATTCACTCAATCTGGCTACTGTGAGTTCTTGCTCTGTTCCACCCATCAGAAATTGTATAGATCAAATTAAGAGTCTCGTCCTTTGGATAAAGCATTCTCCCAAAACTGTTAAAAGCAATTGTGACACGAAACACACACAGGTCAAGTCGAGCCCCTCTTCTTAATGTCAGCATAACCAGATAGGTTGAGAACATAGATGGTTGGGAGCACTTCTCCTTAGCTCATCCATTCTTAATCCATGTATGTGAAGTGATGCTTTATGGGGACATTGATTTTCCTCTGTTTACAGATAGGTGGTCACCAGAAGATAAAAAGAATGCACTTGTCCATATGAAAACCTTTTGAGTTTCTTTACTGAATGGTAACGATCTATCGTTCCTTAATTTACCTGAAAGAAGCAGTTGTTAAAATTCAGGGGGGAAAACAAGATATAGTTTCTGGTGTATCCACAGTCATGCAATGCTGTGAGGAGTTGAAGATAGTGAGGGAAGATATTGACAGCTATTCCAAGCGTATTTTTGATCACAGCAGTAGAATTGCAGAACAATCTGGCATATCTGTATCAATGCCTCGTAAGTCAACGGCAGCAACATCATTCAAACCCACAATTTACATCAGTTGAAGAGTATTTCAAGATAACTATTGCAATTCCATTCCCATCTAATAACTGATATTTGTTCAAGATTTACAGCTCACAGTAAGTGAGCAGCTTCCCTTCAAGGGCTTTTACCTGCAAACATCAATGCTAATTCTTCTTTCATTGATATTAAAGAGGCAATCGATTTCTACTCTGATGACCTTCCCAATCCAAATATAATCGATGAAGAACTCTGTCGGTGGAAGTCAAAGTGGTTGCTTGTTGCATCGTCCTGACACTTTAAGTGACTCTCTAAAGCAGTGTCCTCAATCTCCTCCAAATATCTGTATATTATTGAAGATCTTTGCTACCATCCCTTTGAGCTCTAGCTCATGCAAAAGATCGGCATCAGCTCTCCGACGACTACACAATTATTTAAGGTGTACACAGACAGAAGAACATTTAACTGCCTTACCATTAATACATATGAACTATGAAACCACGATAAGTATAGGTAACATTTGCAAGTTTTTTCTGCAGGAGAACCCTCGAAAATTACAGAAGGCTAACTTGCTATTTGAGTGACATGATGATATTATTTACCATTTGAGTGATATTGTGATATATTTTTTTTGTGGTAATGATTAATTATTTGAGGACCAAATTGACTCTCAGAGCACCTAAAATACAGGCCTGGGGAACATACCCCTAGACCCCTGCAACACGATTTCTTGAATCACATACCAAATTGTGCACCCCCCTTTTCAAAAGTCTGTGTACGGGCCTGGGCAGAGCTGGGTATGCAAATCAGACTAAGGAGGTGCTCATGATGCTCTCTCAAGCATATGTTGTGAATGATGACTCTCTGAAGTTTGTTCATAATATTATATATTCCATGAGGTGTTTCGTCATACCGATTTTGCATATATCAAATGTCTATTGTTTGTCACAAATATGTTAGGACACCCTTCACTGCAAAACTTCAAAGACAAGAAAAGTCCTTGCAACAGGCATGCAATTTGCATTGTATAAGCCAGATAGAACTTTACTGTATAAGCTCAGGAATACATAACCATTTTCTTGTCATAAAAATTGTTATAGTTGGCCATATTGGGATGGAACTATTGAAAGTGATTTGATCTTCATGCCATGGAGAACTGCAAAGTAATGGTGGTATGCTAAAAGGATGGGCGAAAAGCTCTAAGTGCCCTGCAGCCATATTTTCACAACAGCAAAAGCACATAAATATAGGAACAATAATCATTTACTCATTCTGAAATACATTGCTTTCTTGGTGAAGGTACTATGCATGCACAGAAGCAATGTTTGTTTCAACAACAGTGAGTAGAGCACTTCACAACAAGACACCATATTGGTGTCCAACGAAGACATTTGTTAAATTAATATCCAATGTGCATTAAACATCCAATGCACTGAGCAACCAGAGATTCATTATACATGTATATAATGTTTTATATATTAATCTTAACTGTACACTGTAACACAGGAGGAGGTCAAATGTGATTCAAATCCATCATATGAAGTGGTGCCTGTACACAGGGGGGGTGCACAAGCACCCCTGTTTCAAAATAATTATATTCATGACAGTACTTGGTGTACATGTATGTATGTATGTATGCATGAAATACTAGCCGACATTTTTATTGTTAATCATCAGTTCAACTTCCGTTATACATAAACCATAAACCCTGCTTCATTCCAATCATCAACTCTTAACCAAATGGCAATTAATTATTATTCAGATTGATCAACACCTTCACCAGAAAACTTTATTTATTTCCTGTTATGTTGTACTTTGGACTGCACTCACATGCAGCTGCAAGCTAAAGTCAGTGTGCATAATTTATGAGTGTAAGTTTTCCTTGGAATAAAGTTATGAAAAGACAGCAAGACATCCGGTCCTTTTTTAACAAAAGAATTGCCTGTGATGAAGGAGGTAAGTAAAACAATGGTTAGGCTCTAGCTACAATTGATATTTGATATTTTACTGTAACTTTAGGACTCCCCAGTTCAAGCACCCAGAATGAAGAAGCCCTTCTCTACCAACGATTCTTCCACCATCAGGTGATAGTGATAATGTTGAATGTGGACGTGAATGTCAACCTGCCGTCCAAATTTCAAGTCTGCAGTCTTCATCAGGTCTTGAACCACCCCCGATGATATTGGGACTTTCTTGGATCCAAAGAAGTCTATAGAAAGCATTATTTGCACAGTTAGTAGTCTTTGTATTGATGAAAAGTATTTTTTACTTTATCATCATATAAACCTATAAACCCACCTAGCGTTTTGCCGTGTACACAATTTCGTGGTAAAAACCGAAAGTTTAATATTTCTTGGCTCGAAAAATATCCCTGGCTGTTGTGTAGCCCAAAGTTGGATGCTGTATTTTGTGGACCATGTTCACTTCTTCTTTTTAGTATTAATAGATGGGATAAAGGTTATCTTGTGAATAAACCTTACTCTAATTTGGCAAAAATAAGTAATGACTTAGGTAACCACTCTTCACTTCAATAATTATCATTGTGAGTGTCTTCAAGATCCTGATGTTTTGAAAGGCACAATTGATAATCCTTCTTCCCGTATTGATGTGATGGCAAATAGTGCTCTTCAGATACGAATGAATGAGAACAAACATATTATACGTCAAATTGTTCGTGCCATACTGTTTCTGGCTAAGCAGGGTCTTCCTTTTCGAGGTGATAGAGAAGATGTTTGCATCCAGGAAATTTTCTAGCTTTGCTTAAAGATTATGCTGAGACTGATAAAATTTTATATAAGCATCTCACTAATCCAATAGCTAGAAATGCAACTTACATATCTCCAAGATCGCAGAACGACATTATTAATGTGATTGGCTTTGATATGATTCTACATGTATATGGTATTGTTGCTGAGGTGAAGACTGCCCAATTTTTCTCTGTGCTAGCAGATGAAGTGAGTTGTCACAATATTGAGCATTTGCCCATTTGTTTGCGGTTCATTGATAGTGAATGTAATATTCGTGAAGAATTTATTGCATTTGTAAAATTAGAAAGGGTTAGGGCAGTTGACATTGCTGATGCAATCGTTGGACAATCTTGGGTTGTCTTTGAGTAATTTGCGTGGCCAGGGTTATGATGGTGGATCTACAATGAGTGGAACAAAAGCTGGTGTTCAAGCTAGAATACTCGAAAAGCAACCCAAAGCACTTTACACTCACTGTGCCAGTCATTCACTCAATCTGGCTACTGTGAGTTCTTGCTCTGTTCCACCCATCAGAAATTGTATAGATCAAATTAAGAGTCTCGTCCTTTGGATAAAGCATTCTCCCAAAACTGTTAAAAGCAATTGTGACACGAAACACACACAGGTCAAGTCGAGCCCCTCTTCTTAATGTCAGCATAACCAGATAGGTTGAGAACATAGATGGTTGGGAGCACTTCTCCTTAGCTCATCCATTCTTAATCCATGTATGTGAAGTGATGCTTTATGGGGACATTGATTTTCCTCTGTTTACAGATAGGTGGTCACCAGAAGATAAAAAGAATGCACTTGTCCATATGAAAACCTTTTGAGTTTCTTTACTGAATGGTAACGATCTATCGTTCCTTAATTTACCTGAAAGAAGCAGTTGTTAAAATTCAGGGGGGAAAACAAGATATAGTTTCTGGTGTATCCACAGTCATGCAATGCTGTGAGGAGTTGAAGATAGTGAGGGAAGATATTGACAGCTATTCCAAGCGTATTTTTGATCACAGCAGTAGAATTGCAGAACAATCTGGCATATCTGTATCAATGCCTCGTAAGTCAACGGCAGCAACATCATTCAAACCCACAATTTACATCAGTTGAAGAGTATTTCAAGATAACTATTGCAATTCCATTCCCATCTAATAACTGATATTTGTTCAAGATTTACAGCTCACAGTAAGTGAGCAGCTTCCCTTCAAGGGCTTTTACCTGCAAACATCAATGCTAATTCTTCTTTCATTGATATTAAAGAGGCAATCGATTTCTACTCTGATGACCTTCCCAATCCAAATATAATCGATGAAGAACTCTGTCGGTGGAAGTCAAAGTGGTTGCTTGTTGCATCGTCCTGACACTTTAAGTGACTCTCTAAAGCAGTGTCCTCAATCTCCTCCAAATATCTGTATATTATTGAAGATCTTTGCTACCATCCCTTTGAGCTCTAGCTCATGCAAAAGATCGGCATCAGCTCTCCGACGACTACACAATTATTTAAGGTGTACACAGACAGAAGAACATTTAACTGCCTTACCATTAATACATATGAACTATGAAACCACGATAAGTATAGGTAACATTTGCAAGTTTTTTCTGCAGGAGAACCCTCGAAAATTACAGAAGGCTAACTTGCTATTTGAGTGACATGATGATATTATTTACCATTTGAGTGATATTGTGATATATTTTTTTTGTGGTAATGATTAATTATTTGAGGACCAAATTGACTCTCAGAGCACCTAAAATACAGGCCTGGGGAACATACCCCTAGACCCCTGCAACACGATTTCTTGAATCACATACCAAATTGTGCACCCCCCTTTTCAAAAGTCTGTGTACGGGCCTGGGCAGAGCTGGGTATGCAAATCAGACTAAGGAGGTGCTCATGATGCTCTCTCAAGCATATGTTGTGAATGATGACTCTCTGAAGTTTGTTCATAATATTATATATTCCATGAGGTGTTTCGTCATACCGATTTTGCATATATCAAATGTCTATTGTTTGTCACAAATATGTTAGGACACCCTTCACTGCAAAACTTCAAAGACAAGAAAAGTCCTTGCAACAGGCATGCAATTTGCATTGTATAAGCCAGATAGAACTTTACTGTATAAGCTCAGGAATACATAACCATTTTCTTGTCATAAAAATTGTTATAGTTGGCCATATTGGGATGGAACTATTGAAAGTGATTTGATCTTCATGCCATGGAGAACTGCAAAGTAATGGTGGTATGCTAAAAGGATGGGCGAAAAGCTCTAAGTGCCCTGCAGCCATATTTTCACAACAGCAAAAGCACATAAATATAGGAACAATAATCATTTACTCATTCTGAAATACATTGCTTTCTTGGTGAAGGTACTATGCATGCACAGAAGCAATGTTTGTTTCAACAACAGTGAGTAGAGCACTTCACAACAAGACACCATATTGGTGTCCAACGAAGACATTTGTTAAATTAATATCCAATGTGCATTAAACATCCAATGCACTGAGCAACCAGAGATTCATTATACATGTATATAATGTTTTATATATTAATCTTAACTGTACACTTTAACACAGGAGGAGGTCAAATGTGATTCAAATCCATCATATGAAGTGGTAGGCCTTAATACAAATCCATCTTATGATGTGGCAAGGATTAACCCAGATCCATCTTTTGAAGTTATTGGGCAAGATACAGATCCTTCGTATGAAGTTATTGGGCAAGATCCAGCTCCTTCTTATGAAGTGGTATAGCTTCTGAGGACTACCTCTACTGGAGTTTAACATAACTTTTATATTAGACTGAATTATTGTCTAGTTAGCTATGCAGCTTATGCTGGTTTGGCCATGACTTTTGGTAGAGGAAATGTAGGTATGGCCACCGAACATTTTGGTGTTTTTTAAATGTTATTCACCATCAGTAGTTGTTGTTAAAAAAATATTGTGTGTGTATATATATGTGCATATACATGTATGTGTGTATGAGTGTGTGGATAAGTATATGCATGTCTGACCTCGAGATAAAAGAGTGTGTGCCATGAGAAAAGTGGTTATCTTGTTTTTCTTACTAGCACTCAGTTTTGTCATGGCAACCAGACCACGACCTGGTACCATTTTGCTAGTTAGTGGAATGGGCTTCTTGGCAATTATTAAGAGAGCTATATATAGAGGAATAAATGGAAAAGAAAAAAATTGGTTTAATGCCTTCTTAAATTGGGCACTTTGTGGTTTTTCATAATTTTTTTCCTTCATGTACTTCACATCAGGAACTTAAGTTTAGTGTGAAAATGTAGCACATATAATGATTTTTTAAATACTCATTTTAGTTATTGGTACTTCCTGCAATCATAAATGTACAAAACCCAAAGATGATGTGAATGCCACTAGTATCCAATCTTATAGCAAATTGACTGCCTATAGCAAATTGACAGTAAATTGTTCTGTGGTTTTATAATGCAGTTGTACTGAATGTAAGATAGAGAAACAGGCTGAGGTAAGAAAACTTGCTGCATAGGTAAAGGAGTATGGGCTTCATGCTGATGTGAAAAGATGGGGAGTTTCATTCCGACATAGCCACCCATCATCACATGCCCTAGTTATAGTATTCCTGATGAAGGGCAGAGCATCTAACCAAATCTTCGAGTGATTAATAATCTTTAGCTGATTATCGTGAAAATGACATATCTGTACCATGTAAACTGGTAATTCATTGAGAGATAATCAAACAGACCAGGTTTAGGTATGTGCTTTGACATTTATACAGCTGGCTACCATATCCAGATGACCACCTCATCCCTGTCATGGTGTAGTTTGGACTAACAGATAAAAGCATAAATGATTGAAGGTAGTTAAAACAGAGCTTAATGCATGAACAAAGTTTTAACAAGGTTTGATTTTAAATAATATGTTTTCTTGTTATTCTTGCTTTTCGCCATCATCATGATCGAGATCATAGAAAGGGTTGCTATAAGCTTCTTAACATATTTGCTTGGAAGCTTCTTCAGCTGCCACCTCTTACTGCTATAACAGTAAATGTCACGAACACCACTGCCATTTGTCACCACTGAAATCCGAGGGTACTCCTAACACCAATTTTTTAAAACTTTTCCCTCCGTTCAATTTTTTTAAAACCTGAAACATTTTATTACAGAATAGCATACCACAAAAAATGATAAAATAAAGTCTGTAAATTTAGCAAGATAAAATATTTTTAAGAATGAACAATATGCAAGTTATTGCATAAAGAGTACAACATGATGCAAACCTCAGTTATTGTCTGAAAAACTCCTCCGAAGGGATTTGTACTTTTTAACTGCCTGTTTGGCCATTTTCCCAGCAGTGTGTCCTCTTTCCTAAAAATCTTCTCATAATCATGCCAGTTACGTAAATACTTTCTTATATTGTCTACTATCACTGAATCAAGAGCAGGTGTAATGCTATTCCTCAGCCATGGTAAAATTTCGTCTTGGAAGATATCTCTTGCTTGGCCTGCACAAAGACTTCATACTCTACAGGTGAAGACTCTCCTGACTATAGGTTGCTGTATTGGGACAGTTTTATTGCTGTGGCCATCATTGTCTTGCAGTGCAATGTTTGGCTTCTCTCAGTTTCAACTTCAACAGACATTTCCACTCCCCCCCCCCATTATCACTGATTGTAGGTAGGATAGTTGCTCATTGTTGCTGGTAGGATAAAAGAAAAAGGCTTCCAAGCATAAGAGAAAAATATTCCAATGATGTTTTTCCTTTCCATTTTGCTGAGTCTGCCAGAAAGAGCACTATACTGGATAATATGATAGTTATTATTTTTAAATATTAATATAGCAAGCACTATGGACTAATATTTGCACAACTGCAGCCTAACATGCACTGTGAACTCAATCGGAGAGCTAAAACTGGGTGAACATTATTTCAGAGCAAACATGTACTCTTGTATAGCAGTAAAAATTTCATGAAGTGTACGATATACCATGAAATCTACCAAGAACATAGCCATAATTATAGCCAAGTAGATCAACTATTCTTCCACAACAAATAAGGCAAGCAACATTCTCATACTTCAACATTACCCATTGAATTAACCACTACTATTTCAACCTCACATACACACTTTAGAATTTGCTATATACTACATTCTGATTTCAATTTTATAGCTAAACTCTAACTAGAAGTGAAGCACAGTGGAACAAGTTTATTATGGTCTACTTCACATTTAAATATCAACTATACATTAACAGCTAAATAACTTCTTTATCCTGTCCTATCCTGTCCTGCCTGTCCTGTCCTATCATGTCCTCTCCTATCCAGTCTGTCCTGTCCTGTTCTGCCTTGCCATACCCTTCCCTTCCCTATCTTGTGCTGATCACAACAGAGCTAACAACCTAACCACATGGCCAAGGGGTCCCACCACAATAAGTTGAGAAAATAATAGCACATAAGCAGTTGATCTTATGGAGCAAATTTATAGACTGAATAACATGCTTGAGTCACATTGAAGCTGTCTTTTGATGTTGTGATGGAGTATCCTGCCGATTGCGGGCAGCATGTCTGGTCGAGTCAATGAGAGGGTATCCTTAATGTTGTTCAGTGGTCTCCTGTGCAATATTATGTGCAACCTGTTGTTGCCTCTGGTACTAAAGATGGGCTTGATATTGGTCCTGAGGTTCTTGGAATTATGAGTCGGCAGTCTTAATTTTTTTGATAGCATTGTGGTTGTCACTAAATATTTCACTGATAGGATTGGATTTGGATGTTTTTATCGCTGATGTCATGCAACACCTTCAGCTGCAGCAGTTCAGAACAAAGTGAGTTTGGGTGTGGAGGACTCTTTTATATTTAACTAGTGGTGTAATAATGTGCAATCTTCTAGTTTATTTTTGATAGGCGAGCGAAGCTCTCACACTGGAAATCTACAGAAAACTTAATATTCAATGTATGTATGTTTCTATGTTTGTACACACAATATTCACCTATAAAAATAAGAATGGGCACATGTCTTAATTAACACTGGCTTATTAAATTAATAGGGAATGGTATAAGAAAACAACTTGGCTGGAGGAAGAATTGGTTGCATGGGCAAGTGTGGCGCTGCTTATCTAGCATGGTTCAAAACACATTGGGTTTACTCTGGAAACCACAGGTAATAAATATGCGGTTTTACTGATTGAAAATAGTTATCTGAAATCATTACGTAAATAGCTATATATTTACTTGGTAAAATTAATACATTTTCAGAAATCCTTCCCAAAATAACAAGCAGGCCTTTGTGCACACTGCATTGACCTGGCAGTTTACCATGAATGTTCTCTGTTTGGCTTTATCATACTGGAGACGATAATGACTACATCCTGCACTGGTAGAGAATGGCGCTTCTGATGCCAAAATCAGAGCTTATCAAGCAGCTAACATGGTTCAATATGCAGTGGGTTTATTATGGAAGCAGTAAGTATGAATATGCATTGGTACTGATAACTGAAAATATTTATCTGAAATCTTTAAAGAAAAACCATGTATATAAATTTTAGATTGTGGTAAAATGAACACATTTTCATTTTCACAGGAAATCATTCCCAAAATAACAAGCATGCCTCTGTGCACAGTGTGCTGAATGCTCAGTATGGCGATAACTGAATTCTGCACAGGCCGAAGTGGAGAAATATGTATGTGTCTATGTGTGTGTGTGGTGAGTAAAAAATATTCTACCTTGTATTATCAATTTTCTATTTTTAATGTATAGTTGTAATATATAGCACATGCATGAGGGCTTTGAAAATCAATCTAGAATTAGAACCAGAAGAAACTCGAATCAGCAGAAAAAACTTGGCAAAGTCTCTGAGAGTGTTTATAAATCCCTTTCTATCACACTTTAGATAAACCTAAGATTATTCCTGATGAAGACTAGTCGAAACGTTGAGTAAGTAAAATTTGAATTTGATTATTGAAAAGGTGATTTTAATGTTATGATGTCAACTGAGAGTTTATTGAAAGATAATCTAGCTAAATAGCTATACTTTGAAAAATATTTATGCTCAAAACCAATCATAACTTGAGTTTATTATTTATTGCTTCATTACCAGCTAGCACTTGGCATCATCCACTATCGAGAAACTTCCTTAGGCTCAGGTAAGGCTTCTGCACTCCATCTGTCCATGCTGAAGTAACACCTTAAAAGTACGCCTAAGGGGGACAGTTGCATTTTTTAAATTTCCCCCCCAAAACTTATGGTTACCACTTTAGAGCTCGGTAGATTCTGAAAACTTCATTACATGGATTTGATATATAGCTCAAAAGATAGGTCTCTCTGTGTGCTCTCTTTTGACACTAAAACATTTTTCATAGGTATAACTACAAGTTACTAGACCTAAAGTGGAGGGACCTCAAAACCTGCATGCAGCATCCACATAAATAACTCGAGCAGATTTCTAAGTGCTAAATATTTAAAATTATCACCTGTGGCTAGAGGGGAAGCCCTACTCTATGCAATGAGGTGTTAAAATTACTTTTAAGTACGCGGCAGGCGCGTGAGTTGGAAATTGAGTTTTATGGATTTTGAACGAAATTCATTTCCCACCCGCACGCTTGACCATGTACTTACATTTTAACGCCTAATGAAAACACTCATTGCATAGAGTAGTAGCCCACAGTTGATAATTTTAGATCTTTAGCACTTTAGCAATCTGGAGTTATTTATGTGGAGGTTGCAGGCATTCAGGTTTTTGAGGGTCCCTCCACTTGTAGCTCCCTTAAATACAGTGGAACATCTGATAGCGGAACCTCCGAATAGCGATTGACTCTCTACAGTGAACAGACCAAATGCCCCCAAACGATTCCCATACAAAATTAATAGCAGCCTAACTCCGTAAGTGATTACCTCTCAATTCCAAACAGCGAATGCTTAACTCACCCACTACTACCAATTATAATTAAAAACAACCTCCAAATGCGAATGAGAAACGACACACCCAATTATTTGCATAATGATAAAACACTACACAGAATAAATAGCTAGATGTAAATAAGGCCACTGACTTTGAAGCCTTTAACCAATTCCTTTAGCTTCTTGCAGTAAGTTTTAGGCCCATACAGCTGATAAATACGGGAGATTTCTCACTTCTTGAATGTTACACGAAGCTGCAATTGAAAGGTTCAGAAAGTGCGAAGGGTGTATAGAGCCAAAGGAGTATCTCTGCTTGGACACCAGTCCTCTCTGATGACATAACAGCAGCTCCATCACAAGCTTGGCCACATATATTACAAAAAAGATATTGAAGAATGTGAAAGTGATTCTAAGATCTTCTTTGCTATTGTTGAGCATTTGCTCCCTCAATGTTAGCGAGGTTAATAAGGCATTCTCTGATCATGGGGGCTTGCACCAAACTTAAATCCACATACCTCAAAAACACTGCTAGGATTTCTTGGTTTGCGTGAGGATCAGTAACCTCATCTGCTATGATGGTAAATGGCAAACACTTGAGTTTAAGCTCCTTAGTTAAGCTCTCCCTTACTTTGCAGGCATACACATGAATTATTTGGTCCTGGATTGTTTTTCTAGTGTATTTAGCATTTTTACTTGCAAACAGAAGATGCTTCTGAAGAGTAGCATTTCCTTTCGCTAGGAGTTGCATTGTGTCCCTAAAGTTGCCTTTATTGACACAAGCATCTGCAAAATCTACCTTGTCCTCTCTATGGCCTCTGAAAGCTTCGCTAAAACTTCTACAACATATAAATTTGGTGAAGAATTTCTCTGTTTTGCTCTGCTTGTTTGTCTCTCATTTTCATAAGACTGTTGTCTACTCTGCTGTCAGGATTATTATAATTAAGCCCGAAAAGATCTGCCTTTTCTGCAGTATGATGCTGCAGAACATTCTGCTTGTGATGCCAACAAGCACTCCATCCTTACCTAGTGCCTTTGGGTATGGCCTTTGATATGAGGATAGCACTAACATGCCAGGTATTGTACCTTGACCACCACCTCTGAGCCTGTTAGGTGGTTCTGGGAAAAGAACACAGTATTGACAAATTCCTCCTTCCATCACTTTACTGTACGATAGCCAGGGGAATTTCTGAATCCAGCAAAACTGAAAAGATATTTTCCAAGTTTTACCCTGTTTGGTAATTGGATGAGAATAAAGCACTTCAGATGGGGATGATAGCAAGTGTGAGGTAAGGTATTGGAATCTTTTGGCATCAGGAAGCTAGATGCCTTAAATTATCCAAGGAACCTTGTGCCGCTATGATCATCATTCCGAGGTCAACAATTTCGGTACAGTGATCTGCCCATGTTACTTAGGATGTAGATATGCTGTGTTCACATTTTTCAGTTCAGGTTCAGGGCCAGAGCACACTCATTTCTCTGGTGGTTCCTGAAAAGGTGGTCCTTGACTAGAAGATGGTTCTTGAATAGACTCTTGAATTCTATATTTTATGCAAATAAAACATTAAATTGTCATTAGGATTTAGCTACTCAAAGTTACCTTTTAAACATGTTCCTCAAGTTGAGCTGCTTACATCCTCTTGAACCAGTTCCAGATATCATATCAAACAGCTAGTGGATTGACCCCTCAGTTAGTACACATAGCTAGTAAGAATTCAGTTTGAACTGCCATGTGACTTGATCACATGTCATGCCATCATCATCTGTTCTTTTCACTTTATCACTTTTCTAACAAGTGGTTTTAACAATTTGCAGTATTCACCTCATTGACTCAACCACCACCAATAACACTTATTCAATTCACTGAAGCTCCATGACCATCTGAGACTGAAAGTAAGTGAAATTAGTTGCATGTGAAACACTTAAATAACATTCTCAATAATCAACTTGTCCCTCGATGTTTTGACTAGATGCTCTAGTCTTCAATTCTGGATGAAGGCTAGAGCATCTAGTCAAAAGGTCGAGATAATATACAATTTCAAGTTGATTATTGAGAAGGTTATTTTAATGTTATCATGACAACTGAGAGTTGTATGAGAATTTATGACTTGGTTTGCAATGAGAGAGATGAACTAACAAACGCAAGAATCTGATTGTATATATATATACACATATATGAAGGTATCTTGCCTTGTATGGAACCCTATAAAAGCTGACCAGCTGCTCATGATCACGAGTTCAGGCAGGAGTGTTAGCATATTAGTAATTACTCTATGTTTTACACCACCTTCTCTTGTATAAGTAATTACTCTATGGTTTACATCACCATCACTTGTTTAGGTGTGATCTCATCAAATTGAACTTTAGTATTATGTCCTAGCTTAGAACATTTCCTATATAAGAGATGGTGGTGTAAAGCATAGAGTAATTTATACTAACTAGTACACTACAAGGGGATTGTTAAGAATCAAAGTTTGAAATCATGAGTCAGTTTGCCAGTGAAATTAGACTTACCCCATCACAGCCAAAGCAAATTAAATTTCTCCATCCAGTCCTGGAACTTGCAGTAGTTGTTGCTTAATTTCTGGAGTTGTTGAGACTGCCTGAGATGCATTGTTTGAGTTAGACACATTGACAATGGCAAGAGCAGAAACTGATCCGTGGATGGTTCTAGAAATTACGCTGGTAGTTTACGTGACTTGAATACTGGTTTGTTCATGCTCACTATCAGTAACATTTTGAAGTAGGCAGAGCCATAAAATTCTATAGAGAGAAGGAACACGATTGCAGTGGGGGGAGCTGGCCTCTACTAGCTGGCTATTAGCCAAGTTTGTGTGTGTGTGTGTTTGAGCGGGGGAAAAACATCAGTTATGCTTCTCCAGTCCAAAAACCTTTAGAATAAAACTGCTATTTAAATGGTGTTGTAGCAAACAAAATGAGCATGTCTGGCATTTAGTATGTCAAATAACTTGTGGCACACATGAATATATTTATGTGCAATTAATTTACTTAATCCCCTCCAACACATGTATGCACTCGACACATACACACACATACAAGGATGACTGATAAAAAATAGAGTGTGCATTAGAATAAGTCATTGATCGACTTATACCCATTATCGGCCTTTCGTGCATCTATTATTGGCAAGAAGTTTACAGACACATCTTATACATTTTACAGGAATATCTGCATGCTCATTGAACTTGAGCAGGACATATTTTGGAAACCTTTCTCAGATGTCAAGCAAATAGCAAGTAATAGCAAGTGAGTGTAGTTGATAATGAGTGAGCCTGCTATATGGTAGCTAGCTATCCACCACATGCCAGTGCATGCGCCTAGCATGTGCACCGGTATAGATCACATCATCCTATCCATGTCAGAAGAGGAGTGATGAAGGAAGAGTTTGTATGAATTGATAGAGCCAGTACAGTAGTGACTGAGAAGGAGTACCTTTGGAAGGAAGAACATCATTTGAATAAGGTCTTTATAGAGAATGGTTATCTGCAAGCCTTCATCAACCTTTTGTCTCCAAATAATTCTAAATGGAGAAAGGAAGGTGAGTACGCCAGTACAGGCAATGAGTGGTCTAAAAATGTGGTTAGGTTGTTAGCTCTGTTGATCAGTACAGGACAAGGACAAGGAAGGAAGGGTATGGCAGGGCAGAACAGGACAGGACAGACTGGATAGGACAGGACCGGATAATACAGGACATGATAGGACAGGACAGGACAGGGAAGGAAGGGTATGGCAGGGGAAAAACAGGACAGGACAGACTGGATAGGACAGGACAGGATAAGACAGGACATGATAGGACAGGACAGGACAGGACAGGATAGGACAGGATAAAGAAGTTATTTTGCTGTTAATGAACAATTGATAGTTATATGTGAAGTAGACCATAATAAACTTGTTCTACTCTGCTTCACTCTAGTTAGAGTTTAGCGATTAAATTGAAATTAAAATGTAGTAGCAAATTCTAAAGTGTGTATGTGAGCTTGTGATATTAGGTTTGGTTACTATTGAATGGGTAATGTTGAAGTATGAGAATGTTGCTTGCCTTATTTGTTGTGGTGGTAAGAGTAGTTGATCTACTTAGCTATTTGGCTTTGTTCTTGGTAGATTTCATGGCATATCGTATACTTCCTGAACTTTTAACTGCTATAGATGAGTACATGTTTGTTCTCGAATAATGTTCCCAGTTTTAGCCATCCAATTTAGCTCACAGTGCAGGTAAGGCTACACTTGTGCAAATATTAGTCCATCATGCTTGCCATATTAATATTTAAATCCCATAACTATCATAATTATTATCCACTCTTTTTTTTAAAAATAAAAATAGTGGTCTTTCTGGCAGACTCAGCAAAATGGAAAGCGATTGTCTATTGTACTTGTATATATAGCACACACGCCAGTTTTGACATTAGATTTTAGTTTACGTAGATATAGTTTGGTCTATGGAAGCCTTTTTCTTTTATCCTACCAGCTACAATGAGCAACTATTCTACAATCAGTGATAGTGGGGGGAAGGGGTGGGGGGAGGGCGGGAAGGCAGAATGGTTCTGCTGAAGTTAAACTGAGTGAAGCCAAGCATTGCACAGCAAGACAATGATGTCCATAGCAATAAAATGTGACCAGTCACAAGATAAGGCCGTATAACATTGGTTTTGAGAAAAATCAATTTCAAATTTCTCTCTTGTTTTAACTGGGCATACTCAGTTCAAAATATCATATTCAAATTATCAGAAGAAAGAACTTTTTTTACTCTACCTCGCGGTGCAAGTTTCAGACTTCTAGCTACTACTGAAGTGAAGTTTTAGCGTGAATAGCAAGTGCAGTTCATGATGAGTGCTTCAACTCCATCTTTATCCCTTGAAGAAGAGTTTGGGCTAGCAGAAGAGGAGTATGAAGGCCTAGTGAGAAAAGAAAAAGAAAGTTCTGAGACAGAGACCACTTAAAGTGATGGTGAGCAGTCCCAATACCTATACTTTCTCTCCCAAAGCCAAGAATTTGAAACTAGTGTTTACGATGATAATGAGAGGGCAGCTATAGATTGTTTTGATTGTTCTTGTCAATTTGGTGAAGGCAACACACCATGCTCTAAGTCTATTTCATTAGCTAATGTTATCAAGTACAGTAGCAATTGCTTTGATTTGCATAAGAATGAACTGGACCTTGTAATTCTTGGACAGATTCATTCTCACTATGTTTCTCCAACTTCAGCTTCTGATGTCAGAAAAACAAGTCATGCAGTCTCTATTTTTTTCAAGACAAGCCTATTTGCCTTAAAACCTTCCTTTTTCTTCATCTATTAGTGACAAAAGATATCGGAATTTAGTAGAGCACTACAGGAAAGATAGCCCTGAGATAAAAACTAGACAGCATGGTAATTCTGGAAAGTCATCTTACAAGGTGGCATCTATGTCAGCTGTTCAAAATGCTGTACAGTTCATAAAAAACACAGCTTCTGCTATGGCTCTTCCTTTACCAGGAAGAATGCCAAACTTTAAAGATGAATGTTTCCTTCTGCTTCCAACAAATATGACTAAAGCAGAAGTCCATAGAAGTTATGAAAAGGCATGTGCAAAAGAAGGAAAGAAACCTTTCTGCAGAACAAAGTTCATTGAGCTGTGGCTAAGACATCTTGCATTCATTAGTGTAACTTAAGCCAGACACTGACTTGTGTTGGGAATGTCAGAAAAATTCAAGTCTGATATCAAGGTCAGCAAATTTATCCGAGTCAGAAAAGTCTGACCGTTAAGCAGGCTCAAACTCATCTAGAACTTGCGTCAGTCCAACGGAAGTGCTACAATTCTAATGGGAAGAAATGTGAAGATGAGTGGAATGCCCATGACAAAAACGCTGAGTATGAGGGGGCTATGCATTTTTCATTCGATTATGCACAGCAGGTGTACTACGGTGCACAAGGGCATAAACCTCCAAAAAAGATTTTGTATCGCCCACCTATTCCTTGCCATAACTTCAAGGTAGTCCAATATTTTCCTTGACTACCATAGGTTAAAATACTCAGCACACTTTAAATAACCAGATTAGTTTTTACAAAAATTGTTTTGGCTGGTTGCTATGTAAACTTGAAAATACTATTCTAAATAAAGCCCAACTAAATTGAAATCAGTATTTTAGGTCCAGTTCTTGGTCAGTTAGTAGCTCTAAAATATTACAAAATTCCACCAAAGAGGATAAAGCTTAACGTAATGAATGCCAGGAGAGTAAAGGAACAGAGGATGGATAATCAGGCTTCTGTAACAACAGCTATAATTTCACCTGACAGCCAAGAAGATTCTTCTCATCTTACAGACATGCCTGCCTCTTCCTCTATTTCTTCTAACCAACTAACCACCTCTTCAGGTGCTTCTGCCACAACTGACCGTTCAGAAAATCAAATCAGTGAAGAAAAGCTATTGGAACATATTGGATTGGACAAGCTCTTTATCCAGAGATGACCTTATGTCCCTAGCCATGACCCTTCACTATTCACTAGTAATTAAAAGTAATATAAAAGCCTCTGAAGCTGCTCAATGTATTGGTGGTTTGATCGGGAAAAATGAGCGGACGGTGTGAGAATGGAGAAACCTCTTCTTCTCTAAATTTCCAGATAGTTTACAGGGGAAGTAACAGAGGGAGGGCTTACTTTGGAAAAATGAGGAACTTAATGATCTAATGATTATATTCGAGCGAATGTTGTTGCGAAGGGCAAGCCAAATATGACAGCAGTCAGTTTTTGTCGGTAGGTTAATGATCCTAACAGCATTCTCGATCCTGGTTTTCCTCGAAGTATTAGTGTACAAACAGCTAGAAGTTGGCTTCATGAGCTGGGATATGAAGTTTGGGAACGGTGTTTACATCGATGGCCATGCGAAGACGCTTTCTACGTCAGTTGATTGCTGGTGGATTCTTGACAAAGGAATTAGCACCAAGTGATGAAGTAATTGCAGCATTTCCTTGAGCCACTTCTAATACATGATACTATTTTTGAGGGAAAGCCGATATTTATGACCAAACTTGTATGCAACCGTACTGGTGATACAATCAGAATTGTCCGGGGAATGATTGATGTCTTGAAGCAGAGGGGATACTACATGCATACGATGAAGGTGGATGATGTGAGAGAGGATTTAACCAAGCACCACGATTTTCGATATGAAAAAACTCAGCTGGAACATTTTATCCATAGTTGTAGTCATGCTTGCATATTCATACCGAAATTTCACTTTGAAGTCAATCTGATTGAACGCTGCTGGGCACAGGCTAAATGCTACACCAGAGCTTACTGTAACTATAATATCGTAGGACTTCGTCGCAATGTTGGACCAGGACTTGACAGTAAGGAAAACATTCAGAACTATTTTAGAAGAGCCAGAAATTTACCTAGCAGGACACAATGCATGAATAGAGTTGGGAAATTTTTTTATCCAGAAATACTCTAAGAAATTCAAATCTCATCGCCGCATATCTAATAACATTTAGTTAATAATGATCTAATTTTTGGGGTGTTGCTTTCAGTTTTGTTAAAATAGATATGAAGTGCTGCTCTTTAATATTGTGTTTCCCTACTTACAAGTTCATCTGGCCACCCCCTTCTGTAGTTCTATTAATTGTGGTCAAGCTAATGTAAAGGGGATACTACATGCATACGATGAAGGTGGATGATGTGAGAGAGGATTTAACCAAGCACCACGATTTTCGATACGAAAAAACCCAGCTGGAACATTTTATCCATAGTTGTAGTCATACTTGCATATTCATACCGAAATTTCACTGTGAAGTCAATCTGATTGAACGCTGCTGGGCACAGGCTAAATGCTACACCAGAGCTTACTGTAACTATAATATCGTAGGACTTCGTCGCAATGTTGGACCAGGACTTGACAGTGTCTCTAAGGAAAACATTCAGAACTATTTTAGAAGAGCCAGAAATTTACCTAGCAGGACACAATGCATGAATAGAGTTGGGAAAAAAATTAATCCAGAAATACTCTAAGAAATTCAAATCTCATCGCCGCATATCTAATAACATTTAGTTAATAATGATCTAATTTTTGGGGTGTTGCTTTCAGTTTTGTTAAAATAGATATGAAGTGCTGCTCTTTAATATTGTGTTTCTCTACTTACAAGTTCATCTGGCCACCCCCTTCTGTAGTTCTATTAATTGTGGTCAAGCTAATGTAAATTCCATGACCACAACATATCTCACCCCACAGTTGTTAATGGCCTAATTATCACTCTATAAAACTGTCTGGCTTCACTAGTGGAGCCTTCCCTCAAAATTGAAGTCTATAGCTCTATTTGTGTAAGAGTTCTATTGTAAAAAGGAGGCATGGCAGCTTAATAGCGTCCTATCAGCAATCACATTTGAGTTACCATGGAAACACAATAGAGAATTTTTTTAATTATGTACCAGACTAGTTCTGTGTAAAATATAAAAACTTAAATACCCATGTGTACAGAGATAATGATTTCACAAACAACTTTTGTGTACGTACTAAAAAAAATTCCGGGTGACTATGCCTTTCTGCACTGTACCCATGTAATGTGTATCCCTCTTCTTCAAACTGCCCGAAAATGCAATTTGTTTGGAGTTACATGCGAGCCAGCTCATTTTCAAGTGAACTATTTAATTGACGAAGATTACTTTATTGGAAAAGGTGCCAATGCAACAATCAGTTTAATACACGACTTTCTTGTTCATCGTGCAATTACAGGGAAGGAGATTTATCTTCAAGCAGATAATTGCATAGGCCAGAATAAGAATAATGCAGTTATTCATTACTTTTGTTGGCGAGTGTCACATGCAAAAATTACAAGATTTCTTTGTCCTTTACCTTTATGCTTGCAGGACATACCAAGTTTGCCCCTGATCGCTATTTTGGTATTTAAAAAAGAAAATACAAACACTCTCAAGTATCCACCTTAGGAGGTATTGAAAGTTTAGTACAGTCATCAACTGTACATGGTAGCAATAAATCCCAACTTATACGTGATCATGGCGGGAAAAAACTTGTCACCTGGTATATATGATTGGAGTGCTTTCCTCAGCCATTTGTACAAAAATTTACCAAACATCACTTCCTACCATCACTTTCATGTGGAGAGAGGCTATCCAGAGGCTATCCAGGAATTTTTTGCTATATGATAATTCACCAGAAGTAACATTTCATCTTTAAAAAACTAGGATGCAGTGTGATGAACTACCAGAGGAGATCATTCCACCAGAACTTGATGCAGCACGTCAATAGTATTTGTAGGAACAAATTCGGCACTAGATGAAGAGGACTGTTCATGGGTTGTAGACTGAATGTGCTTGACAGGTTTTGGCACTGTAGACTTGGGGCAAGTGAGATCCTCTGCTAATCTTTATCCACAAAACTGCCGAATTTGTCATCCGTTACCATGGACACTTCTCCTGGCAACCAATCAGCTCCCTCCATGTGTATCTGCTTCATCACTCCACTCTTTAAACCAGTCAGGTGAATTCTCGAATCAGGTGAGTCTTCTTCTCTTCTTATTAATTCTTTTCCAGCACCCATATAAGTCTCATTTCCTCTGTGGGTTTGTAGTGTGGTTTCCTGTATGTGGTAGCTGATTGTTCTCACTTGTGTATCCCCTTGTATGTCTTCTTGTGGGTAATTAGCTGTCAGGGAGTAGCCTGACACTCCCCCATCGTTAGAACGGGACCCGGGTTCCCGACTAAGGCCATCAGCGTTCGCGTTTGCTTTTCCAGCCCGGTGTATCACTGTGAATCGATAGGGTTGCAAGGAAAGGGCCCATCTGGCTAGCCGGCCATGGCTGTCCTTCATGGTAGCCAGGTGAGTGAGTGGATCGTGGTCAGTCTCAATCAGAAACGTCGTCCCTTCCAGGTATGTGCGGAAATGTTTTACTCCCGCTACAATTGCCAGGGCCTCCCGCTCAATTGTAGAATATTTTTGTTCCCGGGGAAGAAGTTTCTTTGGTCCATAGGCCACTGGGTATTCTTCATCGTTCTCTCCTTTCTGACTTAAAACATAGCCTAGTCCGTATGCCGATGCATCCGTTTGAAGTATGAATTGTCTCTCCCAGTCTGGGGCCATTAACACTGGTCGACTGATTAGGGCATCCTTCAGATCTTGAAACGATCGTTCACCCGTACACCAATTCACAACATTTTCCTTGTTATTTCTCGTAAGTTCCGTTAGTGTGTTAGCCACTGTAGAAAAGTTGGGTATGAACCTCCTATAATACCCGCAAAGACCGAGAAAAGCTCTCACTTGTTTCTTTGTTTTCGGACGTTTGTAGTCACTTACGGCATCAATTTTGCAGTCCATCGGTCTAACCATTCCTCCTCCTACCACATGTCCCAAGTAAATGCAACAGCTCACTCCAAAGTTGCATTTGCTGGCTTTAATACGAAGTCCGGCCAGCTTCAATCTTTGTAAGACTGTGGTGAGGTGTTCAAGATGCTCCTCCCATGTTGAGCTATGGATGATTACTGTAGTGTTATCTTGAGCTCAACAATTATAATGTAGGCAATGAACCAACTCAACTTACAGCACGTGAGGAGCGCATTATATAAAGCTCCAAAACCAAAGTAAACATAGAACGTAATGACGTAACAGAAACTACATACTAATAATAGTCTGTTTATAGTTTACACCACATCTCCCTTTCTTAGGTTGTAAGCCTTTCGGGAGGGCCTATGGGTGCCCCAGTTCTTGAACGAGTCATGACTGGGCTGCGACATTGAATGGCTGCTGGGTTTGGGTGGTGTTCAGGCATGACATTCAATTGACTCCGATTGCGTCGAATTAGTCCACTTGGAGTCTCGATGTGGTACGATCGGGGTGCACTTGCAGGTGTGACAACTCTGCCTGAGATAGGCCTTCCATTCATGGTAACCCAAACATCAGTGTCGATGGGTATGTCTGGTAGGTCTCGAACTCGATGTCTTTGGTCAAAGTCTTGTTTCTGTCGGTCTTTGTTCTTTTGATCGCAAACTCTGAATTTGTCAAGTTATGACCATTGAAGTGTGAGGTCTTTCTGGATGAGAGGTAAGTCAGAACGGATCCTTCTTCCCATCAGTAATTCAGCCAGAGAGATCCCACACCATGGAAGTGGCGTTGCTCGATATGACAATAGTGAAAGATATGGGTCACATGAGTCTTTGATTAGTTTCTTCACAGTTTTCACAGTGCGTTCTGCGTGTCCGTTACTCTGTGGGAAATGGGGGCTGCTGGTATCATGCCAGAAGTTTTAGGTAGTTGCGAATTCGGCAAACTCCTGGGAACTATATTGTGGACCATTATCACTAACAAGGATTTCTGGGATGCCATGTCGAGAGAAGACACTCTTCATTGCTGCGATAATCCCCTGTGATGTCGTGGTCTTTAGCTGGATGACTTCTGGGTATCTTGAAAAGTAGTCCGTGACAATGAGGTAGTTCACTCCTTTGAGGGTGAAAAGATCAGAACCTAATTTCTGCCAAGGATAGTGTGGTAACGAGGTGGGCATCAAGGGTTCCTTATTAGGTGTAGCATCTCGAGTACATTCGGGGCATATCTTCACGAGATCTGTGAGCTGTTTCGATATGCCAGGCCACCATATGGACGTCTGGGCTCTGAGACGGCATCTGACGATTCCTTGGTGTCCGTGATGTAGTTTATTCAGGGTCTCCTTCCTGAGTGATTCCGGAACTACCACTCGGTTGCCGTTCAATAGAAGGTTATCACCCAATGTCAGTTCCCCCCGCATCTGCCAATATGGCTTGGCCAGTGAATCGACACGATTTTTGTCAGGCCAACCATCACGGCAATACTTCGTGACTAGAGTACATGTCGGGTCGGAGTTCTGAGCACTGCGGTACACGTCTAGCCGCTCTTTGCTGGCTGGTAGGTGTGCGATAGTCGTCTCCATTAGCTTTTCTGCTAATTCCTCAAGGGTAGAGTCCCCTGTGGTTGATGAAGAAGGTGCACGTGAGAGAGTGTCGGCAGTGTGTAGGTCCTTTCCAGGTACGTGTTGGATGGTATACTCAAACCTATCAAGTCTCAGACGAAATCTCAGGACTCGAGGTGGTAAACTGTCAAGATGTTTCCTCCCCAACAGTGGTATGAGTGGTTTATGATCCGACTCAATGGTGATGTGCTTGCCCAAGATGTAACTGGAGAACTTCTCACAAGCCCAAGTGATAGCGAGAGCTTCCTTCTCTATCTGAGCATAGCGACGTTCGGTATCCGTCATCGATCGTGACGCATATGCAATGGGCTTCCTGTTTGTTTTAGCTTGCTGTAACAGCACTGCACCTAAGCCATAGGATGAGGCATCCGCTGAAATCTTGGTCTGCGCCATTGGATCATAGAGTGCTAGCTTTGAAAGCTCCTTCTTGACTGCTGCAAAGGCTTTGCTCTGTGCGGGGCCCCATATCCATGCACGAGACTTACCCAGTAGCTCACGTAGCGGTTGAGTGAGTTCTGCGAGATTGGGAGTAAACTTCCCTAACTGGTTTACCATTGCCATGAATCGCCAAAGCTCGGGAACAGAAGTTGGAGAAGTCATCTCAGTAATAGCAGTGGTCTTGTCCGGATTTGCTCTGATACCTGTTTCATCGATCATGTGTCCCAGGAACTTGAGGATTTTTCTCCCAAATTCACACTTCTGTGGGTTCAGTGTAACCCCTGCTGACTCTATTTGTTTGAGTACGGCCATAAGGCGAGAGCCATGTTCTGCCTGGTCACTTCCGAACACAAGGATATCGTCCATCTGGCAAAGAACTCCATCCAGCCCCGCGAGAATTCCACCCATTCTTTTCTGAAAATGCTCAGGGGCGCTAGATATACCGAATGGTAACTTATTGAAACAGTACCTTCCATCGGGAGTGATGAAGGTCGTCAATAGCCGTGAGGATTCTGTGAGAGGAATTTGCCAAAACCCGCTATTGGCATCTAACTTGGAGAAGACTTTGGCTCCTGTGAGTTGTGCTAATGTTTCGTCCACCTTTGGCAGAGGATGGACTTCTCTGAGCACACTCTCATTCAGAGGTTTCAGGTCCACACAAATCCTGAGTGCACCCGACTTCTTTGGGACCACCACCATTCCCGCGCACCATGGGGTGGGCACATCCACTTTTGAAATCACTCCCATGGACTCCATCTTCTCGAGTTCTTCAGTCACCTTCAATCGGAGTAGTAGTGGGACATTTCGTGGGGTGTAGAGAGAGTACGGCTTCGCATCAGGTTTGAGTTTTATCTCATACTCTCCACCCAGGGTGCCCAACCCTTTGAAGACCCTAGGAAATTTCTGCCATATGTCCTCAGTATCGATTTCATTCATTCTAGCTGCCAGTTTGAGTGAGGTGATTGCTGGTATAATCCGAGCAGGTTATTTTTCAGACCTTCTACCACATATACCTGCTGTTGGGTAAACTTCCGTATACTGGAAAGGCGACAGGTGTACTGTCCGAGGACTTCCAAAGAATGTTTTGCTGGCCCAATCAGATGTTTATCTGATGTATTCAGTTGTGGTTTTCCTAACTGAAGCCAGGTTTCTTGGGAAATGGCTGTAACTTCAGCTCCTGTATCCAACTTGAATAGAACTTCGATGTCATCAAGTCTAAGAGTGGAAAACCACGATTTGTCCTGATTAGTGGTTGTGTGCATCGTATCCAGGAATGCTGTGTCCAGACTATTCTCTTCGGATAGAGTTGATACAGTTTTCGAAAAGCAGCATGTGCTGTAGTGGCCTTTACGTTGGCAACGGTGGCAGACTGCGTCTTGTGCAGGACATTTGTCCCATGGATGCTGCTCCTTCCCACAGCGTGTGCACAATTTACTTTGAGTAGGGTACGACCTTTGCCTTTCGTTTCTGCCTCCTCGGTTGCTGTGTTGAAGTCCCCTACCATGGCGTCTCCTGTGGCCTGTAGCCGGGATAGCCTCGAGACTGGCTGGCACTTTAACCCCTTTGAGTACCTTTTGGTGCTCGTGGACTGCCTCCCTTTGTCGGATCGTCTTCTTGGCCGATTCTAAAGTGAGTTTTGCGTCCATCTGCATCTTTTCAGAGAGCGCAGTGTCTCTGATTCCGACCACAAGTCGGTCGCGAATCATCTCATCTTTGAGGGTGCCATACTCGCAGTTCTCTACGAGACTATATAGAGCCATAATAAATTGCTCGGCGGTCTCTCCCTCAAGTTGGTGCCTACGATTAAACCGTGCGCATTCAAATATAATGTTCTTTCGCACCTTGAAGAACTCGTCGAACTTTCCGTGGACTATGCCGTAGTCCTTTCTGTCGTCTTCCGATGCATTGGTCGAGGTAAGAACTGCCTCTGCCTCGTCGCCTAAGCAGTAAAGGAACGTGCTGATCTGTCTCAGCACTGTCTCCTCTGCTAAACCCGATGCCACACGATACTGCTCGTATCTCCGTTTCCAGCGGGTCCAGTCGTCTGGGTTCCGAAAATTAAACGGATCGGGAGGTTGAAGGTGTATCTGAGACATAGTGTCACCGCTGCTACCATGTAGTGTTATCTTGAGCTCAACAATTATAATGTAGGCAATGAACCAACTCAACTTACAGCATGTGAGGAGCGCATTATATAAAGCTCCAAAACCAAAGTAAACATAGAACGTCATGACGTAACAGAAACTACATACTAATAATAGTCTGTTTATAGTTTACACCACAATTACATCGTCCAAGTAGGCTGTAGAGAATGTGTGGATTCCTTCCAAGACATGGTCCATTAATCTCTGAAACGTTGATGGGGCGGTGCCAAGTCCAAAAGGCATTGTACAGAATTGATACTTGCCATACGGGGTAACGAAGGTGGTCTTTTCTCTGCTGGACTCTGCTACTGGTAACTGATAATAACCTTTGGTTAAATCGAGGGTGATGATGTACTTGGATGTCCCGATGTTGGTAATTAGTTCCTCAATGTTGGGCAGGGGGTAGGGATCTCCCCGTGTAACTGAATTAAGTTTGCGGTAATCCACACACATTCGAATATCCCCTTCCCTTCTTTTTGACCAATACAATTGGGGCTGCCCAGGGGCTCGTTGAAGTTTCGATTATTCCTTGTTGTAGCAATGTTTTTATCTCCTCCCGTAGGGCTTCCTGTGAGTGGTGGGCAAGCCGATACGGAGGTAGACGAATAGGAGCAGCGTCTCCTGTCTGGATCTCATGCTGTACCAGTGAAGTCCTTCCTGGCACATCCTGGATTACATCCTCGAAATGGATCTTCAGCTGGGTGAGCTGTTCTTGTTGGTTGAGAGAGAGTGATCCATTCTTTGTTTCGAATCGAATGTCTCGTCAACTTCCTCATCCAGAGAGAGAAATGCGGCGGAGGTAGGGGAAGTCCACAGCTTCATAGCATTCAAATGGTAAGTTTTTGTCTTCTTTCCTGTGTCCACCCGGTAGGTAACTTCAGTGACCTTCTTGGTCACTATGAAGGGGCCCTGCCACTCGTTTTGTAGTTTATTTTCCTTCCGGGGACGGAACACCAAGACGAAATCTCCCAAGGTGAATTTTCTTTCTACCGCTCCTTTGTCGTGATAATGCTTCTGCTTTGCTTTCTCTTTCTCCCCCTTCTCCTTTGCTAGGTCCCTCACCAGCTCAATATTCACTTTCACCACTTGGAGATGCTCTACTAGATCTCCTGTTTCTTTCGTCTTTCCTTTCCAGAACTCCGCCAACTAGTCCAGTGGCATTTTCATTTCCCTTCCAAATAATAAGTGGAAAGGGGAGAATCCCGTTGTTTTGTGTACGGTGCCTCTGTACCCCCAGAGGAGGTAGGTATCCCATTCTGTCTTTGGATCTTGCGTCAATTTCCTGTGCAGGTGCTTAAGAGTACTATTAACCTCTCCACCTAGTCTGTGGGTGGTATGGGGAGATCCTTATCTGGCGGATTCCAATGGTATTGCAAAATTGCCGAACTGTCTTCGAAATGAAATTTGACCCATTGTCTGTGAGTAGTTCCTGTGGCACTCCCATTCTTGCCGTTAACTCAATTAGGCAATCCACTACTGTCTCGGCCGTGACATTTTTCAAAGCAACTGCTTCTGGCCACCTGGTGGCATAATCCATCATTACCAGGATGTATTTGTTTCCACTTTTCGTCCTTTTTAGGGGACCGAATACATCCATCGCCATCCATTGGAAGGGCTCTGTTATGACGGGTAATGGGTGTAAGGGTACTTTTGCTACCATCGGCGAACTCGCTTTCTGGCAAATGGCACAAGATTTACATATCTTCTCGACATCCTTCGCTATGGCAGGCCAGTCCATTGTTCGTCTGATGGCTTCCAGAGTTCTCTCCCTTCCGAAGTGTCCTGCGATAGGGGCATTGTGGGCCATTCGGAGCACCTGATTCCTACCGCTGCCACTACTGTAATGGAATTGTCCTTTGAACAGCACAGCGCTTTGCCCACTGTCAATCCACAACTTCCACCTGACACCTGAGCCTACTCCTTGGTCTGTCTCACCAAGTAGCCTACTCAAGCCAGTCCCGTCAGTTAGCCACTTTAGCTAACTAACCCAATTCTCCTTGAAGTTGGTATATTATAAATCAATAACAGAATACCACAATCACTTATACATATATAGGCAGTTCTTAGTTCAAACAGCACAAGCAAGAGAATCTCTCTAGCTAACTCTCTCTCGTTATTTTGACAACAGTTCCTTTTTTATATTATTCGAGCCAGTCCTCCATTTTTGTCATCCGTTACCATGGACACTTCTCCTGGCAACCAATCAGCTCTCACCTTGTGTATCTGCTTCATCACTCCACTCTTCAAACCAGTCAGGTGAATTCTCAAATCAGGTGAGTCTTCTTCTCTTCTTATTAATTCTTTTCCAGCACCCATATAAGTCTCATTTCCTCTGTGGGTTTGTAGTGTGGTTACCTGTGTGTGGTAGCTGATTGTTCTCACTTGTGTATCCCCTTGTATGTCTTCTTGTGGGTAATTAGCTGTCAGGGAGTTTCCTGACAAGCATTAGACCACCTCTTGATTGAGCCAATATAAGAAAATATTTTCTTAACTGTCAAGATTATGAGAAATCTTATAGGAAAGAGGACACACTACTGGGAAAATGGCCAAACAGGCAGTTAAAAAGTACAAATCCTCCGTAGAAGTTTTTCAGAGACAATAACTGAGATTAACATAATGTTGTACTCTTTACGTAATAACTTGACATTCTTAAAAATATTTTATCTGCTGAGTTTATAGACTTTATTTTATCATTTTTTGTGGTGTACTATTCTGTAATAGAGTGTTTCAGGTTAAAAAAACAAAAAAAACTTGAATGGCTTAAAAATTTCTGTCAAGCACTCTCTTAACCAGTCCTTGGGATTTCAGGGGTGACAGATGGCAGTGGTGTTGGTGACATTTACTGTTATAGTAGTGAGAAGTGACAGCTGAGCACTAAGAAATGTATAATTTACTTCAAAGCAAATAAAAGTTTAGAAGCTTCCAGCAACTCTTTCTATGATCTCGATCGTGACGATGACGAAAAACAAGAAGAACTAAAAAACATGGAATTTACAATCAAACCTTGTTATAAATTTGTTCGTGCATTCAACCTTATTTCAACCTTATTTTAACTACATTAAATTGTATTGTGCTTTCGTCTGTTAGTACAAACTACACAATGACAGGGATGAGGTGTCCATCTGGACATGCAGCCAGCTGTATAAATATTGAAGCACATGCCTAGTCCTGGTCAGGTTGATTATCTCTCAATGAACTCTAGTTTTACATGGTACAGATAAGTGATTTTCACAATAATCCACAAAATATATAACTCGAAGTTTTGGTTAGATGCTCTGGCCTTCATCAGGATTTCTATATCTAGGGCATGTGATGATGGGTAGCTATGTCGGAGTGAAACTCGCTATATTTTCACTTCGGCTTTACTCTTCATGTACAACAGCATTATAAAACCATAGAACAATTTACAGTCAATTTTCTATAAGCTTGGATACCAGTGGCATTCACATCATCCTTGGGTTTTGTACATTCAAGATCGAGTACCAATAACTAAAACTCTAAACTTAAGTGATATACAAGAAAAAAATAAGAAATTCATGAAACATAAAATGCCTACCTTTAAGGAGGCATTAAACCTCCTTTTCATTTATTCCTCTATATAATTGAACATATCTCCTTTGCATTTGCAATGTTCAAATTTGGCCAAGAGGACTAAAATGGTATATACTAGGCCATGGATGACAAAATTGAGTGCTGGTACATAAGAAAACCAAGATAACCACTTTCTTCATAGCATACACTCTTTTATCTAAAGGTCAAACATGCATATATTTATGTCACGCACTCATACACACACAATATTTTTTTAACAAACAACTACTATTTGTGAATAACATAATAAACACACCAAAATGTTTAGTGGACATGCCTCTTTTCCACTATCAAAAGTCATGGCAAACCAGCATAAACTGCATAGCTAACTAGACAATGTTATCAGTAAATATAAAAGTAATGTCAAACTCCAGTAGAGGTTGTCCTTTGAAACTCTACCACTTCGTAAGAAGGATCTGGATCTTGCTCAATAACTTCATAAGATGGATCTGGATTTATCCTTGCCACATCATAAGATGGATTTGTATTAAGGCCTATCACTTCATATGACGGATTTGAATCACATTTGACCTCGTCCTGTATTACAGTGTACAGAAAAATCTAATATTATATACATGTGTAATGAATACCATAATCTCTGGTTGTTTAGTGCATCGGACATTTAATGCACACTGGATATTAATTTAACAAATGTCTTTGTTTGGCACCAATATGGTATCTTGCTGTGAAGTGCTCCACCCACTGTTGTTGAAACAAACATTGCTTCTGTGCATGTGTAGTATCTTCACCAAGAAAGTAATTTATTTCAGAATGAGTACATAATAATTGTTCTTATTTTTATGTGCTCTTTACCTCTTGTGAAAATAAACTGCAGGGTGCCTTAGTCCTTTACCCATGATCATATGGTACTTAACATTTAAAAAAATATATACCATAGCAAAATGACTTGCATTGCCTGAAGGAAATATATGTAGCTATGATATCACTTGTATATTCATTCTACAGCTACAAGTAAGTGCTAATAGCAGGCTTGCCGACCATGTATACAATTATATATAAACAATGGACTTTCTCAATAATCAACTTAAATCCGCTCTTCAATATTTTCAGCTAGTTGCTCTAGCCTTTATCATGAATAACCAGATGGTAAGACTCATGTGAAATTTATATATGAGGAGGTGATTTTAATTATATATAACTTGCCAAGAATACTTGGCTAGTTGCAGAAAAACCATAAAGAGCTTGTATGATAGAGCCAGGAGAGTAGTGAAAGAAAAGGAGGACCTACATAAGATTACATGAATATGGTTTTTATGGAGAATAATATTCTGCAAGCTTTTATCAATTCCTCTGCAGATACATCTAACTATAGAAAAGAAGATAAATACATCAATACAGGCAATAAGGAGTCTGAGAAGAAGGATCCTATGGTAGTAATTCCTTATCTAACAGGGATGAATAAAGATATAAGGAGGGTCTGCAGGAAGTTGAATACAAGATACCAGAAAGAACTATGAAGTACTATGAAGGCACAGCTTCGCAGGATTACCTACTAATATGCACTCACAATATGTACCATATCCTTTCCAACTGTTGGAAATACTACATAGGGGAGAACAACAGAGGACTGGAGACCAGAATGAAAGAACATCAAGATGCCTGTAAAAAGGGTACTCGTAAAAAGTCTGCAATTACTGAACATGAATGCGACAATGGACAACTTGTGTTGTGGGAAGGAGTCTACATCCTAGTACAAGAGTGTAATGGGTTAAATAAAGATTGTGGAATTAACATTGGGAGGGAGGGAAATATGCAAACAAAAACCTAATCAATAGATTAGCAATTTTCTACTGGTACATTGTAGAACTAGACTCATGTATTTTACATAAGGGGGGAGACATGCATAATCAATAAAACAAGGTAGTTGTACAGATCATTAAAAAAATCAATTATTTTCCTGTGTTTTTTTACACCATGTTTAACACTTGGGAAAAAATAGTCGACGGGTTCGTTTACAGACAATGTTTTTGGACCACCTCAGCCACATAGAGTTTTCCAGTTGCATCTGTGAGGTTGGGTATTTGTAGGAGCTAGCTGTTCCAAACCAGCTGGGATAGCAGTTTCATGCCGAGCACCATATTATATAGATTCCCATAACATCATTACATAGTGCCACTTGCCTATATAGAGGCTCCGGGAAATATGATTACAAGCATGCTAGCAATGTTGGTACAGTATATTCACACAAGCAACTCCATATATAACTGAGTTGTTCCAATGGTCAAAAATAGGTGCCTATACTACGCACTAACAATAATGCTTCAATATTACAGTTGAGATCTTATATAATGCATGTGAGAGTTATCAAAATTTAGAAACTTTTGTTTTCTTGTTGTCACAATCCTGATATTTTCCACAGATCTTTAGAAGGTGAGCAAGAAAAAAGTTAGACAATATAACCTAATGAGGGAAGAGTATCTCTAGAGCAAGCAAGCTAACTCACTCTTTCTTTCTTGCTCAAAATAAATGTGATGGAAGGGTAGTATATTAGCATGAGTGTTGTGGTGGGCTACATTAGGCTAACTGGTTTTGGCATGCAAAGTGATAGAGTTACCCTCTATATATGGTATACCATCTCAAATAACAATGGATATAGTAAGTGCAGCACACTCAATTTCAATGGTAGTATTTTGTTCTCTGCGATCATTTTACAACAGACACACTGACCCATGAAACTAGATCACAAGTAGCTGCTGAGAACCAGAAAGCTCACTTGGGTGTCATCAAGATTGAGTATAGCACGCTGCACCTTCTAGGTCCATGATTGTCTTAGGATAGCTTCCCAGAGAAAATGTAAGGGTAATGCTATCTTTGCTTGTGTTGGAACAGCTAGCTCCTACAAATGCCCAATATTTGATGAGGATAGAATAACCTACTACACAATAGTGGAAGCAGTTCAAAATCAATATTGTTCTCTAAATCATGATTGACGGGGTTTTTCAGATGCAGAACAGTACATAAATAAATATACACACAAGAAAATAATGATCCTCTGAAGTGAAAGATAACAGGAGAAAAAATTTGTTATCCATGATCTCTACAACCATAAGTTTCTACTTTGGAGGATTTTTTTTTTCAATACAAAATAATTGTTAGCTTCTTTGTTCTGTTGTTTGTTTGTCCCCCACTCTTTAGTAATACACTAGAGGGTGCTAGGCTAAGTTAAAATATCTTACCACAATTATAATATATAGACTCACTTGAACCTCTTCCCTTTGACTCTCAGGGTTATTCAGAGCTCTGCAATGTTTGTTAGAAATATGTAAAAATTGTGTTGAGAATTTTAATTTGATAAAGTTGCTGTGCTAATGTTATTCGGACTGAAACTAGAGCTTAGGTTATGCCCTTCAGCAGACAATAAGAAAAAGGTTAATACAAGCTTTTAATACTTCATGACATAAAAACCTGATGTCGTAGGATGTCAATGGGATGATCCACCATTGATAAGCCAAGAGCCGGTCACACACCTCCCTATGATTGCAACACATTGCTCCACAGCGGGTAACCACCCCTTTGTATTCTAGTTGCAACCTATATCATCAGGATGTCACATAATCAAGGATCTAGCAAGAGGCAAAAGCTGTGCAAACGAGTTTGTTATTCTGTGCCTAAGGATATAAAACGGATGAATGCATATGATAAAACTTACGTCAATGCAATAGGACTTCTTTCCAAAGTTTTATTTGCTGTATAAGTGTAATGTGTGGAATATAATTGACAGTGAAAAAGTAGATAACTGCCTGCATGAGAAACTTACCACGTGTACGAAGACAAAGTGCAATAATGGATGCTACTGAAATAACCAAAATCACACAGAATAGAAGGCCAACACTTATAGTGGCAGCAATTATAATCGTAGAATCTGTGGAGAACAATACAAATGCTTTCATGATATCAATTACACATGAACTACAATAGTAATACTTTGTATAAGATCTAGTTATGTTTGAGTCTAGAGTTCATTCCTGACAAGTATATTGTCCTCATCATATTGACTATAATCATTAATATTAGGCCATTCACAGTGTTGCTCGCATCAATTGTGCTACTAATGTCTCTTTTTCCTTCCACCACCCCCAGTAGGATATAGCTACAGCAACGGGCATTATTACTCTCAGCTATTTTATAGCTGTACTGGATGGAGCATGTGTTTCTCTCCAACAGACTCACACTGACTACCAGCACATCATTAGTCACTGCAAAATGTACAACAGCAATCATTAAAATGTAAAATTTACAAGGAGGTATTTCGGGAAGTAAGGCAAGCTCCCTATCATTACTGCACTCTTATTAACTCTATATTTATTGCTAGTATGTACTTCAAATATACGCATCACGTAGTGGTGCATTTTCACTGACCATGATTTAATATGTAAGAAATAAAGAGGAGGAATTTTTTAGTTACCCAACTTTGTCTGCATGTAACTTGGTATAATGCCCCTCCTAATGCATGCACTAATAACACTGAAATGGAAAGGATAGAAGCTAATGGTATTTCATTTTAGAAAGCTCCTTATATTTTTTAACAGGATATTAAAAAAATGTGGTAGTAAATCCCTACTTGACAAAATATACACTCAGGTTTATGCAAATATCTAAGGGATGCCACTTCTCAATGTTATTTAAACTCAAGTTTAAATGAGGGCAACATTGTAGGGAATCAATCTGTTTTGTTGTGTGTTATACAGCATTTGGGCATAGCATCAGTGTGGGCTGAGCACACACGTGCGTATTGTGAGCTGTGGTGGTGAAGGTTGGTATGAGCAATAGCATTGGAATTAGACAAAACATGCAAATTTATATGGACTGTCAAGGGTACCAGTATTAGTCTATTTTTAAAACAAATGTTGGCAGTGAAAGTTAACACACACACAACACTCAATGATGCTGCACACACATACTTATGTATGTTGTAAGCATTGATTTGCTAGCACTTGGTCGTATCAATAATACATTTACTATTCTTGGGAATAGGTTATCTGACAATATTGCTTGAAGTAGTGGTTACCATAACTATATTTAGGCTAGCAGCAGCATCTATACAATTAGTCAGAATTATTTGTAGCATAAACTTTCATGCAAGTTGTGAAATTTATTTTGTGATATTTTATTTTATTGTAACGTTCCTTGTATACCCTTAAAGTTGGGGGTGAGGTGGTGTACATAATGTATTGTGTTTGTCTAAGGTGCTGGCTGGATGGTTTTATCAGTCAACCCAGAGCCAGAGGTGCATATCTACATCTGACATTATCACTGTAAATCCATTTCCCTGTACCATTATACGATTTCTTTTGTTAATTTTGCTGAACTGTTTATTAAGTTTTTGAAATTATTTAAAACCCTCAGCCTGCGTTCTTGGCTGTGACAGTGCAAGGAACTGAGGACGTCTCGCTGACATACATTCCTCATGTGTGCGAACCAGGCCAAGCTATCAGGGTTATGTGTGTCTTTATGTGCTCTGTTTGTTGCATATGTAACATTATTGTATGGGAATATATTTCCCATTGGCTGATCTCAAATATGAGTAGTTATGTGTGTCTTTATGTGCTCTGTTTGTTGCATATGTAACATTATTGTATGGGAATATATTTCCCATTGGCTGATCTCAAATATGAGTAAGCTATTGCACCCATTGCTTGGGCAAGGGTGGTTGTTGTGCTGGGGAATACATTTCTCATTGTCTGTCAGCTATGTATATGTGACTATGCTCATTGCTTGCACAAATACATACTATGTTGTTGGGATGGGAATGTATTTCCCTTTGTTCGTGCTCTTATATATATATGTGAGTTGTTGCACCCAGTGCTTGGGCAGAGCTGTGACGAGGCAAGATGGGATATTATTCTTACTAATGCATGGTCTTGGCTGCAGGCATCCTTACAAAAATTTGACCTGGTGCCATGGGATGTAACTCGGCAAGGGAGCCCCTGAGATAAGTGGGCTGTAGCTAGACATCTTGCATTTTATGAAGTAGCCCTTGCACCATTACTTATCATTTTCTCCATCTTGTTGCAATGCCTATTATAGAGAATGTTATTGGAGACCAGCAGAACGTTAAACATTCGTGGGAAGTTTAGTTGTTTTTTTTGCAATGTTTATAACTGGTAGCTACAATATGGTATATCTCGCTTATAAAATTAGGTATTTATACAATGTAGTTCAAGCAATATAGGTCAACTCTTAACCTATAGTTCTATGCCACTAGTCAATGAACTCTCAGTTGACATGGTATAAGTACAATCACTTTCTTGATAATCAACCTAAATTTGCTAGGTGCTTTATCTTTCATTGCAATGATGAAGACCAGCGGATCTGGCAGAAATGCTGAGTAAGCCAATTTAAGCTAATTGTTGAGAAAATCATTGCAACTACATAATTCATTTCAGAAAGGCTCTTAATACTGGCAGAAATACACGTACTCCGTGCGGGATATTTCTGACCCACTTCCCATCCCTTAATCGACCAGAATCTAAAATATTGCACTTCAGTGCCAATACTGTACCTGCTGTTAAAGCTTTGGGGTCTGGTAACTAGGAGCCAAGGATATCCATCCCTCTAGGTGGGGTTTCAATTACACATCCCCTAAATTACCCTAATCTACAACATAACTGCCATACTTTAAGGTTTCTCTTTAAATCTTTGTGGAGCCAAGATTTCAACCAAAATATTATGTTCTTCACCAGGGAAAATTGTTAAGCATTTCGGTTGAAATGTTGGCTAAAAGAAGCTGATTTAAAGAAAACCTTAAAAGTTTGTTACGTCAGCTGAAAGTAATCATCCATATCTACCAGAGTTTGGTGATTGTGACTGTTTTAAAGTTTGAGGTTGTAGGATGGCCAACAGCCTAAAGTCCTCAAACTAGGTCAAAAACTTTCTTGGGATCAAGAGCTTTCCAACTATATGAAAGACATGTGCAGGTAGACCCGTATTGTCCAGTTTGAATACGGACTGACAAATAGTTTACTGACGGTTTTCTCCTTCAGCAACGCTCTTCAAAATTCGACAATATATACAAAATAACCCTGATGTCACGAGTTTGAAATTATGTGTGACATGTGTGGGTAGGGCTAAAGGCAGCGAGTTTATGTCTTACACATAAACAAACAAACACACATACAAACATGCCCCACTTGCACACATACCCATACACACACACACTCCCATATCTCTTCATTGCTGTATCAGAAGATGCTGAAACGAGTCTTGTAGATCTCTTGAGTCACTTCAGCAGCAAAGAGTGTGTCATTATATACCAGGAGATTAAGGTTCTAAACAGTGAGCTGGGCATTAATATAATACCACTATCCATAATAATCTCTGCACATATAAGTGTAAATAGGCACATCCTTGTTATGTATCTTTATGTATCACTTTCATTTCAGGTGTACATTGGAGAGCTAAGGAAAGTTCAAAACTGGATAAAGGAGCACAGGATAGGTTAAGATGTTATCCATGTGTCTGGATTGTTTTGCAGAAATTAACATCATCTTGGTTTGGTGAAGATCATCTTGGTTATCGGTGAAGACTCTTTGTTGTTGATGACCCTAGTCCCACTTTGTCACTTTTTTAAGCTGGAAGGTGCTAATCAGGGCAGAGGAGTTTGGGCAAAATCTTGCATAGGAATCGACTATGCCCACAAATGATTTCTCGGTTATACTCTGTGGTGCTGGGGCTTCTTTGATGGCTTGCAATGTCTTTCCAGTTGGTTGTAACCTATTCCTTGTTACGGTATGTCCCAGATACGCAACATTAAGACACATTTGTAATTTTTAGCTGCATCCAGCACTCTTGAGTTGAATCAGCACTTTCTCCAAATTCCCAATGTGCTCCGCTTCTGCCTTTCCTGTGACTAAAATGTTGTCGACATTCACACACACTCTAGGTATTCTCTGTAAAAGGTTTGCCATTGTTCATGAAAAATCCAGGTAGCTGCTGACACTTCAAATGGAAATCTATGATATTTATTGAGACCATTTTGGTGTTGATAGTCAACAGTGATAAGCTGATAAAGCATAAGTAAGACCCAGTTTGGTAAAGGTTTGCCCTCCTTCTAATGTTGTAAACAGTTCTTCTATTCTTGGAAATGTGTATGTGTTGGGCTTGGCTCCATTGTAATTTGTTAATCTCCACAAATTCTCACTGATGCATCGTTCTTTACAACAAAAACAAATGGAGCTGCCCAGCTTGATATTGTACTTGTTTAACAATGTCTCCTCAGCTCAGCTTCAACTTTCTTCTGCATTGCATATGGTTCTGGTCTAGGTCGGTAGAAATGTTCTTCTGCTTGCATTCTGCTAGCATACTCACATCAATCTTGGCTCTCATGCCTTTCACTCCACCAGGTCTGCTCAGAAAATAATTTCATATTTGTCTAGATGTGCCTGTAAGGATTGTGTCATGGCAGATGGCAGTTTTAGTAAAATACACTTTATTCCCTTGATGGAGTTCTACAATGTTCTTATTGGCTGATTCTATACACTGTGTCAATTCCATTGCCTTCTGAAATGTGAGGTCCGACTCTGAGAGTAGCCAGTGTTGCATGTATTTATCCTTGATACCGTATACTAATCTGTTTTGTAGCATGTCCAGCAAGTTTTCTCCAAAATCACAGGTCTCCATCAAATGCCACAGCTTTGCAATGCAAGCTACCACAACTTTCCTGGCTTTCAAAGGAAAGTATTTAAATTATATCTTTCAACAATTACAGATGGTTTAGGGCTGTAGTACTTCCTGAGACTAGCTCAACTAGCTCCTCGAATGGCTTCTCAGAGGCGGTTCAGGTTGAGACAAGATTCTGATAAGTAGCAGGTCCTCATAAAATAAGCAGCATTGCTCATCACTCATGATTCATGAGCTTATTCTTGCTGATGTATAGTTTTCTCCAAAATAGAGCTACACTCACTCTAAATATCGGACCAAGATTGCTTTGTTATTACCAAATCCATTGTGAGTGCCATAGGTTACCATGACTTTTTTATCCTCATTTGGAAATCTCCTGTACTCTTCACAAAATATAGTGTGCTTTTTTATACAATTTCAGATTTGAGACTAATCAAGAATAGTGTGAAAAGAGCTAATGCTTAGGTCTGACAGTAACAAGGTGTTGAATACATGACAAGCACGGAATGTCAATAACAATAATTAAGATGTAAACTTCTCATAGTTATTGTCTAAGTTACAACAGAAAATAAGAAGAATTATTAAGAGAGATAACTAGGAGTAGCAGGTTGGCCATGTTAGTTGTAATCAGTAACACAAAATGATAGGTAATGAGGAGAGGGGGATGGGTGGGATAAGTAATAGTGCCCAAGAAAGTAGGTCACCCTTCAGATATATATGACAGGTAGAAACTGTGGCAGCAAGTAAATGATCAAAAATCATATCTGGGAATTAGGTATTAATGCTAAGGCATACGAGTGTTTGGTATAAGAGTAGGGAATAACTCATACTACCCAGAACTATGAGGGTTTTGGGATGTGTGGCCATGTACTGCCCAAAAGTCACCGGGGAATTGGGAAGGTAAAGCATGAATGTCAAAGGAGCTCATGGATATTAATTAGGCTTATAGGGCAGTGATTCTTTTCTTTGTGTGTAGGGGGAGGGGGAGGGGATGGAAAAGTAATGCATATCAAGTAAGGTTACCTGGAAAGGATTGACAGTTTGTTCCACTTTTATGTTGTACAATAGAGTGTTATAGCTCATGCCTATCTATTTGTATCTATGTACAATGTGATTAGGTGCACTGCAAAGAGAATAGATACTGAGTGGATTACCAAGTGTTCCAGTGGAGAAGAGAGGAATAGGGGAGAGGAAGAAAATGCAGGTAGCAAAAAATCAAAGCTGTTGACAGTATGGCTGGGTGAGGAAAAGGATCATCTCCAAGAAGACTATGTACAAAGGGATAATGAAGTCAGAATTTGTGGAACAGGTAGACCCAGCATGAAGCCTCTATCACAAGACCTATCATCAGAAGATGCAGAAAGATGTAAGGTGGAAGGGGGAGGACACACAGTTGTATTAGGAGGAATGTGGAGAATGGCTGTGCAAAAGGTATCCCATCAGACTAGAAGCTAAGACTCGAAACCCAGCAGTTGGTAGTAAGAGAACAAGGTAGAACATTAAGTCACTGGTATGCTGGAAGCTTAATGAGGGGCCATGCTCACATGGAAAGTCCTGCAAGTTCTTCAAGGTAGCATATTAGGTCACTTGGGTGCTGGAAGCTTACTGAGGGATCATATTTACATTAAAAGGCCTGCAAACTCCCTCACACCTATGAAAACTGCATGGAACCACACTGTTAAAGTCATCAACACTCCACACTCAATGCACATTGGATGCACATTGGTTACACCCACACCAAGACTTCGAAATTGCTTCCCAATGTATAACAGATCCAATGTTTGAGAGGTGCTTGATTCATTCCAAAGTCATTCACAAGAGCTAATCCAGCATAAGGCACACTAAGTATGAATACACATAGCCCACCCCCTTTGGCATTCCAAAAATATTTATGTCAGAAAATAAAAAAATAAAAAGAAGAGAAAATGTATAACAATTGCAACTGTCATCATGGACCATTTCTTCTATACAATTGTTGCTGTAGCCCTTCTCCTCAGGAAAACTGTATCGGCTATTATACTGACTGTAGATTACTATGAATCCCATAACTTTTGAGAAAGAAATGTCCCTACTGAGGCAGCTCAAATCATCAGGCCAAGAAGTGGGTGTAGTATGAGTGAGGCTTTGTGCTAACACAATAGTACTATACAAACAATTGCTGACATAATATTGTAGTACTGCAGAAGAAGCTATTCACTTGTTCATCCTTGCCTACAAAGTCATTGGCTACATCAATTCAATTCCTGATTACACTAATCATTTCATGAGCTACCTACTATTCGAGTATGTGGTCTAATTAAGGGCATATCTAATCAAGGAAATACGGTAAGTTTGTCTGCGAGAACCTTGGAACATGTAATATCAAGTTGTTAAGTCTTTATTGGACAGAGGAATGCAGATATGATTTCACTGGACTCATGCACTAAATCATCATTCACTGGTGCTGTTCATAGATGGCATAAATAACATGAAAATGCGCATATGCCTCCTAATGCCCACAGGCATTAAATTAATAATGTACTGGAATTAGTCTTGCCAAATCCAGACTGGCTGGACTATTGAAACCCCCCCCCTGCCCTGGATAGATTTTTTTTATAAGTTTTGTTGTACATATAGTGCAACATATAGCAGTGAATAGTTTTTGTTTACTTTCCTCCACAGAAGAAAAGTTTTGTATCAAAATACACTAAAAATATAATTAAAGTTGATGACAACTTCTACATCTTCTTTTACTTCAAACTTCACATTAAAAATCACCAGAAATTCTACTGAAATAGAAGCACCTTTTAACTATTGTTGACGTACCATACATGTAAATTATCCATAAAAACTAAAAACTTGATCTGTCAAAAATTAAAGAATTTTAATTAAGTTTTTTATTATGAATAATCAAATAATCAATCCTGAAATTAAATATTACATTTTAGTACACAAAAAAATTAAAATACAGCAAGTAATTAAACTAATGGGGGAGTTTTCAAGAGTCTGACATTTGTATCTCTACTTCAGCTTTTGACATCCATACTCAAGACGAGTCAGAACAATAGGAAGGAAAGCCAAGTTTCCAGCAATGAAGGCCAAGTCTGAGGCAAGGCGGTGGTTCTTGAGCAATTTCTGACACTTTCCGATGGCTGCTGCATCTTCTGGAGACAACTGGCTGATGACGGTTTTGATTTTCTCAATTTTTTTGGCATAGAACAAAGCTGCATCTATCCAGGTGCCTATCTTGTCAGCACAGGCTCAGGTGGAAGGAAAACTTCAGGACCCTCTTTCCCGATAATGATGCGGGAGGAGGCTTTTACAAAGATCCTCTTCATGGTGGAGATCAGATCATTGACCTCTGGAAACATTTCGCGGACAGATTCACAGACACGATGGAGACCAACTTACCTGCTGATGATGAAGATTTTATTATTCCTGAAACTGAAATTCAAGTACCGATCATTGTTGGAATGCCTCCAACTACTACCACTACCTAGAACATACCCAACAAGCTCGAAAACTACCCATGTGGTATGGACCCATTGTGACACACTGACTCATATTTGTGCTGCATAGTCCTGTAGTCATTTATTCATTTTTGTGTACCATCCACATGATCTTGTCGGTGCTTCCCTGTTTCTCTTTGGCTGATCTACCTTTGTGCACTCAACAAAACATTTTAGCTGCAGTTTTTAAGTTAATGTCTGTTTTCTGTGACAAGTTTGAGATGTTGAGAAGACAGTTGTTGACTTACAGAATGTAGTGTTCGAGTTCCCAAACACTGTGCATGCTTGTACATATAGCTAGTTAGGTTGACCACTCAATAAAGGCTGCAACATTTTTATTCCAAATAGATTCTGACAGGTTCCAAAGTGAGAAGCAACAAACCAAGGTACAATAGTAATTAAAGTGTACTGAAAGGAGGAGGTTAATTAACACACACAAAAAAACCCACTAGTTTTCTCCCCACTAAGATTAAAAGGTGGACAAGAAAAGGTTAATTTTTGGAACATTTTTGGGCAATTTTCGTACTATTCTTGGTCTTGTTGCAAGCATGACCCCATAGTTCGAGTAGAACCTGGACACCAAAATACTAAGTATAACCATGATGATATCACAGTGTGCAAAATGCTATCTTGATTTTGTGAAGGACATGATTCTTAAAAATATTTCCAAAAAGGTTAAGCAGCCAGAGTACTTTGTCATACTGGCAAATGAATCAAATGTTGTCAAAGAAGGAGCAAGTTACTGTTGCCATCAGATACTGCCACAAGAATAATTATGATTCATGAAGAATTCATTGGTAATAAAATTATTGCAATTTTTTTCAACTTTGGCATTTATTTGACTGTCTCCAGTAACTAATATGCAACATGCTTGCGGTAAAATAAAGAGTGACTATTATTGCCATAAAATCTATGCTGCTCATAGTTTAATACTTTTTAGATTATTTATCTTTTCCAATCCTAGAGCGGTGACATTTAAATTCAGCTAGAATGATAAACTTAGCAAAGTTGTCCCCTATCCCCTATCTTTTTTAATAAAATTATATCAATCTCTACAGGATTTGAGGACGCCTTCTCTTTAGATCAATGGCCTTGGCAACACCATTCTGCACCAACTCAGAGTTGTTGGGGAAGATTTGTGCTACTGTGTTGCTCAAGGATATGACAGTGGTTCTCTGTTATCTGGCTATCTTGCTGTTCAAGAAGATCCAACAAGAGATAACTAAAGCCTCAGAACCTATTGTGTGCAATGTTTTTGCCATAGATTAAACTTGTAATAGTTGATTTAGCAAATCAGTCAGGAGGATGCCAGCAATGATTGCCTTCTTTACGGTGGGATGAAAATAGAAGGCACTAAAAAAAATTGTGGTTGCCAAATTTATAGCTCCATAGATTCTGCATACTCTACTAAATGGATTTGACATATAGCTAAAAAAATTGATCTCTCTGTGTTCTCTCTTTTGATACTAAACATTTTTTCAGATATATAACTAGACCTATGTTACTCCTAACTTACTGGAGTTATATAGTGGGGTTACCTAAAATACCTGAATGCCTGATTTTATCACCAGTGGCTAGAAGAAGCATTACTGATACAACCAGTAGTTTTATTAGACACCAAAACATGAGTAGTGGTCAAGTGCCTTGTTGAAAAACTATTTTCTGGGCTTCCTCTAGCCACTGGTTCTAATCATTGCTGTCTAGCTTGAGAAACTTGAGTTAGACTTGTTGCAAAATCAGGTTTTGACCAGTAACTTGGGTATAGTTATACCCATGAAAAATATTTTAGTATCAGAAGAGAGCACACAGAGAGACCTATCTTTTAAGCTATATATCAGAATCTGGAGCTATAAATTTGGTAACAGAATTTTTTTTTTGTGCCTTCTATTTTATTAGCATCCCCCACCCTTAAGCCCCTGCATGTCTTCGTTTCAACAAGTGTCATTCATAAACAGTGGGTGAGTGCTCTAGAGGACAGGAAGATGATGGTGATAGAAATTGATAAGATCTCGAAGACAAAGCGGTGTTGTCGTATAAAATGTGTCAATGTTGTTTGGGATAGCCTCCCTGTTGCCCTTGAGGTTCTTGACAACATTATTGCCAATGATTCCAATGCACAGCGAGTAACTGAAGCAGGAGGCTACAGATCTCAGTTAGATGCAGAATTTGTCCATTACTTGAATCTGATGTGCACGATTTTAAACAACTCCAAAGCAGCATAAGACCAGCCAGTCCAAGACAAATGATCTTAGCCAAGCCATCTAATTCACACCCATCAGGGTGAACTTGACATCATCCATAGTGATACGGCTTTAGAGGAGCTATTGAACGAGGCAGAGACAGTTGCTACTGAGCCGAACATAATTGAAAGCTGTAATGCTCGTCCTAGAATATAATGTGCTTCACCTTCAAGATTGACATGAGGTTTTCATGTATATATGAGGAGGAAGATGCTGCAGATAAGCTGACTGAGCACAGAAAAAGTGCTTTGGACACAGTTAACAATGTTGAAAGGTGAGCTTGATTGATGTTCTGGAGGCAAGAACATGGACTTGATAGCAATAGTAGCTGCGATAGACCCATCATTGAGTAAGTTGTTGGATGAATGGAGCATCATAAAGTTTGCTGTTGACAGCCAATATTTGAACTTAATGTCCTCAAGCTCCATCTTAAAAGGCAGAAACAACAGCACAAACCACAGAGGACATGTTACCAAATTGAGAGGTGCCTTTTACGAGTTGCACAAGCTTACATCAATTGCTGCCACATCACCAATTTCTACAGCATACTGTGAGAGAAATTTTTACAATATCAGAGTTAAGATCTACTACGAAATGGCAGAGGCTAGACAGGCTGATGGTTCTTGGGATTCAAAGGGAGGGGGGGGGGGGGGTAACTTGATAAGGATGAAGTTATGGACAACTTTAAGTCATGATACCTTAAATGCAGAAGAGCCTTGTAGAGACACTGATAAGGGAATAGTTAAACCAATATTTTCCACAGAATTTGTGAAAGTTGATGTTGTTTATCAAAATGAGTGATCTGCAATCATTCTATCTATAGTTAGAAATCTGCATAATACTTGTGCATGAGTCACATTGAGTCTTTGATTTTGATAATTTTTCATGGTGGAACTCAGAGTCAGGGGGAAAGTGGACCGACCACAAAGGTTTTTCAAATTTTGAAAATTCATAACTTGCTCCAAAATTGTGTCTACTATGGCTCAGAAAGCTACAAATACTGCTGGGGAGCTCCTCCAGCAGGCTTCGTCCCCTAATTGGGAGCCTATGGAACCCTTGTCAGGATGGCGCTATTGCGTCCCTGGCCTCGTCCGGCTTTGGCTGGAATTGCCAGACTGTCGGAGCCTCCCCTCTGCATCGTTATTCCAATTGCAACACAAAAAGAGGTTGAAAACCAGCAATGTTATACCATAGATAATCCACTGGACAATCAGGAGAAAAAAAGGAACCTACCCAACCCATAGGCCACTGCTGTGCACTTCGTAAATTAATCAAATGCACGCAAAAACAAATCTGACATTTATTTGACAGAGCATATGATCATTAAATGGGGAAACACACATAAGGAGCTGGAGATGAAAATACATTTTTCGTCGCAGGAAAGTTAATTAGTTACTGGTATATACTACTTGTATTCGCTAGTCAGAGCCAACTTTAGTGCTTAGAAAGCGTGCATAGCTAGAGAAGTGGTGAAGCTATGACAGGACAATAATATTTTACTCACCAACATAGTAGCGAAGGTGTTTCCAGCACACACTGCACTACTATCTTGGAAGAAATTTCTTGTCTGGCACCCAGAGTCTGGCACCCAGAAAGTAACAAACATGCTTTTGCGCTAAAACTCGGGTGTGAAATGAAAAATGTGTACGTGTGTTTTGAAAAGTCCCTGCTTGAAAAGAAACGGTCTGTTGTGGGCTAGTGTCAACAGCCCAACTGGTTATATATGTGACCAGTCACAAGAATTGGCCGCATAGGTATTTTCTGATAATTTTGGGTTATAGTAGTTTTAGGTACCCTAAAGCATACTTTTTCACATGAAAGTTGAATAATTTTTTTAGAGAATACATCACAAGAAAATGACACTTTAATATAGGTAGTTTAAGGTGGGTGTTTATTAGAAACATATCAATGCTGTTTTAATGCTACAGTGTACTTGATTCTTACTTATGTTCTTGAAGTAGTTTAGGACATGTTATTATAGCCCCACTAGACTTGTAATGTCCTTGTTCCTTAAAGTAACTGCAAGCTCTTGGTCGGTTTGGAGCAGATACAGTTGATGCGTGTTCATCCAATCGTTTCTGGAAGTCTGTAGTATTAGATGAAGAGGACTGTTCAGGGGTTGTAGACTGAATGTGCTTGACAGGTTTTGGCACTGTAGGCTTGGGGCAAGTGAGATCCTTTGCTAATCTTGATCCACAAAACTGCCAAATTTGTTCCTACAAATACCATTGACGTGCTGCATCAAGTTCTGGTGGAATGATCTCCTCTGGTAGTTCATCACACTGCATCCTAGTTTTGAAAAGATGAAATGTTACTTCTGGTGAATTATCATATAGCTTAGTATAAAAAAATCCTGCTGGATAGCCTCTCTCCACACGAAAGTGATGGCAGGAAGTGATGTTTGGTAAATTTTTGTACAAATGGCTGAGGAAAGCACTCCAATCATACCAGGTGACAAGTTTTTTCCCGCCATGATCACATATAAGTTGGGATTTGTTGCTACCATGTACAGTTGATGACTGTACAATACCTCCTAAGGTGGATACTTGAGAGTGTTTGTATTTTCTTTTTAAAAGACCAAAATAGCGATGGTATGTCCTACAAGCATAAAGGACAAAGAAATCTTGTCATTTTTGCATGTGACAACTCGCCAACAAAAGTAATGAATAACTGCATTATCCTTATTCTGGCCTATGCAATTATCTGCTTGAAGATAAATCTCCTTCCCTGTAATTGCACGATGAACAAGAAAGTCGTGTATTAAACTGATTATTGCATTGGCACCTTTTCCAATAAAGTAATCTCGTCAATTAAATAGTTAACTTGAAAATAGAGCTGACTTGCATGCAACTCCAAACAAATTGCATTTCCGGGCCATTTCCGGGCAGTTTTGAAGAAGAGGGGTCCAGGTTAAAGCATTACATGGGTAGTGCACCTGCTGACTGTGCTTAATCAAATGAAAAATGCATAGCCCGCTTATACTCAGTGTTGTGTAAAGATGGTGTTGAATCACACATCATGAACTGCACTTGCTATTCACGCTAAAACTTCACTACAGTAGTAGCTTGAAGTCTGAAACTTGCACATTGAGGTAGAGTAGAAAAAATTCTTTCTTCTGATAATTCGAATATGATATTTTGAACTGAGCATGACCAGTTAGGGAAATTTGAAATTGATTTCCAATGTTTAGTTCTATACGGCCTTATCTTGTGACAGGTCACATATACACCAGAAGGGCAGTACAATGGAAGTACTTTTACTTGAATTTTACTACATTTGCAGTACACATGCTTTTCATTGTATATTCAATGATCTTATAATCCCTTAATCCACTTGACTATTATTTACTTATTGATTCGCTATTTTTTTTCCAATTCTGTTATGGGTCTTTCCTTATAGGCTTGATGTTCAGCAGAGAGGTGAGATAGTAGTTATAAAACATAGTACAACTTGTAGGAAATTAATAAGTATATGACAATAGATTCAGATGGTCAAGTTCCCTTTATAGGGGCTCTAACCTCGACTCCAAGACAACTAAAAATGACCCTACAAAGATAACTTATCAAGAAAATAACCAATAAGATGTTTCCTGTTTTCTATAATAATTTATTTCTAGCAGTTATTCCTGCACTCTTGTGAGATCGCTTTCAACTGGGGGGGAGGGAAATCTATCTCCCACATTACCCAATATTGGTAGAGAAAAATGTGACCACCATTCGGAGTGGGGACTTTGATTACCAATTACGGGGGGCTGGGGGGGGGTGAAGAATTCCATCCACCATCAAACGGCAGCCCTTCTGTACCAAAGCAAACAGACAAACTCATATAATTTCCCTTATAAGATGATATGCCTCACTCCATTGTGGGAATGCTTTCAAGGTCAAGGTGGTGTAGGATACAGGGCTTCCAAACATACATTATTATATGTATAAGATTAGCTATCCATTTTGAACACTGATTTCATTGTGGTCTAAGCCATCCCACAGAATTTCACGATGAGTGAGGTGAAAGTTCAACTTGTCCTAACCGGATTGGAAAATGAAATTAGTGCAAATTGAGGGTAATGCTCTGTGTATTTCCTTTTAGGTGCTGTGGGCTAAACCATCCAAAGCCTGCCACATTTTTGAGAAACTTTGGAAGGGTGATTACCTGAGATGAGTGAGAGTGGTAAAGGATGTTTCTCCCTGAGAATCTTTAGGGTGGACTATTTGAAATTAGTCAATGACTGATTAGTCTGATCCCCCTTAATATCACCCTCTTCTAGCTTGGAAGGGGACTGGTTTAAAGAGTAAATCATTACAATTTGGACAAGATTTCCTATTCCTTGAGACACATGGTTGAGAGATAACATATGGTTCATTATGAATAAGACAACTGTAAAGTGTAACTAAGGTTTTCCTGGAAACTGCCTCTGTCTGGAACGGTCAGGCAATAGGACCAGGAAGGAAAATTGAATAGGCATTGCCACTTGCCTACAACAATATCATGCCCAATATTATATATAATAGTGGTCATCTTTATATCAGCTTGGATGCGAGGACAAAGGACAACAGCCTTTGTTAAATTGATGATTCTTTTGCAGCTCCTGCAACTAAGGATAGAGTATGAATGATTTTCCTTTTTATCCTGGCTCAAGGACCATTGGCATATATAGATGACACACCTGCACCTCTCTCTATGCGGCAGTGGATATCAGATGGAATTTTATGCAACACTATATACTGGTTTAGAGATACAAGTGAACTCCAACTTCACCAGTATCTCACAAACTGCTACTAGATTGGTTCAACTTCAAAAGGCAGCAACAGGCCTCCATGTTAAACTAGATGAACTAAACTGAATGAGAGTATATAAAATTTGATGCCAGGCTTGTTTTTAAATCGGGCTTGAAATTAATTTCTCAGCTTACAATGGTCAAAGATAAATTGGACAATACCACGAACAGGGGTGGATCCATAAATTTGAAGAGGGAGTTCTTCTGGAAAACTTTATGAATCCCACACAAACGTTATTATTTTGAAGTTGAGATCTTGGACCATTCTACGGTGGACTTTAATTATTGCCAAAGCAGCAAATTGTTCTTCCGACATTGTACAATGAAGGTATGTCTTCAGCAACTTCAGGTGGCTGTTAACTCTCTGTCTCACAGGTAGTATTGGTAGTGTCCATGCTATAACTATTTTATTGAGAAATGCATCATCATCACAGGATAGTAAGCTGCTTGTTGAGATTCATGTCTGTGTGTCATCAGATGACATAGAAGTATTTTCTTCTTCTATCTATTAAATTCTGTAGAAAACAATCTAGGAGAAGGCAAATCATGTACAGTTCATCTACATCTTTAATGCATTAGGAGGCATAAGACACATCAGTGGATGGAACAAGACCAATAGTTTTATCTTTGTCTGGTGAATTCATCCAAACCTGATTACCATTTCTGTGGTCATGTGATTCAAGGATGGCATCAAGGTGTTTCAGCAATAGTAGCTGCACTTCAGGATTGTTGGCAAGGAGAATTGGCTCTATGTGCTAACAGGAATGTTAACATTGTCAGAAAAAGTTTTCAATTCTTCAAACCAAGTGTGGAATTTTCTTCGCAGTTCTTTTTCAACAGTTCCAATTCCAGTTGCGCATCTGAAATGGTTTCATATGCAAAAAAAACATCATGGGTCAGGTTGATTGTTACATATCGTAGACTACTGAAAATTCTCATCATAATGGAGAATGAAACAAAAAATTCAAAGAAGTAAGCTGATGAAAAGCACTTGCTTTTTTCAAGTATCTGAATCCCAAGACCAATCACCATACTCTGAACTACTGATTCCATAGTCTTTATAATTTCGGGATAGAAGTTGTAACTCAGTTCATTTTTTGCTCTGAATCTGCATTTCTGCTTAATACCTCATCTTCTGAGTCATTGGTTCAAATCTCACTTTAAGTGCATTCATTGAAGCATTGGAGCAGGTCCTAATTGCCTCTGGATAATGTGGAGAGGGGCATTTGTGCTCGCTCTTGTCAGCCATACTTTAATTAAACAATTTAGGTTTCTGACCAGCATCCCTATTCATTTAATGCCACGATGTTAAGAAAGTGGCAAGATATGATGGTAAATAGCTGAAACTGAACAGTTATGGAGATTTAAGTTAGTTCAAAGTAGGGAGATGGATGGAAAACTAGGTATTGCTGCACATGGAGTGTCTATCTGTGTTTCTATGCTGTATCTATATTTAATGCACTTTATGTTCAACACCTGTAAAAAATATGTGAATAGTGGGTCATCACCCAGCTTAAAGAATGTGGGCATAGATAAATCTGAAATGGTTGTCGCAGTTGTTAGGAATGCCCCCCCCCAACATTCCAGCAAGCTATGCCCACTCTACCACCAGAGGTCAATCTCCACAAAAGAATTAGAAGTCACCAGCAAACAGCAAGTGGCTACAAGCATGAAGCCATAACTATCACATCATTTATTCACTAGTCATAAGACCATACATCACCTGGTTACATCCCCCCATTTCTTTGACATAAAAGCCCAGGCCACTCTATCACTAGGAGTGCTGTTTCATATTCCATCTTACTGCTGTGTACAATACTGTAACTCTGTAAACTGATCTCTCATTAAAATCTTATTCGAACCTTGAGACTTCTAATCTTTACGGCTCCTAGCCAGCACAAGTGAAACCCATTCCCTAGGTGGTTACTTCTGGAAGAGTGATGTGTTGATAAAGTTGAAGAATGGACACCAAGAGATGGTGGAGCCATAGCTATCACAAGTCTCCAGAGATATTTGTTACAAATCTTCAGAGGGTCTAACTACAATCTAGTGGTTTGTCCTCTGAATAAAGTCACCTATGGCCAAGCTAAACTGTGGAAGAAGTAGCAAGTGGACACCGCTAGTGGAGCCCCTAGTCACTGATAGTAGAGGTGTTCCTCCTTGAGCTTGCTACTTCATCAAGATGAGGATAAATAGTTCTGCTGGGAAGGTGGGGGGACACAAAATCCTAAAGGCATCACTGAATCCTAGTACTTAGTAACTAGGGAGGGTGGGGGTCATTGAATACTAGGATTAGGAGACTGGAGGTCACTAAATATGGTGGGGGCAACAGATCCTCTGACACCGGCACACTGAATGTGAAGATCAGGAAGCCAAACTGGAATCAGACTGAGAAAGAGGACCTTTGCAAGGAAGAACATCATTTGAATAAGGTCTTTATAGAGAATATATATCCACAAGCCTTCATCAACGTTTTGTCTGCAGATATATCTATTCACAGAAAGGAAGATAAATATACTGATACAGGCAATGAGGGGTCTAAAAAGAAAGATCCTATATGGTATTGATTCCTTATGCAGCAGAGGGTCTGCAGGAAATTCAAAATCAAAGTCGTCTTCAGATCGGGAAGAACTCTGAAGAGACAACTGAGCAGAATGAAGAATGTTTTACAAGCTAATATGCATTCATGTGTTCTGTACCACATCCCTTGTAGCTGTGGAAAATACTACATAGGGGAGACCATCAGAAGATTGGAGACCAGAGTGAAAGATCATCAAGATGCCTGAAGAAAGTGTGCTAAAGAGAAGTCCGCAATTGCTGAACATGCATGGGATAATGGACATCCTATTTTGTGGGAGGAAGCCACTATCTTAGACCGGGCCAGAAGACAGAAGAAACACACTGCACATCAGCATAGCACCAAAGTTTGAGCAGTTCAATCGAGAAGCCAGTCTCAAGAGCCTGAACTTGAAATCACGACTAGCCATAATGTTTTTCTGTATTCACTTAGAATTCTTATCAGTGTTAATATCAAGCACATTTTTATATTAATTAAAAAAATATTATTTATGTATTTAATTTTTTAGGTTTTTTTGTTGGTTTTTTTTGTTTTGTTTTTTTTGTGTTGTTTTGTGTTGTTTTGTGTTGTTTTGTGTTATTTGTTTTGTGTTATTTATTGTTTATTTCATTATTTATTTATTTACAGGAAGCAATTCAGCAGAATTATTCTTGTCACATCAGGTTCATGTGGATGCGTGTGCCAGTAGTTTGTATCATGTGACAGAGAGCTAGCTACCAGTATAGAAGCTCATGCGAATCTTAGCATCTCTGATGAAGGCTAGAGCATCTAGTCAAAATGTCGAGAGAGAAGATTTCAAGAGAAGGCATTGTAAAGTAGAGCTGAAACTCCAGCAACCTAAGACCAAACTTTGCGTACTATTTATTTACCGTTCGGTCAACTATTTGCCTCTGGAGGGGCAATGCTTGCATGGATCCCAATCATGCCTCCTGACATTGATAGGGTTATCTAACTGAACTGAACTACTAGTTTATTAACACAATTCGCAGATGGTCACACAAAGTAGACCCAGCCACTGAGCTGGATCTATGCCTGTGACAAGCCTGCAATTCACAATATATGATGCTTGCCCGTGTATTATATCGTCGATCGTATCATTCGGCTGCAAACACAGCGGATGATGATATGATGCGATGGCCAAGCATCATATCGTCAACCTGCCTCTAGTTAGTGTGCCTACTCCAGAGAACTGGATTCACATGCATGGCTTTGTTTCTGAATCTAGACAAAATGGCTGCTAAAGCACTAGAACAAATCACTTGTTGTATAATGCACAGCATCCCCATCTTAAATAAATTAGCTAATGACACCTATAAAAGCTATAATTATCAGGCTCCACTTTGGATTATGGTCAGATATTTCACCCACACATCCACCCATCATCAACACTATTAGTGGCATTGTGCTCATTTATCAGCTGATTTGGGAGGCACTGATGTGTACTTCAAGTGGTTCATTAACTGAAAGCTGTATTTCACACTTGCTAGCAACAATTTCCATGGCAACAATAGTTATCCAAGTCTCTTTACTTCTTAACTGCCCTACAATCAACGACAGTTTTCTCTGGGGGATAGCTATTTCCCATGGGTGTAGCTGTTCCCCCATGGGTGTACCTGTTCTCCCATGGGCAGAGTTGTACCCCAGGGGTGCTGATGTTACTCAGGGAGCTACTATTCCCATAGGTGGGTGGGGTGGGGGGGGGGAGGGGGGGTTGCTGTCTCACTGGGATGTTGAGCACTGTTCCAAATGCAACTAAATGCTGGTTGTGTGATTCCCTTGTAGTGAAGTATATACAAACATCTATGCGTATTAACATTATTACGTACGACCCATTACCCGTTTGTCGTCCCCTTACCTAATGCATGCGCACACACACATCTGTCACTTGTCCATGCATTGCTTATTCATTGAAAGCTACTTTATATCCTTGCTGATCCAATGATCAAATGTGTAACGCACTATCCTCTATGCATGGACAAGTGACCGAATAGCATCTGGTAGTCTTCCTGCAAAGAATCTGCATACCGATCGGAGACTCCTGGGTGATACTCCATTAGACGCCCACCCACCTCATGGCCATCCACTGTCCATTCCCAGGATGCGAGTACACCATCGCTGAGGGCACTGACCCTGGTGCCCCAGTGCTCCTATCAACACACGCCCTGATCCACCGAAACACCGGAGCCAAACCCGCCCCGGTGAAAAGACCCGAGGTCTCCTCTGGTGGGACGACAGAGGCCTGGATGTACTTGCTCCAACGCTGGAGGTCGTATGTTCAGGCCGTCCAGCTGTCTGACGCAGACATACCGGTGCAGTTACTGGAGTGTTGCGACACAAAACTGAGGCGTGACGTCACGAGAAACTCGATCGACCCTTTAAACATCGAAGGGTCGACAGAGGAAGCACTCCTCGCTGCCATCAAGTCCCTAGCTGTCAGATCAGATAACCCAAAGGTGGCCAGGGTAGCCCTCTCCCGAATGACCCAGGACCGTACAGAGCCCATCCGCGCCTTCGCAGCATGCCTCAGAGGACAGGCCGAAGTCTGCCGGTTCCTTAAGAAGTGCCCGAACTGCGACGGCATGACAAACAAGGGGGAGGAGCGAGTGGCCGACCAGCTATGCATAGGCCTGGCGGATGCGGAGATCCAAGAAGATCTCCTTAAGCATCCGGACCAGGACCTCTCGGTGGAGGACACCATCAAATTCATCGAGGTGCGGGCTGCAGGAAAGCGTTCGGCCCTGTCCATCTCAACCCCGACCTCCTCCAGCGCCATCTCCCACTACGAAGACGAGGACACATCAGCCGTTGCCAGCTCATACAAGAGGCTGCAACGCCACCCAAACCCTCAACCGCCTAGAGGCACCCCCCCTCGACATGGTCAACCAACACAACCCCGGCACCGAGAAACATCCGACCCAGAGGCAACACCCCACAGAGCAGACCCCCAACCAACTGAGGCGTATGTGCCTACTGTGGGCAGCAGGGACATGGAGAGCAAGAGAGGACGGCCCACCGACGCATCCATTGCCCCGCCTTTGGCACAACATGCTCGGCATGCGGCAGACAACACCTCCTCCCACACATGTGCTGGCAGCAAGCGGAAAATGAATCGAGCGTCTCCGAGCAAGTCCTGGGGATGCACGAAGGCACCCTACAGCACCAAACCTGGAACAGAACCTCCGAGACGTGGACGCAGAGACGCTCCCCACCCCAACCTAACATCCCAGTCACCATATCTGCCAGATATGAGGACTTCCGAGCACACAGCCACACCCTCCCCCAGGAGACCCTCAATGTCCAGACCATAGCCATGGCAGACACTGGGTGCCACAGTTGCCTGGACGGCCCCACTCTGATGGATCAACTCCACCTCATGACTGATGACCTCATCCCGGTTAACCTCCTGATGAAATCAGCCTCAGGAACCAACCTCCCCATTCAAGGAGCCGCCCTGATCCGAATCCGCATTCCATCAGGTGCAGAGACCCGCCAGATGGTGTATTTTAGTCCGTCAGCCACGAAGCTCTATCTAAGTCTGGCCACATGTGCAGACCTCGACATGATCCCCCTGGAATTCCCCCTCAGCTCGCCTACCAAACCACAGGCACACCAGACAAGGTCGGAAACAGTCGCAGACACACAAAACCAGGCATATACACCCCGCCCCGGACCCGAACCAAGCCCACCACCACCCCCCACGGAACGCGGCCAGACCAGGGACCGAGTACGGATGACCCACGGAAACCCACCCCCATCTCAACCAGTGAGTGTACCAGCGAGTGTCACACACACCAGAGTATCACACACACCAGTGAGCATCCCCCAACCTCAACCAGTGAATGCCCCAGTGAGCATCCCCATAAGCATACCCCAGCAAAACCCGGCACCCACACCTGCCCGCCCCTGCTCGTGCCCCAAGAGAGCCGCTCCACCACCCAGACCCACCAGCTTACCATACCCGGCCACAGAGGCCAATCGGGGGCTGCTTGAACGCCACTTGTGCTGCAGACATACGCAGCAAGTGCGTTCAATGTGTGCGAGCACTAGCCTCTGCCAATGATGGCCGGACCACCCCTGTCACTCAGTATCGACCCTGCCGCCATTCCCAAACCTTGCCACACGCCCATCAGCATCCCCATCAACTGGCAAGATGAGGTAAAGGCAGGCCTGGACAGGGACGTTCGCCTCGGCGTGCTGGAACAGGTCCCCTTGGGTACCCCAGACACTTGGTGCCACAGAATGGTCATCTGCACCAAGAAGAACGGGTCCCTGAGGAGGACCATCAACTTCCAGCAACTGAACCAGCATGCCACCAGGGAGACACATCACTGCCAGTCACCCTTCCACCAGGCGCGGGCCGTTCCAGGTAACACCAAAAAGACAATCTTCGATGCCTGGAACGGCTACCACTCTGTCGCCCTGACAGAGTCGGACCGCCACTACACCACCTTTATCACCCCTTGGGGCAGGTATCGCTACCGTTCCGCCCCACAGGGGTACATCGCATCTGGGGATGCATACACGGCACGTTATGATGCCATTGTCTCGCATGTCACTTGCAAAACAAAGTGCATCGATGATGCCCTGCTATGTTCCCCAGACCTGGAAACAGCATACCATCAGGCCACCCAATGGCTCGACCTCTGCTCACGGAATGGCATCACCTTGAACCCGCGCAAATTCTGCTTCGCACAGGATGAAGTGGAGTTTGCCGGGTTCGATATCACCCTGACAGACGTCCGACCCAGCAAGAAGTACCTCGCCGCCATCAGAGACTTCCCACAACCACTCGGCATAACAGACGTACGCGCCTGGTTCGGACTCGTGAACCAGGTCGCGTATGCCTTCGCCATGGCCCCAGTGATGCAACCCTTCAGAGACCTCCTCAGCCCGTCACAACCATTCACCTGGACGGACAGCCTACAGCAAGCCTTCGACGCGTCGAAGCTGGACATCTGCTGATGCATCGAAGAAGGCATACGGATATACGACAAGGACCGACCCACCTGCCTGGCGACAGACTGGAGCATAGGGTTCTGGCTGTTCCAAAAACATTGCCAGTGCCCTTCCCGGGAAATCCTCTGTTGCCAGGAGGGATGGAAGGTCGTCCTTGTCGGGTCTCGTTTTACCCACTCTGCCGAGTCACGCTACGCCCCCATCGAGGGGGAGGCCCTCGCCGTCGTGGATGCCCTAGAGAAAGCCCGCCACTTTGTCCTAGAATACCACCCCTACCTCGACTCCCTCTCCACCGTGGACGGCGTCATATGCCGAGGCGAAAGGATAGTGATCCCCACTGCCCTTCGCCCCACCTGCCTCCAAGCACTCCACGCCGCACATCAAGGCACCAGCGGGATGAATGCCCGGGCCCAAGCATCCATCTTCTGGCCTGGCATGACCAAGGATATCGGACTCACCAGAACCCAGTGCGCCATCTGTAACGGCAACGCGCCGTCACAGCCATCCACGATGCCAGCTGCCCCGGAGTACCCCTTCCAGCACATATGCGCCGACTTTTTCCACCACGGAGGATTGGCGTATCTTGTGCTGGTCGACCGGTACTCCAACTGGCCAATTGTCACCACATCCAAGAATGGGGCCGATGGACTCATCCGCACCTTACGCGAAACCTTCTCCACATACGGCATCCCCGACAGCCTCACTTCTGACGGCGTCCCCGAGTTTGCTGCCCACTCCACCCGAGACTTCCTCCAGTCCTGGAGCGTACACCACCGCATCTCCGCCGCATACAACCCACACAGCAACTGCCGCGCGGAGATCGCGGTAAAAACCATGAAGCGCTTGATATCTGGCAACACTGGCATCGGTGGAGAACTCTCCGACAAGTTCCACCGCGCGTTACTGCAGTATCGCAATGGCCCCAACCCCGAAACAGGCATGTCCCCTGCGAATTGCCTGTTCGGAAGATCCACCAAAGACCTCATACCTGGCATCCCCAGCAAGTACCGCCCACATCAGGACTGGTCAGACCGCCTGGACCTCGGGAGCGCGCCCTCTCCAAGCGCAGAGTCACTGGCCGTGCCAGATGGGACGAGCATTCCCAAGGCCTGTCTCCACTTCGTTGCGGCGACGCGGTCATGATACAAAATCAGACCGGCCGCCACTCGACGAAGTGGGATAAATCAGGCACGGTGGTAGAGGTACTACAGTACCACCAGTACTCGGTGCGAACGGATGGCTCTGGGCGGCTGACCACACGGAATCGTCGTTTCCTTCGGAAGTACGACCCATTCCTGACATCCCCAAAACCCCACACCATCACGCCCCAACTTGCATATACGCCACCTACCATCGGCCCAGCCACGATCGCCCCAGCCACGATCGCCCCAGCTCCACCGACGACCACACCAAACCCCCCACCCAACAGACCACCCACACCGGCACCGACTGTGAACCAGAGCTCCCAGCCCACACCGGCACCCCCCAACAACCCAGCTCCATCACCACGATTCCCGGACATCCACACGGCTCCTGCACAGATCAAGATCCCTCCCCAGTCAGCGACACCTAGCCCACTACCGACAATGCCGAAAACATATGCGTCCGTGGCCAAGACACCATCCCGAGCATTGCGCCTCCCACAGACCAAGCTGCTATTAAGGAGCCCACCCAGACCAAAGAATACCGTGGCCCAGTCCAAACTACCACCAACCCCACCACTACCCCGCCGCAGCCTACGAGAACCGAAACTGGTGGACCGGTACGGGTACTAACAATCCTAAATCAGTAGCCCTCCAGCCTACTTGGGGGGAGGTAGTGAAGTATATACAAACATCTATGCGTATTAACATTATTACGTACGAACCCTTACCCGTTTGTCGTCCCCTTACCTAACGCATGCGCACACACACATCTGTCACTTGTCCATGCATTGCTATTCATTGAAAGCTACTTTATATCCTTGCTGATCCAATGATCAAATGTGTAACGCACTATCCTCTACCTTGTACATACCTTCTTCAATTGAACAGTTTTCAACAGACTTCAGTGATACAGAGGTTGGTATAGGATTAATGAAATGTGTCCTGGAAGTGACTCAGTGATTGAATAGCCTAAGACCAGCAGAACCAACAGGATGTAAAAGACTGTGCAGTGTAGCTTATTTGACTATACACAGGTAACGTCTTAACCATATAAATTACATAATACCAAAACTAGTGGGAATGCAAGAAGTATATTTCCTAAAAATGGTTATCGCATTGTTAATTTATGAGGCATTTATACGAAATAATCTAAATTAGTATTTTAAGGTGAAAACTAAACCTACTATTATCACAGCATCTGATTCCCAGTCAGAACACTCAGATACGATTAATGCGCCCTCGATTAGATTGCGCACCATTTATATACCATATCGAATAGACTGCGCGCCAGCAGAAAGTATGAAAGCTCCAGAGAAAAAAACATTGTCAGGAGTAGGACAAGAAAGCTTAGCAACCAGTCTCACTGCTGAAGTGATAATCAAATCACTTAAAAGTTCCGGCGTATCAGTCGAGAAAGATGTACACTGCACAAGTCAGCACATACCCAAAACTTGTTGCTATCATCATTTTTTGTTATTAGAACCATTCACATGATGACAACATTCACTGTTTACAGCCCGGGCAAGTAGCAGAAAGTGCTGCGGCAAATATCACCAGCGAGACGGCCAAACTCCACAGAAAAGGAGGGAGAGAATGACGATGATCCCTTTGCAAGCGATAAAGCTGACTGTGGAGAAGACCAAACTGCAATGGCTAGAACACAACACTGTTCTTATCAATACTTGCCACCTTTTGAGATCGGGTGATCTCGTGCCACTATTGTGTGCACGTCTGTGAGGCATGTTGAAATAATAGAGAGCGCCCACAAATAGTACGCACAGCCAGGCAGCTCATGAAATGAATAGAAGGTGCGTTCATTCCAAGAAATACGACATACCAAGTCAACATCTATTGGATCTCATTCATAATAAAAATGTAGGGAGGAAAGTTCTTCCTCCTGCCTAGTCAACAGTTATTTTGGTTATGCATTCCACTAGTTCACAAATTCGAAAGTGTTCATCAGTTGTCAGCAGAAGGCAGTGAAATTGTATTAGACTTGACATTGGTGCAGACAACTAAAAGTTTCAATACACATGGTAAGCATTGAAATACTCAAGGAACTGAAGAAAAGTAAATTATTCAAATACATGTATACCACAAAAGTGCTACTTTGGTACCTAACATAGTTCTATGCGCAGGGGTCACTATGTACTGCACACTTCATATTTAGTCGGCTTCAACCTGTTGATATCATGTTGTCAATGACCTACACTCTTAGTTTGTTGTAATTAAACTGTGATGAACTCAGAAGTATGCATGGCTATGCCACCATAAAAGCTAGCCATTTAGCAGATCTGCTTGACCTCTACAAAATGCACGTGTTGCCAGTGCTGGAAGCTCCAACCATTTGCTGCCTGACTGACTAAAGGTATTGGTCAAGTGAAGGTTCCTTAGGCAGAAGAGAGTGACCTCTGATATCACCACACCAAGTCTATCAGTGTGTTACTAACTCTTATATACTCCAGTCATCACTGTTATTAACTCTTATATACTCAAGTTATCAGTTATGTACTCCAGTTATCACTGATATACTCCAGTCATCACTGCTATTAACTCTTATATACTCCAGTTATCACTGTTATTAACTCCTATGTACTCCAGTTATCACTGATATACTCCAGTTATCACTGTTATTAACTCTTTATGTACTCCAGTTATCACTGCTATTAACTCTTATATACTCCAGTTATCTGTTATTAAATCTTATATACTCCAGTCATCACTGTTATTAACTCTTATATACTCCAGCTATCATTTATTAACTCTTATTACTCCAGTAATCACTGATATTATACTCCAGTTATCACTGTTTTTAACTCTCCATTAATGTTATCACACTTGTATTGTTTTGTTTGCAGTACTTTTTCATGTTAGGTTTTTATTTTTCACTTGTTTTAGAGGGTGACTTTAACACTAGCTATGAGACTTTAACACTCGCTCTGACTTTAACACTAGCTCTGATTTTAACACTAGCTCTAACTTTAACAATAGCTCTGACTTTAACACTAGTTCTGACTTTAACATTAGCTCTGACTTTAACAATAGCTCTGACTTTAACAATAGCTCTGACTTTAACACTAGCTCTGACTTTAACAGTGGCTCTGACTTTAACACTACTTCCAAGCCAGTTGGTGTACACCTGTTTGCATTGCAACGAATGGTACATATTATTATATGCAAGAAAATCAGTCTAATGAAGAGCATGCATCCAACAACCAGGATCCATGCACACCTGGATTTCGTGTGGTCATGTGATATTTTTAACCTCTATGAGGTACACCCCCCAGCAACTGAGGCTTGAAGAGGATGCCAGCCACTCAAATTATAACAAAGCACAGTCTGGAGAGTGTCATACACCAGTTATATTTAGTCACCTTCATGGCCTTGTTCTATTGAAAACACTGCACATCAAGCATCACAACTGTTATGTATCATTGTGTTTTGAGGAAAATGGATTTTTTAATATGAGGATGTACAGGGTAGAAGGCAAAGGAAGGAATAATTAGGGCAAAAGGGTGGAAGGAGAGGAGAGAGTGACCGAGGAGGACAATATGGAGGGTGGAAGGCAAATAGAAGATGAGTTAGGGGAAGAGTATGGAAGGAGAGGGTGGAAGTAGAGAGGAAGGAGAAAGGAGAGGGTAAGGGGAGTGAGGGGGTGAGGGTAAAGGGAGTGAGGGGGTGAGGGTAAGGAGAGTGAGGGGGTGAGGGTGAGGGTAAAGGGAGTGAGGGGGAGAGGGTGAAGGGTAAGGGTAGAAGTATTACGAGAGGTGGTGGAGAGATGGTACAACAGCATTTACCCTAACTTGTAAATGAGCTATATATAAATAATAGTTATATTGAACATAGTTACAACTTGGTCTACATTGTTTTCTACTGTAATAAACTCATTGGCTGACTGATACTGATAATAACCACACCTACACCCTATGCTATTATAAAATGAAACACTAATTCAAGCTCTCAACCGGAAAATTCATTCGTGGACACGAGTGTGATCTTAAATAAGGGGAAAGTACATAAGATTACCAGCATCCCCGAGATGATTACACCAAGATCTTTGGTATCGAATGCATTTTCATATTATATGTTCAGTGATGCCGTGGATAATTCTTGTACCAACTATGGACATACAACTTCAAATTATTTGCCTACATATTATTAGCTAGTGCTTGTGCGGGTTATAATGCTATGGTTAAAGCTATAGGGCTAAGGTTAAGGCTAAGGCCCATAGGCCATAGTGCTAGGGCTACAGCTATAGGGCTAGTGATAGGGCTAGTAATAGGGCGAGCGTTAGGACTAGCATGATAAGATCTATTAGGCTAGGACTATAGGGCTAAGTCTAGGGCTATAAGCCTAGGACTATAGGGCTAAGTCTAGGGCTATAAGGCTAGGACTATATGGCCAAGGCTAGGACTATAGGGCTAAGACTAGGCTAGGACTATAGGGCTAAGGCTATGGCTATAAGGCTAGGACTATAGGGCTAAGACCAGGGTTATAAGGCTAGGACTATAGGGCTAAGACTAGGACTAGGGCTATAAGGCTAGGACTATAGGGCTAAGACTAGGACTATAGGGCTAAGACTAGGGCTATAAGGCTGAGACTAGAAGGTGGGCAAGACTAGTGCTATAGCACTTTGGCTATGGCCTGAGCTCTAGAGGTGACCCTGTACAAACACACCATCTGCATTCTCTCTTCCAATCCAAACTCAGCACTTTTTAATCAGAGTGTGCTATATATACACCAATTAGCAGCTATGCATACTTCATAGCACAATGTAATTCTAGAGAGTTGCTACATTTTTGCTGGGATATGCCACCTTTCCAGCCTGTAACTATCAACAAGTACAGTTGTGTGCAAGGCGACTGCAAACATTCTCTGTGCTGGCCATGCTGTTTTATGAATACCAACAACAACAACAAAAGCAGCAACAACAACAACAAAAGAAACAACAACAACAAAAGCAACTAAGTTTAAAAATCCTGTCCTGAATATATTTGTGAGAAGGTTGGCAAGTTTGGGTGGGACATGACAGGGATTAACCAAATAATGCAAAACACATTTTTAAATTAACAGCTACTTAATCCCATCCTAGGCACCAGTGCTGACAGTGCATGTGCCACACCACAGTAAATAAAACTCTTTCTTCAGCACACACACCTCGTATATAACAATACATTCTCAATACATTCTAATGCAAAATTAACTCCTTGTTAACTAATCGAGCACCCAGAATCCACATCAATCTCCAGCCTCAGAGGAAACTCCACACCGACTAAAATGGTGCATGCATATGTTCCAATTGCTAGTGTGACCAAGCAGATTTAAACTCTGACCTGTACGCCACCATGCGCTGGGTATTTATGCGGGCATTTCTATGCACAAAAATTGAGCTAAACTCCACTTACAGAATAAGTGCAAATGGACATCGAATTATTAATTTTATCGATGGTCAGAATATATTTTAGCAAGGAGTCCTGATTCATACGTGTAGCTAGCCCTCCGAGCAACGGATAGTGGTCAACCACACCTACTTTGATGACTAAACATATTTTTAGCATCCAAGAAGAATCCCCTTGAATTTTAGTTTTTAGAAGATTGTTTTGTGAATGAGTGTGACATCATTACTGGTGTTGTGCAGTTGCTTAGTGCATCTGGCAAAACAGTGCTACCCAGTAATATAAACATTGTATGCTTGCTTTTGTTTGACTGGGCATATTGCAGGGGTCATCATCGTACCTGGAAATGCGGTGGGCATAGAGCTCTCCCTAGTTGGGAAGGATGTGTTTGTCCCAGTGGATGTAGAGGCCATGCTTTCTGAGGAAGGAGCGTCATCCATTATTGAAAGCTCAGTGGTGAACTGCAGCTCGCCCACACTGCATGTGTAGTTTCCTGTGTCATTTACACTCAACTGCACGATGGTCAAGAAAGACACAGAGCTTGTTGCTGATTCACCGTTCGAGAAAATCAGCTCATTTGTTCCAACATCACACGTGATGGAGTACTTGAAAGAGTTGGTTAGCTCTCCACTGCTTCCGTCCTTCATCCATGTCACTGAGATAGGATTGGTGAAGTAGCCATGAGCTTCGCAGGAGAGATTGACTGATTGCTGCAAATCCAGGAATACTCCGATGCTAGGTGCGGCTTTAATGGTTTCTACATTGTGACACGCACACACACACACACACACACACACACACACACACACACACACTAGATGATTGTAATCTTAGAACAACAATAAAAGGCTTACTTGGAAAGTTTATATTAAACTCTCTTGAATATGTGTCATCCACTCCAGAGAATTTAGCTTCACAGAAATAAGTCCCGGCATCTGAAAAGTTGATTTGAATAATACTCAGCTTAGTAGTTCTAGTCCCATCAGCTGTGGCAGAGGAGTTTGCTACATCTGCGAGTTCCTTTCTCCAGCTCCACTCAAACGAACCTGGGTTGGACACAGTGCAAGTCAGTATCAGCGGTGTGCTGTTGAGGAACTCTGTTCTAGGCACAATCGTAGTCGTTGGCACCTCAGGAGTGAGAAATGAAATTGACTGCGTATTGTAGTCTGGAGCTTGATCCGCACACAGCACAAATTCACTCATAGCAAACCATTCCACATTGATTAGTCCAGTAAAAGTCCACTTCAGAAGTACAGTCACAAAACTCCTGGGAGTTTTCAGACGCAAGGTCACTTTCCGTACATTAGAGTCCGTTTGTGAGAGCTGGTTGTTGCTAATAATGTCAAATTCCACAGCCGATCCCGGAGGAGGATCTTTTACACTACTTGTCTTATACAGTTCCAAGTTCGGCAGGCTGATGCCATCTGCTGGGTAGTTGAGGATATACAAGTCTATAGTGGCTATTGCAGTACTAATATTGGAGGGTGTTATTGATAGGTAGGGGGTGGTACTTGTATCCTGCCATGCCACAAACAACAGCCTGTCATCTTCGGAGTTAAGGTCAGGTCGGTTAGGCCCTTCTATGTTGTTCGTCAATGTATTAGGAGTTGTACATATAATATCATCAGTTTCTCGAATGCATGTCGTCCCATCAGGAAATATTCCCAGTGTTCCTCTGAATGGATTAGGAAGAAGGTGAATGCTCTGCACAGTCACTAGAAATGAAACGGAGATTATAGGTCAGCCATTTATATTAATTACTGTACGAGTAATTACTGTAATTACTGTACGAGGAAGGGGGTGGGAGTGTGAGAGAGGGAAGGGAGTGGGGTGAGAGGGACGGAGGGGAAGGTAGATGGGAGAATGAGCGAGAACAATAGAATATACTTAGGCTGGTTCACAACACGCTACGAGGCCTTTGCATTATATTGTGTTGCTTCAAACAGTTCACATTAACAGCCTCATCTCTTCGAATTATACCTGGAATTAAAAACTCCACCCATTAATTAATGAATCTTCAATCCCTACGACTCATAGGATACTAGGGAAGTTCCTCATTGCCTCTGTCAACCTTACCTCATTCATCTCTTCCCCTTTTAAGTTAAGAGCCATAAACTAGGCAAGTTCTTCACTTCCTCTGTCAACCTTTCCTCATTCATCAGATCCTCACTGCCTCTGTCAACCTTACCTCATTCATCTCTTCCTTTAAGATACATCCACAATGTATATACTAAAGATCTTTACTGCCTCTGTCAACCTTTCCTCTTTCATCTCTTCCATAAGTAGTAACTTTTTATTGGGGGGGGGGGGGGGGGGGGGGAGGGGGGAGGTGGGTGGGGATGAGCACACCAACATGTGTCGACTGACGCATCACAACTGGAGAAATAGAGTCTATTCAAAAGAAATGATGTGATGGACTTCAACTTCATAAAATCACAAAAATCACGCGTCGCAGGTGCAAGTGGCAGATTATGAATCAGCCTTTAGTTGTTAACTCAAAAATGTAACATTAACACCCTCGAGTTACTCACAGTGAAATACATAGTTAACTTGGTGCCGAAAAGATGAGACTATGTGGATTTTAGCGTGGCACTCTGGCAAAATTTGAAGGGGGGAAAAGATGAAGCTGTGTGGATTTTAGTGCAGCACTCTGGCAAGGTTTGAAGGGGGGAAAGATGAAGCTGTGTGGGTTTTAGTGTGGCACTCTGGCAAGGTTTGAAGGGGGAAAAGATGAAGCTGTGTGGGTTTTAGTGTAGCACTCTGGCAAGGTTTGAAGGGGGGAAAGATGAAGCTGTGTGGGTTTTAGTGTAGCACTCTGGCAAGGTTTGAAGGGGGGGAAAGATGAGACTATGTGGATTTTAGTGTAGCACTCTGGCAAGGTTTTGAAGGGGGGGAAAGATGAGACTATGTGGTAGCGTGGCACTCTGGCAAGGTTTTGAAGGGGGGGAAAGATGAGACTATGTGGATTTTAGTGTAGCACTCAGGCAAGGTTTGAAGGGGGGGAAAGATGAAGCTGTGTGGGTTTTAGTGTAGCAGTCAGGCAAGGTTTGAAGGGGGAAGAGAAAAATGAAGACAATAGTTGCCAGTGTTCAGTACCTCTCCGCGATGACTCCAAACATTGAAGGCCACCACAAACCAACAGATTGCCCTTATTGCTACCCAAGAAGTTTGAGACCAGCAAGAATCAGCATATGTACTTACCCATTGCATTGCATTGAGGACGAACTAGTGAAATTTGCCATAGCACAATCAGCACGGATGCAATCCAGTGAGGGCCTCCCTATAAACAGACACAATAGTGAGAGTGCGGGGGGAGTGTCAGCAGAGCCACTTAATTAACAGTGAACAATTTTGACTTGAACGACAGGGCAAAGTATTTTCATCTCTGGACCATGCCAACTTAGCATAGATCATGTTGGAATACTGAATAAAACCATGAATATACTTAGCAAACCCATAGCAAACATGGAATGGGTGAGGGGTGATACCCGTTTCCTAATTACGTCGTTTTAAACACATTCCATTCCAAAATTGTACTTTCCATTCCTAGACTACGTATGGACATGCAATATAAAGACAAGGGAGAGCCAGTCCCCATGCCAAGTGAAAAGCAGTAAAATGGATTCATGTGATAGCCACCTAAATTATTAATAACATGAAAGACTTTGTCGGTGTAATATTGAGCACATCTGTACACCACAAAGCTTCTCATACGTAGTGATCAGCTATATATGGATCGTGTAATACGAGAGGAACAATGCCCACAGCATGTGGAATCTTGAATAACAAACAAACAGAGGTGGGAGAGGCTACAGCCGCAGAAACAATATAGAGTAGTCCGTGTCCCAACTTATCCTAGTATGGTCAAGCTTTACTCAACACAAGATAACATAATTGACTGCTAGCCTAAACACAGCAGCTTAGTCACAGCAGCAGGTGCTGTGGTGTGTCTACGCTCGAGCACATTTCTCAACTTTTTGTGTTACTTATAAATAAATAAACTGCACCATAGTTACAATCTCCAATCCCAATAATCAACTTAAATTTACTCATTCGACGTTTCGGCTAGAACAAGACGCTAAGACTAACGGAATAGCTAGCTACACACGTACCAGTAAATATACCACAAACTGCAAATATGTTCACATCAACTAAACAAAATTTGCACCCTGTGCCGAGTCATCATATTGATTTCAATACCCTAGCCCTAGCCCTATATATAATATAGTCGCACAGCCGTACACATAATTGCTATACTATGCAATCCTAGAATTTCAATCAATCGAATCCCGAAGCTCAAATAGAAAATAGCACAACAGGTGGCTGTGTTTTAAGCCGATGGCCTTGACCAAGGTACCTACATATTGCACAAGATGAGTCCACACCTCTAAATAATCATAGTGGCTAAGTTTTGTTACCATGAACTAGCCCCCCCCTTCTGCCCCAACCAGAAAAATATATTCCCACGGAAGGTGCGTGATACAAGCGGTTAAAGGAACCATATTTGGGTGGCGACCATTAGTAAAAGGGAAACAACAATGGAAGAAATAGGCATGGTCACTATCAGATGCCTGCCAGAGAGATAGTTGCCCACTAGGGGGGCTAGGGCTAGGACTAGGGCTGGGGCTGGGGCTAGGACTAGGCTGGGGCTAGGGCTGGGGCTAGGGCTACACATTTCAATTACACTAATTTATCTATTACTATTGTTATTATTTTTTTTAGAGAAGTCATAAGAAACTGATACGCCCAATAAGCGGTCATGAGATCATCAAGGGACTTGGGATCAGATAGAGAATCCGCTTCTTCTAGGTCTTCAGCCATTTCCTCGACTTTCATGTCAACAATTGCTTTGATTCAAATTGTATCCAGAGTTTGAGAAATTCCAGCAGACAGTCATACAAGTGAGTGTAGTCTCTGATGTGCTCAGCCACCTCTGCAAGCCGCATGGCTGTTGCTCTTCAAGGAAGGCACCCCAAATTGAAAGGGTGTAGCTATAACTCTCGCCATTCTACATACTGTAAAGTGGCTAGAACATTCGTCAGAAAATGCCTCACTCGAATTTCTGCTTAAAAAATTCCTCGGCTATCTTGGAGCAAGTGTTCTGGTGCTTGGGAGATTGTGTGCCATGCCCCCTGAAGGGAACTGAAACTTCCGAGTGGCACTTCTAGCTCTCTATAAATATGTCAGACGAGCAAATCTCCAACAATGTACTCCCATGAAAAAGGACACCAATTATTTTTCTTGTCTCCCATATCCATACTAACTCTTCTTGTTTTGATCGATGCCTTCTTCAGCAATTGACATGTCCATTCAGAGTGTCTGTTTGACCAAATATACACACTCAGCCAACATTGTTCAGTTGCCAGGGAGTACCAGCTGCCACAGCAAATAACTTAACACCACCCACTCTCTCACTCCACTAAAATAATCTGCACATTTTCCCCCTGACTTCAGTCCAACCCTCCACATTTCTCCTCAAGACGCAGAACCACCTCACCACAATTGTCACCAAACCTACTTTTTATTTTTATTTTTAAATCATTTCCTTTTATGCTTAGGGCCTCAGTATTGTCTTAATCAAACGAGTACCAAGTTTTTGTTCATAAAACCGCACTATTGAAGATTGTCACTTAAAGAAGCAGTTCCCATTCAAGCATGTATGCCTACCATAATGTTGATGCTGATATTCATATCTTACATTGCATGAAGTATTCCTACAGCTAACTCTACCTAAGGTTATTGAATTATCACAAACAATGGTCCTTGGAACCCAAGCCAACTAAGTCGACTCTATGTGGGAGATCTAAAGAGACATGGAAGGCATTGACAAACTACTCTGCAAGCCATCATGGCCGCTCTAATGGGAGAAGGAAAAGAGAAGCAAGCTCCCACAGCAGCAGCAGTCATTCTATGCCAGTCAAACTCGTGTCCTGATCTCAGAGTCTAGCGAGAACCACTGAACCATGTGAATATAGTGTACATGTCTCAGCATGATGAGATTGGCTCAGAGTTACGGTAGATAATTAGAGGAATGCAGAAATGGAACTTTTGTGGTATATAGCAAGACGAGAAATGGCAGATACATCCAATGCACACCTTGAGCTAGATACTTTTATAGTGTGCGTACCTATAGTGTACTGATGTGTGTGCATGTGCATGTGTGTGTGCATGTACAGTGTGTACATGTGTTTATGCATGTGTATGTACTGTATGTGTGCATATGTGAGTGTCCTGTATATGAGTGCATGTGTGTATGCTGGTGTGTATGTATGGGTGCATATATGTGTGCATGTATGTGTGCATGTACAGTGTGTGTACATGTATGTGTGTATGCATGTGTGTGTGTATGTGCATGCATGTGTGCAGGCATGTATGTATGTGTGTGCATGTACAGTGTGTACATGTGTGTATATGCATGTGTGCATGCATGTATATGTGCATGCATGTATATGTGCATGCATGTGTGTGCATGTACAGTGTGTGTGCATGTGTGTATGTATATGCATGTGTGTGCATGCATGTGTGTGTGTACATGTATGTGTGTGCATATGTCACATGATATGTGTGTTTATGTGCATGCATGTGTGTGTGTGCATGTATGTGTGTGTATATATGTGTGTGCAGTGTGTATGTGTTTGTGCATGTGTGATGTGTGTGTAATTGTGTGTGCATGTGTGTGCATGTGTGTGTGCATGTGTGCGCATTTACATGTATGTGTGTGTATATGTGTGTTACTGTATGTGTGTGCATGTGTGTGTGTACTATATATGTGTGCATGTGTGATGTGTGTGTGCATGCATGTGTGTGTATGTCATTGGTAGTCAAGCTGCAGTGAGCTGTGCATGTGATGTTGGACCTAGCCACACCTTTACACATGTTCATAAGTTTTCTATATATACATTGTATATACAGTACATGTATATGTATATATATGTATATAATTATATATATAATTATAGTAATTAATGGCTAACATGTGGTCAGCCAGTTTCATTTCGGCATTAGAAGTCACCAGACACCAGGTTACTCACTGCTAACCACTAATCGAATGCATTTGTAACTCAGATCTTTTAAGGCCATGCAACCTTATAAGAGCAGAGCCACTTTTAAAGTCTCTGTTATGCTTATTTTTAAAACTAGTGGGCATTAATACATGTACATGCACCGGTGCTGATTCTATACAGATGTGCCAGTTTTCGACTTCACAGATAAATTATCAAGCTTTGAAACTTTCAGAAATTGAAGCTGTTAATCAGCGACAAATTTGTGCCCAGACCGCCATGTGGACATGAGAGACGAAAGTGCTTTAGCCAAGAAGAAAACAAAGCAAATCACATGATGTCATCAGTAAACAAAGGCGGAGTTGAAGCATCACATCCAAGCATGAATTCGGCTTTCCAGATGACCTATCGGTTCTTGTCTTCGGGACTGCGAAGTGGCATGCTAGGGATCACCTCGTGCCATCGCCTGGGAATCTCAGTGTGCCACTTGGCAGTCCTGATGCCGAGAGCCGAGAGGTCAACCCAAAAGCCGAGACAGGGGTGAATTCGTGTGTGGATGTGATCAAAAGAACAAGTTGAGTATTATAACAGTAGTATATAGGAAATAAGTGCAAATACAACCTCCTTCCCTCCCCCCCTCCATCGCTACACCAAAATGTTAGGGGTCATTTGTGCCCACTTTACCCGCCAGTTTTGATATTAATTGTTGAAATAACTTTTGTGGGAGTAGATTATCATATCATTAAAATAAATACCTCACGAAATATTTGAGAGAATGAAAAATTAATACAGTACATCTCAAAAGTCAATTGAAGAAGGCTAAGTGCATGACCAGTGCTGATGCTTCCCGAGTAACCATCGGAGTCCAAGCCGACCATGGCTTTACTTAGAGTCAATGATGTGTTCCGAGCACACCATCGGAGTCCAAGCTGGCCATGGCTTTAGTTAGAGTCAATGATGCTTCTTGAGTGCACCATTGGAGTCCTTTACTTAGAGTCAACAATGCTTCCCGAGAGCACCATCGAGGCCAAGCTAGCCATGGCTTTACTCAGAGTCAATGATGCTTCCCGATTGCACCATCGGAGTCCAAGCTGGCCATTGATTTACTTAGAGTTAATGATGCTTCTTGAGCGCACCATCGGAGTCCTTTACTTAGAGTCAATGATGCTTCCCGACCATCGGAGGCCAAGCTAGCCATGGCTTTACTTAGAGTCAATGATGCTTCCTGAGTGCACCATTGGAGTCCAAGCCGGCCATGGCTTTACTTAGAGTCAATGATGCTTCCCGATTACACCATCGGAGTCCAAGCCGGCCATGGCTTTACTTAGAGTCAATGATGCTTCCAGATTGCACCATCGGAGTCCAAGCTGGCCATGGCTTTACTTAGAGTTAATGATGCTTCTTGAGCGCACCATCGGAGGCCAAGCTAGCCATGGCTTTACTTAGAGTCAATGATGCTTCTCGAGTGCACCATTGGAGTCCAAGCCGGCCATGGCTTTACTTAAGAGTCAATGATGCTTCCCGAGTGCACCATTGGAGTCCAAGCCAGCCATGTCTTTACTTAGAGTCAATGATGCTTCCCGAGTGCACCATTGGAGTCAAAGTGGCCATGGCTTTTACTTAGAGTCAATGATGCTTCGCGAGTGCATCGGAGTCCAAGGTGGCTATGGCTTCACTTAGAGTCAATGATGCTTCCCGAGCGCACCATCGGAGTCCAAGCCGGCCATGGCTTTACTTAGAGTCAATGATGCTTCCCGAGCGCACCATCGGAGTCCAAGCCGGCCATGGCTTTACTTAGACTCAATGATGCTTCCCGAGTGCACCATCGAAGTCCAAGCCGGTCTCATGGCTTTACTTAGAGTCAATGATGCTTCCCGAGTGCACCATCGGAGTCCAAGTTGGCCATGGCTTTACTTAGAGTCAATGATGCTTCCCGAGCACATCATCAGAGTCCAAGCCCCCCATGGCTTTACTTAGAGTCAATGATGCTTCCCGAGTGCACCATCGGAGTGCAAGGTGGCCATGGCTTTACTTAGAGTCAATAATGCTTCCCAAGCACACCATCGGAGTCCACGGTGGCCATGGCTTTACTTAGAATCAATGATGCTTCCCGAGCGCACCATCGGAGTCCAAGCCGGCCATGGCCTTACTTATAGTCATGATGCTTCCCGAGCACACCATCGGAGTCCAAGCCGGCCATGGCCTTACTTATAGTCAATGATGCTTCCCGAGCGCACCATCGGAGTCCAAGCCGGCCATGGCCTTACTTATAGTCAATGATGCTTCTTGAGTTGCACCATCGGAGTCCATGCCGGCCATGGCTTTACTTAGAGTCAATGCTGCTTCCCGAGCGCACCATCGAAGTCCAAGCCGGTCATGGCTTTACTTAGAGTCAATGATGTTTCCCGAGTGCACCATCGGAGTCCAAGTTGGCCATGGCTTTACTTAGAGTCAATGATGCTTCCCGAGCACATAATCAGAGTCCAAGCCGGCCATGGCTTTACTTAGAGTCAATGATGCTTCCCGAGTGCACCATCGGAGTGCAAGGTGGCCATGGCTTTACTTAGAGTCAATAATGCTTCCCAAGCACACCATCGGAGTCCAAGGTGGCCATGGCCTTACTTATAGTCAATGATGCTTCCCGAGCGCACCATCGGAGTCCAAGCTGGCCATGGCCTTACTTATAGTCAATGATGCTTCTTGAGTTGCACCATCAGAGTCCAAGCCGGCCATGGCTTTACTTAGATTTAATGATGCTTCTTGAGTTGCACCATCGGAGTCCAAGCCGACCATGGCTTGACTTTAGTCAATGGACTTCCTTCTTCCAAGGCCATTGTCATTACTTCCCCCATAGGCTCAAATCTGGGCATTGGGGAGTATAATATAATTGGAACTATTAATAGCACGCCACGATGCACATCTTTGGGAATAGGAGTCTTCCGGGACTACTGAAATATTGTATAGCTATATGCCTAAGAGACTCTGATGCGGTTAATCATATGCCCATGGTAATAAGTGATAGGATTTAATTCTCCAGTTTATAATCATGAATCTCATCAACAAAGGGCCACACACTTACCCAGATGAGCTGTGCCAAGGCTGTGAACCTAGTCCTACTGTCACCACTCCGCTAGCAGCAACAACTTCAGAGAATATTGGAAACGTCGAATAATTATACGTGCCGTGCCTAGCAGGTGTAAAGCCAAGGTAAAGTATGCATGTCACAAGTACCCATGTTGGCACTCTAGGATTAGCTACATGTAATGAGTACTCAGTTTATAGAAAACACATACAGGCACAGGAAGTGACAAAGAAGAATAGTAGGGTCGACCCATTTGCAGACTCGGATAGAGCCGGCGACTTGGAAGTTCTCAACGAACACTTGACATACATGTAACCCAACTTTCTCGATAATCATTATTGCTGATGAAGGTTGGAGCATCAGCCAAAACATCGAGCGATAAAATTTAAGTTGATCATCGACAAGGTCGTTGTCGACTTGTGAAGTTTTAGGGAAACTTGGGGCTCTTGAATAACAATATATACTGTACATGTATGTAGCTAAAGTAGCGGAACTTGAAAATGACCAGAAAATCCGTGGTTCAGACTTTTGCTAACGTCATTGCAAGCTAGTATCAAGTAAGCATGAATAACGTCTTGGGGTCGGCACCAGTTTCATGATGCAAGCTTCCCATTCGTCAACTTCAATTTTTATTCACTCGACACTTCGACTAGATGCTCTAGTCTTCATCAGGAATAATGGAATAAGGATTATTCCTGGAGCATCTAGTCAAAACGTCGAGTGAATAAAAATTGAAGTTGATTACTGAGAATGTGATTTTAATGTTATTATGTCAACTGAGATGTCAACTGTGAGGGGCATTTAGAGTTTATTTAAAAGCAAAGTATTTCTGGAACTTATCGTAACTTAAGCAGTTATTCCATTATCCACATTATCCACGTAATAAAAAAGGAAAAATGGTTTCCTCGAATTACAGGCACAAACCTAGCCCCGTATGTATGGTGTGTCATCACATGTGCTGGATCTGTGCATGCAGTGCAAAGAGTATGTGGAGGAGGTGGGAGGGCGGGGTGCATGTAGAGGGTGGAGTGCATGTGGAGGGGGCAGCACTAAGGGTTGAGCTAACTGCATTAAGAGTGGCTACATTAGAATTTAAAAAATTAAAAAAATCATAAATCTATACTCTCTGCCCTTTCTGTTGTAATGGGCATTAAACACTTGGGGGCTACACAGAATAGATTAATTTGAGTTAATTGCATTAAGGTTTGAGCAAACGGCATTAAGGGTTGAGCTAACTGCATTAAGAGTGGCTACATTAGAATTAAAAAAATTAAAAAAATCATAAATCAATACTCTCTGCCCTTTGTGTCTACACGTTTCCTTGTCCTCACTTGTCCTCAATAGCTACTCGCACAGAAGATCAGGGAGGGTGAGACCAGGGGGTAGGAGGGGAAGGGGGTATGGCAGAGGTTCGAGCAAGGGAAGAACATAGGGAAGGTTTTGGGCCCATGGGCCATACCTCTAGGCCATGTCATGCCACTAAAGATCAAAACATGGCAGATGGGTGTCGGTACTGCAGTACTGCTCTCGGCTCTTTCTCTCTGTCCATGCTTCTCTGCCCTCAATGTCTGCTCACACACAGGACCCAGGGAAGATGGGGCAAGAGGTGTGTGTGTGTGGGGGGGGGGTGTTAAGCGTAATGCCTGCAACCTGAAGGAGCCCTTTTTACGGCTAATATAAAAGGTGTGTCATTACCTCGCAAACATTAGTGAGCTGATATATATAAAGATATATATCGGTCATGCTTAATTAACACGAGGATTCTATGACATTGCAATGAGGGGGAAAAATATATAGTATTTGCACTTACTGCCCCACACCCCAGCTAATTAGGTGGAACTAGAGCCAAAGCAATTAACCAAAATTTATAATTACGACAGAAAAGAATCACGACAGAAAAGAAATGAATTACGAGCTCAAAGTTCAGAAAAGTTGTCGGTGTGATATTAGGTTGCTATGCATTTCATACATTAACTAACACACACACACACATGCACACACTGTCACACATACACATGCACACACACACATGCACACACACACACATGCACACACACACACATGCACACACACACATGCATGCACACACACACACATGCACACACACACACACGCACGCACATGCAAACACATGGCACACACACACACATGCATGCACATACACATGCACACACACATGCACACACACACATGCACACACACACACTGTGAAAGGGTGCAGAGTTCGGAGTTGCTAGCAACGTGGTGCAGCTCCTGTTTGATTCAGCACCATCAGAGACATGCACCCCGTACTGAAATAAATTCGCACATGGGCAATCGGAGACAGCGAATCTCTGCCACTCGCAACAACGAAGAACTGTTGTTGCCAGCATGAAAGATGCAGGCACAGATACATCACCAAAACCGAGTGCCGCACCATTCCTGGCGATGGTGGTCTCTAGCAACGTTCACGCCAGGACAACTCACCAAAATTTAACAGATCAGTCCTCGACAGGGATTACCAGCAAAATTTAATGGCTCAGTCCTCGACTCACGCCTAACCCGTCCATTAAATTTCGCGAAAATGAAGTCTTTGTGTAGCCGTGCTAACACACATGACAGACCAACAAACCACGCATGAAAACATGACCTCCTTGGCGGAGGTATGTAATTACATCCTCAATCACAACTTAGACCACCATGAACAACGAAGCTATCCAAGTGAGTTTAGCTAAGATATGAGCTGTTTTTGTCGTTTTTTCTGCGTCAGCCATCTAGACAAGTAAAGTGCAGACCCAGTGTCTTCTCAAACTGAAGATTAGCCTTCCTGCCCATGATAAAGCGTAAGGTGCACTCTACAAAAAAGGATATGGATGGAGTACAGTTGTAAGCCGCACAAGTACTACTGACGGTAACAATGATATAACCTTACAACCTCTCTGGGAAGCAGGATGGTGTGATATAACACATCTGAAACCATAGATGTGAAAACAAACATGTTTGTATAATGTCAGGTGTATTTGTGTTTGTGGTTGTACGACTACAGCTCATGGCAATATCTTGGGGGGTTATTGGTAGTATGCACTAAAGGGTACGAGTTTCCCTTCCAATCTCTCCCATCCCTCTCTCCAGCTAGGGTGCCCCAAACAAACAAGAATGTGGACTATTGGTCCAATGTTTCACCGTGCATAATACTGGCATGCATACAACCTAGACACATGTGGGAGAAACATGTGCTATAACATGCACTGTGACAACATGTGCTGTAACATGCACTTGACAACTTGTGCTGTAACATGCACTGTGACAACATGTGCTGTGACAACATGTGCTGTAACATGCGTATGACAACATGTGCTGTATCATGCACTTGACAACATGTGCTGTGACATGCAATGTGACATGTGCTGTAACATGCATTGACAACACGTGCTGTAACATGCACTTGAGATGAGTTATGACATGATCACAGTTTTGGGGTGCTAATTAAACACAACTCCATGAGGTTATTCACACACGTGATGAAAAGAAACTCCCACACTATATCAACACAAGCTATATTTATACATACACAGACACTCGAATTCTATTAGCAACCCCTCCCTCTACTAACTCTCCCCCCCCCCCCCCCCCCCCCCCCCCACACACACACATAAGAAAGGCTGAGTTAGCATACTCGACACACATTCCTCGTTAGCCAACCAATAAAACAACAGCTTCTAATTAAAATTTGATACCTTCCACATGCCTTCCTTATTTCAAGGCCTTGGGAAATCTCCTAGCCATCTAATAAGCTACTCAGCTTAGTATGGAAGGATTCATCTGTGATTGTGAAGCACTATGAATGTAGTTCTAACCAGTTAGTCTGTCGCATGAAGCTTGGGCCGTTATCTTTGATTGCATACATACACTGGCTAACTCAGCAAGTCACCGGTTAGTTAGCTTTATTTACATGGTGGTTTAGATTCAAACAACTCAGATGTACTGTACTGCAGCTCCAAACCCTACCATTATAGCCACTCCCTAGACACGTAATAACCCTACCAAGCTGCCTAATACACAACGGCGCTAAATGGTGTTACGTGGAGCCTATAATTATAGGCAAGGGATGCCAAGTGTTAATGATGTTCAAGTTGTAGCTTTGAATTAGTTAGGGCGTGTGGTTTTGGTACTCCGCAGATCATCACTTATACATTACATGTGTTGTATGTATATGTAGTGTATCTTACTAAATAAGGGGAGGTCGTCTGCTACTCAAGGTCCCCCCACCTTGATCCTGGGTGGAATAATTCAACATCTTACTATTTTGCCTGTTCACTGCACAGAAACTGGTGGTGGGAACATATTCTCAGCGAGTCCCTGGGATGATTTTAAGTTTAAATTAAAATCCATGATTTTTTAATATATTTTAACTTGATAGAAGTCTGCTCGATAGAAGTCAGGTCTATTAGATAAGCAGACTCCATGAGGTTGTGCTGAGGGAAACGGAGAGTCAGAGATGAGGGGCAAGAGAAAAGGATTGAGTTGTGATCAGAGCTAGATACAGGCATTGGCAGCACCAGGGTAGGGTCTGGGAAGTGGGGGGCAGTAGTGAACCCCACTGGAGTCCTGAACCCCCTCCCCTATTGGGGACCAGTCATTGGGGAAAGGTAATATTATTCCCCGACGGAATGGGCCGATTTTATGACGAAGATTGAGAGAGTTCAGTTTTTTTTAATATTCAACACTAACTTGCTCCTGCAAATACCACTGGAGCTGCCCTCCAGGAGGGGAGGAGGTGAAATTCCCCTCTCAGACCCTTCCCACTATTGTTCTTTGGATCTCCCATTGGGCCAGGGGGTGTATGGACCACCTGTCAGGGAGTACAGTGTCGCCCATGGAGACAGGAAGAGAGAATCCACAGTGGTAGGAGTTAGGGTGGAGTCTATAAACTACACTAGAGCTCACACCATGCAATCAATAGAAGCATTGTTTAGAGGCAATAGGATGACACACCAGCTCGAAAGAACCCCGTAACTGAGTACAAATACTTCTGCTATATATGTTTGAGTTCCATTCATACCCAGCCATTTCCCCCTCACATGAGTCTTGGCGCTCACAACAAACCCTATTAGTGTATTAGAGCAAATATCACCCCACAACTGCACTTAATTAAAGCTCCAGGAACTGAGATAATTCTATGGCAACAGTAGTTAAAGCGCAACAGTAGTTAAAGCTGCTGATTCACTGTCAATAACATCTCCAAATAGCTAGTAATGCTATTATTAAAAGAAAAAAATTGGGGGGGGGGGGGGGGATGAATATTGAAAAATAAATGTAAACATTTACAACTGAGCTATACATTAAATCACCTAGATATGTATATAAACAGAAGTAGCCTATTATACATACATAGGTCAACAATCTTTTATCATGTGACCCACGGGGGATGGGGGGTGGGGGCAGAGGTGTGAAGCATCAGTTGTCTCTCAGCGCTCCTATTAGTCCTACATGTGCACTTTTTTAGGGTTGCTGTTTTGTAACTTTATGACTTTGAGGTTGTGAGAATGTCAAAAAGAGCAGCAGATTCCCATATGGGACAACATTGAGATTCCCCTATCGACAAGAGTGAGATTCCCCTATGGACAACAGTGAGATTCCCCTATGGACAAGAGTGAGAAGCAGAAAGGTGCTTCCATAAGGCATGATATATGTACAGTGCTACCATTCAGAAACCAAAATACATCTGGTCCTAAGAGTTCTGGATAATGAATTACCGAACTGTACTTATAACACGCACACAAACACACACACACGTATAGTTATGACAGCTCTTAGCTTCAGTTATCTAAATGTTTTGAAATCACAATAATTATGTCAAGTAACTGATTGAAGTCTTACATGAGCCTTCTAGTTCACAGACCATTACCATGTACTAAAATAAACTGGAAGGCACTCGCTACCCCTGCCCAGCCTTACTGGTTGCCAGTGCCAACAGACCTGATGGTTATTGTGGATAGCAATGTATATAACTCCATCAAGACTTCCAAGATACTTTCAGCAGAAACACAAGATTAATAAATATCATTTTGTATTCTTGATGGCAGAGAGATTTGGTTTCTTGACATGAGTCCTGTGCACGGAGGTGGTGCAGGGTGACTGTTACAACTCATGAATGGCAGATTTGTGGCTTATTGCATGCATTAAAATCCCTCACTCTTTGTATGGGGAGGATGGTATGGGAGGAGGGAGGATGATGCACAATTTTTCGGCTTCTGATCAGTCCCTCTTCCCACTAATATCATCTACACTCCCAACACTTACTTTAGTATGAGGTTGGCAGTCCAGTGCAAAGTTCAAATGTCCACATTGACACAAGCATCCTAGTCCAGCGTATACGCAATAACCTATAGCACCTGTGCCCAGCTATAATACATCACCTAAAAAGACTTTGGTTACTCCAAAGCTAAAGCAATCGGAGATGATATACAAATGTCAAAATCACTGAGCTCATCATCTTATCGCTTGCTCAAAACACACTCCTTTGTGGTGTTTCAATGGCTGTCACAACTAAATTTAGCCCTTGCAATGCAGCTGGACAGATCTGTGGCTACTTCTTTGTCCAAGGGCATATCACACTTTCTTAGCTGTATGGAATGTTCTGTGAACCTTACAGTTGCCCTTGCAACCATTAACATAGCACACACCTGTTATAAGTGCCTGTGCCAGATTCTCAGCTGTATGGAATGTTCTGTGAACCTTACAGTTTCCCTTGCAACCATTAACATAGCATACAGACTGTTATAAACAGACTGTTATAAGTGCCTATGCCAGATACACACAGCAAATCATTCAATTACTAACTTCTAAAGCTAGACAACTATAAAACACTTACCATATTTAATTACTCCTCTTTTTATGCACTATTATGCAGCTACAATAACGAGGACAAGATAAATCAAAGAGTTCCACAATTCTTGCAAAAAAAAACCTCGCTCTAAAAGTCTTCCTTCATCATCCACTCACCACCACTCCGAAGTAGCTACGGTCCATATGCGCACCCTCCCCAGAACTCGGCTCCCTGCCCACTTCAATTTCCCTGTACGTGACCCTCTCTGGGGAAATCCATAGCTTCGGCGTGAATCACACTGCATTAGACGCGCGATTGACACCCCCCCTGGTGGGCAAAAAGTAAACTTGTCCATTGAATACTGTAGTAAAAGAAACTAAGATGAGTAGCTATTTTTGAGAGTTTGCGTGAAAAAGGAAAAAAACGGTATATTAGCTGCGTTGGCTTGTCACTACCAGATGACCCCTACTTGCCCGAGAATGAGGCTAAGTTCGCAGGAAACATGACCACTTGGCCCAAGGTAGAGTATGGGCATATCTTTGTTTACTTCATTCAACGACCTGGAGTATACACCCAGGAACAGCTTCTATCTTGGAAAAAACAACTTGATGCGTACAATTACTTCCAGTCTGGGTATGTAAGGACTGTCTTTTCGTAGAGTTTCAGTCATTCTGGAGCCAAACATTGTGTGTTGAAGGCCTGGGTGAACCCCAGTCAGAAGGCAGCTACGAATGCGCATGAGGCCTGGATCATAATCAATGAAGCAGGTGACATTCTATCTTCACACTGCACTTGCATGGCTGGGTAAACAAGGGTAAACAACTATTATTACGTGGTGTAAATGGATACATTGTTTTTCAGCTAAGGTGAGGGTTGTTCTCATGTTGCGGCTGTTCTCTTCAAGGTCAAAAGTGCTGTACGACTAGGATACACTTCGGTTACATCCCAGAATTGTCAATGGAATGAAATATTCTGTCAGTGAGTTATTGAAGCATGAATCAGATCTCATCAATGTGTTACACATACAGATTGAACCAGCCCGAATCGTCGACATCGACTTTCGAAGGTCAAAACGCAAGAGAAATGAGGAGAGCATGAGTACAACATCGATCCATCAGGAATTAGTATCAGTACCACCATCAAGTGAGGCAATTGAAGCATTCCGAATAGGGCTGAAAAGAATCGCACCAAAAGCTGCTTCTTTAACCGTAATGGAGACTACACATTCAAGTACTGCTGTTAGAGTAGTCAAGAAGTTGCCGCCATCACTTACCTCTCTTTACGACCCTAAGTTTTCCAGTATAAGCAAAGATGTGCTTAAAGCTGAATGTAAAGCCACTTTTGAAATAATGTCCATAACAGACGAAGCAGCAGCATATCTAGAAGAAAGCACTAGGCTTCAAGCTCAGTCAACTCTTTGGCATGAGCATAGAAAGGGAAGAATTACTGCTTCAAAGTTTTATTCTGTGTTTAGAGCCTCTACTAGTTCTCCACCACTATCACTCATAAAATCTCTACTAGAAAGGTCAACCCTTGACTCTACAAAAGTTCCAGTACTTAACTGGGGATTGACTAATGAAGATAACGCCCATGCTCTCGATCAAGAAATGATGGAAGCAACACACTCCAATTTTATGTGTTCTACGTGTGGTCTTTATGTAAATTCTAGTTTTCCTCACCTTGGGACTTGATCTGATGGTGTGATTAGCTGTACTTGCTGTGGTACTGGGTGCGACTGGGTTAATAGAAATAAAATGTCCTTTCAAATTTCGAGATTTGCATCCAGAACATGTCTCAGATCCAACATTCTGTTTAAAGCCCAAAAGGAGCTGTGCATCTAAGCCATGACCATCCGTACTAAATTCAAGGTCAACTAGCTGTTTGTGGAAAAGATTTCTGTGACTTTATCTGCTGGTCTACGTGTGGCATGCATTTGGAACGTATTTTAGCTGATCCAGAGCACTTTGAGGTTGTGAAACCAGTGTTGGATAATTGTTTTGAGTTTGTACTACTTCCTCGCTTGTTAGATAATTCATTCATCGATTCAGCATCAACATCTCGACTAGAAAAGTTTATGTACAAAGGGAATACGTCTAACCAGGTGAAAACCACATTTTGTTTGTGTGGTGGGAAAGATGTTGGAAGGATGGTGGCTTGTGATAATTTGTCTTGTCCCACGGAATGGTTCCATTATGCACGTGTTGGTATTTCTCGAAAACCAAAAGGGAAGACTGTTCAGATAGTTGCAGACATCAGACTACGTAATTGTGTATTTTCATTTTGTGTATTTCCAACTATATATATACCATCCATACCATCATTGTGAATTAACATACTATTGAATGCAATCAATGATCAATGACCTATATCACACACAACCTCGAATTATTCAGAGAGCCTTATATCTTTACAGTACTTACATAAAACTCACTAGAAAATCAAGTCGACAATTTACAATAATTGGAAATTTACCACAAAGAAAAATTACAAAAGATGATTAGCTACTATTTTAGCTACATAGGTACTACAGAAGGGCACATATTGACAAGGGCTGCACACACATGTAATATTTTGTCAATATTTGCATACCCTACATCCTTCTTGTGTTTAATAGTGTCAACATGAAGTACACTCTGTAGAAGGGTGTATTTGTTTTTCAATAGTCCAGTCACTCTTTCTACACGAATATATACGAACTTTGGATATCCGCTTAGACTTCTCGACTTCCTCCAAATCCAATTGTTTCTTTCCCCTGGTAAAAGCTGGGATTTGTGGATGAGCTCCACTTAAAACTAAATCGTCTGATATCTGAAATCCCCAATCTGCTAAAACAACATCTCCAGCTTGCACCAGTTGTAAAAAATTACTGTTTTGTATGATGCAGTTTTGTATGATGCATCTGTCAGTTGCTCTCCCTCCCCAGCATTTAGAGAGAAATGAAATGGCCCCACATGGAGTAACGGCTATGAGAAACTTGACAGTGTTATGTTTTTTATAATTCAAATATGTCTTTGCTCTGGCCTGAAAAGAGCACGGGCGTTCAATAAAGATCTCCGAACAATCGATGATACATCGTGCACAAGGGTACAGATCCTTGAAAACTTGAGGCATATTTTGAAAAGTTACCTCTTGTGATGGCCATTTGATTAAGTGCTTCAAGTGCACAAACATCACAATCCACTTGTGAAAAATCTCAGTGATTGTGGTCATTGAAATTTTAAAGCGATAGGCTAAATCTTCCATGATGAGGTTGAGCCGCAACCTCATGAAAACCATCACAATCCAGTATGTGGTGGAAGTTTTACCTGCTCGGGCCTTGATTGTGGATACTGCTTGAGCAAGTAAGAAGCAAGGTGGTTGAATACTTCCCAGGATTCAAGACCAGTATAAAAATGAGTGGCTTTGTCATCTGCTTTAATAGTGTCAATATGACTTGCACAGTACACTAAGGAAGGCACATAAACAACTTGAGTGGGCTGTAACACTTCAGTCTCGGCATGTTGTACTTCAGTCTCGGTATGTTGTACTTTGATAGGATCTGTCATTACTCCTATGTTGTGGCTGAACTCTGGTTCTTTAAGTCCACTTAACTCGGTAACTGACTCTCCCCTCAACTCTGGTTCAGGTAAGTTTCTGTGTCTGTCTATCCTTGCATGTCTCCGGCTCTCTGTAGCCTCCTTTGTAGCTTTCTTCACTTCATCAACTTTCTTAAATGTAAACACAGTAGGCACATAATCGACATTTTCAGCCATATCCACAGGTTTGCCCAGAAAGAGAGGGTAGAAAACGGTAATTATTCATTGTACACAGCTACAAAATACAGCCAGCTTTAGCTAAATAACAAGAAACAGCCGCGTTAATAAACTAGCTAGCTTAGCTTATAATCATGCTGGCTAGTTATGCTGGCTAGTTATCAATAGCTAGCTAGTACCTGTGATAAAGTGGTCTCCACATATCCTGGTGTGTTTCTTGGGCATCCAAGATTTTCTTCTGATGGCAAGTATCCATTTCTTTGCTCTTTCTTTGGGAGAATCAGGAAACCGGAAAAAACCAAGCTCTGGACGTTCTCCACTCCTGTTTCTGCAGCCAACAGCACAACAACTCGTAACCAACCTGTTCTTTTTGACCACCAGGGGAGGGGGGGGGGCTGTCAAGCGCGCGTCTAATAGAAGGTGTGATTCACGCCGAAGCAATGTATTGTGAGCAGTTATTTAGAACAACTTCACGGGACTTGCGGAACGTCAAGGGGACGCACCCCTTCCCACCCCGCCCCATCCAGCCTTTCTCCTCCAGGAAGCCTTATAACAGGACGAAGCGTGTCCAGCGTGGAAAGCTCATCAGCAGTTTGGTAAAGGGTCTGGCTCTGAGCGGAGCATCCGATTTTTGCCAGACCACTTCCTGTGGGGATCGGTCGTTCGGTCCTTAACAGACGCTTTACAATTGTTATTCTGCTAGATCTTCTAGTCTTATCAGGAAGCCTCTGGCTATGATAAATAGATCTGTTTTGGGATAAATATTGCGACTCCAGCCATCAACAAATTCGTGCGGGTTTTATTTTATTTTACGCACGCGCGGGGGTACACGTTTATACAAGAAGAAGCAGCCTACAGAAGAGGTTATGGACTATCTCAACAGCAAGGGTCTACTAGCTATTGCTTTTTCATGTTCCAGGTAAGAATCAGCAAGGGTCTACTAGGTCTTTCTTTTTCATGTTCCAGATAAGACATCACATAATTATTATACTATGTTATAAGACATCACATAATTATTACTATGTTATACCCATGTATAGGTGTAGTTCTTCAATGGTGCTAAGAAAAAAAGGAGACCTGAAGGCATGCCCAAGTTGTAAATTGGGAGTTTTTTCTCGAAATCACACATGGCACTTCAGACATGGCTACTATAAATATATTGGTGGGTGAGGCAGTACCCTGTATTAGATGCAGCAGATGAGTGTGGCTGCAACAAGAAAAGTGCGATTAATGTCTACCAGTGGCTTAGGGAAGTGTGCTCTGCAGCACTATGTCGAAACCAGATTGTGCTTGGTGGTGTTGGATCTATTATTCAAATAGACGAGTCACAGTTCACACACAAACCAAAGGTATCACTGTAACATTGATATACTTGAATGGACGATCGCTTTCGTTATTGACTGTTTAGCATCATAGAGGCCGCCCACCTACTAAGGATACTTGGATATTTGGAATGGTTGACACGGATCATACACCTGCTCTTGGTACACTTGATAAACGTATTGTGCCTATTTCAAAGATTTTAATTCAATGAAATTTATTTAGGTTACATGCAAGTTGTGGACAAGAGGGACGAGCCACCTTGCTATATACCCATTATCCAGGCGCAAGCTGCACCTCGATCAATATCCATTCAGACCAGTGGGCAGCTTATAGGCATATGGCTACTCTGCCTGGGATTGTGGCACATGAGACTGTGAACCACTCTATTGAGTTTGTGAATCAGAGTACGGGTGTGCACACCCAACATATTGAATCCTATTGGAACAGGGTATGGTTTGTGGAACATAATTTTTTTATTTTAACAACAATTATTATATTGTGCAGGTGAAGGTGAAGCTAAAGAGGATGAAAGGAGTTCATCGCCACCAGCTTCCATCCTACCTGGATTAATTTATGTGGCGGGAGAGAAATGGAACAACTGTAGCTTTAACTTATAACATATTAACAGATTGTATTATTATTTATTTGATATTTTTATTTGGATGATATTTCATGAAATTTGGATTGTTTATTTGGATGATATTTCATGAAATTGGATTGCTTGAAAAGAGAAGACACAATTAATAAGACTATCCCCCTCCAAATTAGCATCACTCGAGCGTATGCAAAGGCTGCAATGCGATTCAATTCTTGCATCATGAAATGAACCTGAAATGAAACCACACCCAAAATGCGTGTGCGTAAAATAAAAAATATGCGCACGAATTTGTTGATTGCTGGAGTCGTAAATGCCACTTGATCCGCTTTGGATAGGACAGGCAAATTGGGAGCCATAGCCTGATGACTTTAGAGAGTGCAAACCACGAGGTATTTTGGGTGTTATGAAGAAACTTGGTCCAACTGATCTGAAATGACCACGTCCTTATGTATATTTGTCCTGCTGACCATAGAGGATGATTATTTGGGGGACACTGTAACAAAGAAGTGGGAGGGTGGGAAATATTAATGTGTCCTTAGTCTGATATTGGTATGAGAGACATTTTGAGTAAAACCACAGGCATTGCCAGGATGTGACCATTACCTAGCTATGCAGTTCTACTGCTATATATACATATGGAACTCGGAGAGGGAGTAAGGAACACTAGATCATTGAGGTTGCCAATGGCTTAAGCCTAAACTTTTCAGCCACCTGGAAAAGACTTGAAATTTTATCACATGATAATGTTCATCTCATTCATGTGAATTTTTCTGCAACTTACGCTTTTTATCTCAAGAGAGAAAATCTTGGGTTGGATTTTTTTGCTCGATTGCTTGGAGAGGATAGTTTTGAATTTTATTAGGCGCACAGCAATCTGGAATTAGAGCAGAGCTCATTAGTTGTAAATGATGGTGAGATTTTTAAATGTGATTTCTAATGGCAACTTCTTGCTTAATAAATAGGCCTTCCGTGCCCTGCTGTCAGAATCTTTGGGGGAAATATGACGATCCAACATTAGGGCCTAGATTCTCACTGAGAAAAACATGTCCATATAAGGGCAGAGGTTGGGCAATTATTTAAGGAGGAATGAAAAAGAAACATAAAATTGACAGAATGGGTAACCAAACAGTTGACAGTTGCCCTAGGGAAACTACTATATCTGTAGTACTCAGTATAGGAGTGCACTGTAAGTTACTGGAACTTAAACCTCTCAATGCAATCCACATAAAGTCAGCTAACATATCTCGACTGTTGATAGTGCAGATCAAACTCTTGCCTTACTCTTTCTGCATTGGCTATGAGTTCTTGAGAGTACATTATTCTCTAATCGTATGGCTGAATCTCACTTGTCATGTGAAGAGATGTCTTCTTGTAATGAAGCAAACTGGAATGCCTGGATGACTTCAGTAATTGGTGAGTTTTGGTTGCAGAGGTGGGTCTCCAAACTTACTTGGAGAAGACTCAAGTTTTCTTTGTTGGCAGATGCTAGTAAAGGCCTATATCATCTGCATTAAAGATATGATTAGGAGCATAACACTGCAACAGCGTCTTCTCGCACTATTCTCACCACACAGTTCTGACTTGATGTAGTGCCAGGCTTCCCACCTGGAAAGCTAACCACTAGAGTAGTCCACTCATTTGAACTCGTCTCTTTGCTCAGTTCTTCCCCACTGATTGGAACTGACTGAGCTCTGAGCTGCAGTAAACCATTGAAACATGGCTGTGTCTACATCACCTTGTCGGTTGGACCTCTATATGCATTTTCTTTCCACTACAACATCATCATTTGCCCTGAGGCTCATTGTTATTAACCCTTCGAGGACCACTGGGACATATAGATCCCAGATCTGGGCATGCTCAGTAAGAACATTCTAGAATGTTTGTTTTTGCTGACTAATCAACCTCGCTAGATTCAGCTTGGTCTGAGCTTCGTTTTGATATAATTATAGACTTACCCGTATCTGCTAGCAGCGCTATTGATGGCTTCGAGGTGAACTCTTACTCTAGATGAGGTGCTTCAGGCTATCGATTCTAGTGATAGTGAGGACTGGAATGAATCTGATGCGAGTGATGGTGAAGTAGACTTGGACTACCAAGCAGTATCATGCAGTGTTGCCATTTTATAAACTGTTTGGATTTTTGACCCTTAAATTTTCTGTTTGGATTGTATCAATAAATGTTTGAATTTTTCTCATTAGAAAATTGTTTGACATTTCATGCATATCAGACCATGTGCAGCCTATTTCAAAACCACTCTCTGTGGTATTAGCTGAGTGTGGTCATTTTGTGGTCACCTGGTCTGTGCATGAATATTCATGTGGTCACACGGTAGGTGCAGGAATACTCCTCACATGTGTTCACCCAAGTCTGTGCAGGAATATGCCTGCAGAGCCAGAACCATTTGATCTATGTGCATGCTCATGCATGTGCTATCTGGTTGGGTTTAAAGCCTGCTTTATGCAAGAGTTAGAATCTTTCACAGTGAGTGTCAGAGAGAGTTAGCTATGGCATCTTCAGAACCCAGTACTTCAAGGTTACCAGAAGAAGATTCTTCAGATATGGATTCTGACTCTGATAATGAGGTTTCACAAATTGACATTGACAGTCAAATCTCTACATCTATCAGGTCTTCTAAGTCTGCAAAAAAAGCGATTGTGTGTCGATCGTAGACAGTATGCAAAGACTTTCCCTGGGCTACAACTTTGAGAAAGTGATCTTCTTTTGCCTTCTGTATGAAGTGATCTCGTGATATAAACCTTGGAAGAGGTGGTACTAGAGATCTCAGGAGACATCAGGAAACGAAATTACACAAACACGCAGAAAAAGATGGTGTGAGTATACTGCCTCTACAGTCCTATATACTTTGGGCCAATAAGAGAGGAGTCTGTAATCCGTGCAGAAGTACTCTTCGCATATTTCCTTGGAGAGCACCATCTTGCCTTTCAATTGGGAGATTATTGTACCAGTTGATGTTTCCTGATTCTTCTATTGCTAAAGACTTGAAGTGCAGTAGTACTAAAGCAACAGCTGTGTTGAAAGTTATTTCCCCGGATTGTTGGAAAACCATTTCCGCAGCAGTTAGAGAGACTAAATACTTCAGCCTCCAAACTGATGAGACAACTGGTATTACCATTACACAACAAGCCACTATTATGCTTCGATTCTTCGATATAACACCCAAGGAGAGGTGAGATGCGTCTTCTTTTAGAGACTGTAGAGAGGGCAACTGCAGAGCTGCTATTTAACGCAATCGATTAGCATTTTCAAGAATCCACTACCCTCCTTTATAATAATCTTGTCGGATTAGGTACAGATGGGGCCAATGTAATGTTGGGTGCATGAAATTCAGTGATGTAACGGTTACGATGTAAGCAGACAGTTTTAGTTGCTCTTCATTGTCATTGTCACATAGCAGCACTAATAGCAAATGAGGCCTGCAAAGTTTTGCCTGATGAATTGGAAGATCTGAGGGCGTGCGTAAGCAAGCCCCAAGTAAGGGGGTCTGGGGGCATGCCCCCCCCCAGAATTTTGTTGCAAAATCGATGCTCTCAGATTGATTCTGAGACATTTTGAGGGTACTTTCCTATAGTTAAAGTACTAGCACATGGACAGAACATTCTAGATTATGACACAATTGCATCTTGCCACAGAATAGTTTTGTGGCAAGATGCAAATGTACTGTCCATGTGCTATTATTCTCTGGTTAGCTTTCCTAATTTGTAGTGTAGATTAAATCTACACTACAATTAGAAAAGCTAACCACAGAATAATAGCACATGGACAGAACGTTCTAAATTTACACATGATTGAACTGTGACACAGAATATTCTAGATTTATTCACAATTTTGTAAGTAAAGAGCAAATGCTTCAGCTGGTAGCATTCTGCAACTAAATATGACTCAAAGAAATACAAACCTACACAAATGGACCTCAGCAACTTTTTTACCAGAAATCGAGTGCATGCTGGGTCTAGTAGAGATTCTGAGGACGACGAAGATGTAGTCCCAACTACATCGACTAGTGATGCCTTGACTTCCACCAATTCTGAAACATCAGTACGTAGATCAGTGTGTTCCAAAGCGCAGAAGAGGAAACTCTACAAAGCCAGGCTCAGCTACAAGAAGGAGTGGGAGCAGAAATATCCTTGGCTGTACTGTGATGATCCTAAGCAGGGCATGTTCTGCAAGCTCTGCCAGAAGCGAAGAAATGCACCTTCTACAGCCAGCGGTGCATGGACTACTCGGAGAATTCAGGATTGGAATCGCGCTACTGAACAACTTGAGGAACACAGCCAGTCAAAATGGCACAGAGATGCTGTTATCCATGCTCGAAAAGCAGAACAAGGAAAGGAACAGAGTGTCCTACAACTGCAATGTTCATCAGCTGCTAAGGTGGCTAAAGAAAGGAGAGCAAAGAACAGAAACATAGTGCTTAAGCTTGTGAGATAGATATATTTTCTTGCCAAAAATCGCCTGCCGCTTACAACCACATTTGATCCCCTGGTCCAGTTCCCAGCAACATGTGATGATGGTGACTATGTTAGAATGAAATCCCCATCTTTTCACGTCAGCTATTAACCAGGCGCCCAGTACTCATTTACCTATGCAGAGAGTTTTCTTACCTCTAGCTGGCTTCTAATCTGCTGCCTTTTCTCTATCTTACTTTTCATGTACTACTGCATTATAAAACCATAGAACAATTTACAGTCAGTTTTCTATAAGCTAAGATACCAGTGGCATTGACATCATCCTTGGGTTTTGTATATTCATGATAGCAGGAAGTACCAATAACTAAAGTGAGTGTACCATTAAACAAATCATTATATGCACTACATTTTGATGCTACATTTAAGTTCCTGGTATGATGTATGTACCAAAAAATATATAAGAAATTCATTATGAAAACAACAAAATGCCCTCTTCAAGGAGGCATTAAACCTATTTTTTTCCATTTCTCTAAACATAACTGCTCTGAATTTGCAATGTTAAAATTTGCCAAGAGCTCCACTACCAAAAATAGTACCAGGCCATGGTCTGGTTGCCATGACAAAAATTAATGCTGGTAAGAAAACCAAGATAACCACTTTTCTCATGGCACATACTACTTATCTATCTCAAGGTCAAACATGCATAATTATACTTATGCCATGCACTCATACACACATGCATGCATATACACATACACACACACACAATTTTTTTTATACATACATCTACTGTTGGTGAATAACATAATTAACCCACCAAAACGTTTAGTGGCCATGCCTACTTTTTCAGCTACCAAATGTCATGACCAAACCAGCATAAACTGCATAGCTAACTAGACAATGTTATCATTAAATATAAAAGTAATGTCAAACTCCAGTAACGGTTGTCCTCGGAAACTCTACCACTTCGTAAGAAGGATCTGGATCTTGCTCAATAACTTCATAAGATGGATCTGGATTTATCCTTGCCACATCATAAGATGGATTTGTATTAAGGCCTATCACTTCATATGACGGATTTGAATCACATTTGACCTCGTCCTGTATTACAGTGTACAGAAAAATCTAATATTATATACATGTGTAATGAATACCATAATCTCTGGTTGTTTAGTGCATCGGACATTTAATGCACACTGGATATTAATTTAACAAATTTCTTTGTTTGGCACCAATATCGGAATCTTGCTGTCAAGTGCTCCACCCACTGTTGTTGAAACAAACATTGCTTCTGTGCATGTGTAGTATCTTCACCAAGAAAGCAATTTATTTCAGAATGAGTACATGATAATTGTTCTTATTTTTATGTGCTCTTTACTGCTTGTGAAAATAAAGCTGCAGGGTGCCTTAGTCCTTTACCCATGATCATATGGTACTTAACATTTTTTTTAAAATATACCATAGCAAAATGACTTACATTGCCTGAAGGAAATATATGTAGCTATGATATCACTTGTATATTCACTTCTACAGCTACAAGTAAGTGCTAATAGCAGGCTTGCCGACCATGTATACAATTATATATAAACAATGGACTTTCTCAATAATCAACTTAAATCCGCTCTTCAATATTTTCAACTAGTTGCTCTAGCCTTTATCATGAATAACCAGATGGTAAGACTCATGTGAAATTTATATATGAGGAGGTGATTTTAATTATATATAACTAGCCAAGAATACTTGGCTAGTTGCAGAAAAACCATAAAGAGCTTGTATGATAGAGCCAGGAGAGTAGTGAAAGAAAAGGAGGACCTACATAAGATTACTTGAATATGGTTTTTATGGAGAATAATATTCTGCAAGCTTTTATCAATTCCTCTGCAGATACATCTAACTATAGAAAAGAAGATAAATACATCAATACAGGCAATAAGGAGTCTGAGAAGAAGGATTCTATGGTAGTAATTCCTTATCTAACAGGGATGAATAAATGTATAAGGAGGGTCTGCAGGAAGTTGAATACAAGATACCAGAAAGAACTATGAAGTACTATGAAGGCACAGCTTCGCAGGATTACCTACTAATATGCACTCACAATATGTACCATATCCTTTCCAACTGTTGGAAATACTACATAGGGGAGAACAACAGAGGACTGGAGACCAGAATGAAAGAACATCAAGATGCCTGTAAAAAGTGTACTCGTAAAAAGTCTGCAATTACTGAACATGAATGCGACAATGGACAACTTGTGTTGTGGGAAGGAGTCTACATCCTAGTACAAGAGTGTAATGGGTTAAATAAAGATTGTGGAATTAACATTGGGAGGGAGGGAAATATGCAAACAAAAACATAATCAATAGATTAGCAATTTTCTACTGGTACATTGTAGAACTAGACTCATGTACTTTACATAAGGGGGGAGACATGCATAATCAATAAAACAAGGTAGTTGTACAGATCATTAAAAAAATCAATTATTTTCCTGTGTTTTTTTACACCATGTTTAACACTTGGGAAAAAATAGTCGACGGGCATAGTATTAGTTTACAGACCATTTTTTTTTGACCACCTCAGCCACATAGAGTTTTCCAGTGGCATCTGTGAGATTGGGTATTTGTAGGAGCTAGCTGTTCCAAACCAGCTGGGATAGTTTCATGCCAAGCACCATATTATATAGATTCCCATAACATCATTACATACTATAGTGCCACATGCCTATATAGAGGCTCCGAGAAACTTTTGTTTTCTTGTTGTCTCAATCTGATATTTTCCAGAGATCTTTAGAAGGTTAGCAAGAAAAAAGTTAGACAATATAACCTAATGAGGGAAGAGTACCTAGAGCAAGCTAACTCACTCTTTCTTTCTTGCTCAAAATAAATGTGATGGAAGGGTAGTATATTAGCATGAGTGTTGTGGTGGGCTAACTGGTTTTGGCATGCAAAGTGATAGAGTTACCCTCTATATATGGTATACCATCTCAAATAACAATGGATATTGTAAGTGCAGCACACTCAATTTCAATGGTAGCATTTTGTTCTCTGCGATCATTTTACAACAGACACACTGACCCATGAACCTAGATCACAAGTACCTGCTGAGAACCAGAAAGCTCACTTGGGTGTCATCAAGATTGAGTATAGCACGCTGCACCTTCTAGGTCCATGATTGTCTTAGGATAGCTTCCCAGAGAAAATGTAAGGGTAATGCTATCTTTGATTGTGTTGGAACAGCTAGCTCCTACAAATGCCCAATATTTTCAGATGAGGATAGAATAACCTACTACACAATAGTGGAAGCAGTTCAAAATCAATATTGTTCTCTAAATCATGATTGACGGGGGTTTTCAGATGCAGAACAGTACATAAATAAATATACACACAAGAAAATAATGAACCTCTGAATTGAAAGATAATAGGAGAAAAAATTTGTTATCCATGATCTCTACAACCATAATTTTCTTCTTTGGAGGATTTTTTTTTTCAATAGAAAATAATTGTTAGGTTTTTTGTTCTGTTGCTTGTTTGTCCCCCACTCTTTAGTAATACACTAGAGGGTGCTAGGCTAAGTTAAAATATCTTACCACAATTATAATATATAGACTCACTTCAACCTCTTCCCTTTGACTCTCAGGGTTATTCAGAGCTCTGCAATGTTTGTCAGAAATATGTAAAAATTGTGTTGAGAATTTTAATATGATAAAGGTGCTGTGCTAATTTTATTCGGACTGAAAACTAGAGCTTAGTTTATGACCTTCAGCAGACAATAAGAAAATGGTTAATACAAGCTTTTAATTCGCACTAGAGACTTCATGACATAAAAACCTGATGTCGTAGGATGTCAATGGGATGATCCACCATTGATAAGCCAAGAGCCGGTCACACACCTCCCTATGATTGCAACAAATTGCTCCACAGCGGGTAACCACCCCTTTGTATTCTAGTTGCAACCTATATCATCAGGATGCACATAATCAAGGATCTAGCAAGAGGCAAAAGCTGTGCAAACGAGTTTGTTATTCTGTGCCTAAGGATATAAAACGGATGAATGCATATGATAAAACTTACGTCAATGCAATAGGACTTCTTTCCACAGTTTTATTTGCTGTATCAGTGTAATGTGTGGAATATAATTGACAGTGAAAAAGTAGATAACTGCCTGTATGAGAAACTTACCACGTGTACGAAGACAAAGTGCAATAATGGATGCTACTGAAATAACCAAAATCACACAGAATAGCAGGCCAACACTTATAGTGGCAGCAATTATAATCATAGAATCTGTGGAGAACTATACAAATGCTTTCATGATATCAATTACACATTAACTACAATAGTAATACTTTGTATAAGATCTAGTTATGTTTGAGTCTAGAGTTCATTCCTGACAAGTATATTGTCCTCATCATAGACTATAATCATTACTATTAGGCCATTCACAGTGTTGCTCGCATCAATTGTGCTACTAATGTCTCTTTTTCCTTCCACCACCCTCAGTAGGATATAGCTACAGCAACGGGAATTATTACTCTCAGCTAAATTATAGCTGTACTGGATGGAGCATGTGCTTCTCTCCAACAGACTCACACTGACTACCAGCACATCATTAGTCACTGCAAAATGTACAACAGCAATCATTAAAATGTAAAATTTACAAGGAGGTATTTCGGGAAGTAAGGCAAGCTCGCTATCATTACTGCACTCTTATTAACTCTATATTTATTGCTAGTATGTACTTCAAATATATGCATCACGTAGTGGTGCATTTTCACTGACCATGATTTAATATGTAAGAAATAAAGAGGAGGAATTTTTTAGTTACCCAACTTTGTCTGCATGTAACTTGGTATAATGCCCCTCCTAATGCATACACTAATAACACTGAAATGGAAAGGATAGATGCTAATCGTATTTCATTTTAGAAAACTCCTTATATTTTTTAACAGGATATTAAAAAAATGTGGTAGTATATCCCTATTGACAAAATATTCACTCAGGTTTATGCAAATATCTAAGGGATGCCACTTCTCAATGTTATTTAAACTCAAGTTTAAATGAGAGCAACATTGTAGGGATTCAATCTGTTTTGCTGTGTGTTATACAGCATTTGGGCATAGCACCAGTGTGGGCTGAGCACACACGTGCGTATTGTGAGCTGTGGTGGTGAAGGTTGGTATGGGCAATAGCATTGGAATTAGACAAAACATGCAAATTGTGGACTGTCAAGGGTACCAGTATTAGTCTATTTTGAAAACAGTACCATTATACGATTTCTTTTGTTAATTTTGCTGAACTGTTTATTAAGTTTTTGAAATTATTTAAAACCCTCAGCCTGCGTTCTTGGCTGTGACAGTGCAAGGAACTGAGGACGTCTCGCTGACATACATTCCTCATGTGTGTGAGCCATGCCAAGCTGTCAGGGTTATGTGTGTCTTTGTGTGCTCTGTTTGTTGCATATGTAACATTGTTGTATGGGAATATATTTCCCATTGGCTGATCTCAAATATGAGTAAGCTATTGCACCCATTGCTTGGGCAAGGGTGGTTGTTGTGCTGGGTAATACATTTCTCATTGTCTGTCAGCTATGTATATGTGAATATGCTCATTGCTTGCACAAATACATACTATGTTGTTGGGATGGGAATGTATTTCCCTTTGTTCGTGCTCTTATATATATATATGTGAGTTGTTGCACCCAGTGCGCTTGGGCAGAGCTGTGACGAGGCAAGAGGGATATTATTCTGCCCAATGCTTGGTCTTGGCTGCAGGCATCCTTACAAAAATTTGACCTGGTGCCATGGGATGTAACTCGGCAAGGGTGTCCCTGAGATAAGTGGGCTGTAGCTAGACATCTTGCATTTTATGAAGTAGCCCTTGCACCATTACATATCATTTTCTCCATCTTGTTGCAATGCCTATTATGGAGAATGTTATTGGAGACCAGCAGAACGTTAAACATTCGTGGGAAGTTTAGTTGTTTTTTTTTGCAAGTTATAACTGGTAGCTACAATATGGTATATCTCGCTTATAAAATTAGGTGTTTATACAATGTAGTTCAAGCAATATAGGTCAACTCTTAACCTATTGATATGCCACTAGTCAATGAACTCTCAGTTGACATGGTATAAGTACAATCACTTTCTTGATAATCAACCTAAATTTGCCTGCTCGGCATTTCGGCTAGGTGCTTTATTTTTCATTGCAATGATGAAGGCCAGAGGATCTGGCAGAAATGCTGAGTGAGCCAATTTAAGCTCTTGTAACTAGGAGCCAACCCTCTAGGTGGGGTATCAATTACACATCCCCTAAATTACTCTAATCTACAACATATCTGCCATACTTTAAAGGTTTCTCTTTAAATCTTTGTGGAGCCAAGATTTCAACCAAAATATTATGTTCTTCATCAGGGAAAATTGTTAAGCATTTCGGTTGAAATGTTGGCTAAAAGAAGCTGATTTAAAGAAAACCTTAAAAGTTTGTTACATCAGCTGAAAGTAATCATCCATATCTACCAGAGTTTGGTGATTGTGACTGTTTTAAAGTTTGAGGTTGTAGGATGGCCAACAGCCTAAGGTCCTCAAACCAGGTCAAAAACCTTCTTGGGATCAAGAGCTTTCCAACTACATGAAAGACATGTGCAGGTAGACCCGTATTGTCCAGTTTGAATACGGACTGACAAATAGTTTAATGACGGTTTTCTCCTTCAGCAATGCTCTTAAAAATTCGACAATATATACAAAATAACCCCGGGGTCATGAGTTTCAAATTATGTGTGACATGTGTGGGTAGCAGCGAGTTTATGTCTTACACATAAACAAACAAACACACATACAAACATGCCCCACTTGCACACATACCCATACACACACACACTCCCATATCTTCATTGCTGTATCAGAAGATGCTGAAACCAGTCTTGTAGATCTCTTGAGTCACTTCAGCAGCAAAGAGTGTGTCATTATATACCAGGAGATTAAGGTTCTAAACAGTGAGCTGGGCATTAATATAATACCACTATCCATAATAATCTCTGCACATATAAGTGTAAATAGGCACATCCTTGTTATGTATCTTTATGTATCACTTTCATTTCAGGTGTACATTGGAGAGTTAAGGAAAGTTCAAAACTGGATAAAGGAGCACAGGATAGGTTAAGATGTTATCCATGTGTCTGGATTGTTTTGCAGAAATTAACATCATCTTGGTATTGGTGAAGATCATCTTGGTATCGGTGAAGACCCTTTGTTGTTGATGACCCTAGTCCCACTTTGTCACTTTTTTAAGCTGGAAGGTGCTAATCAGGGCAGAGGAGTTAGGGCAAAATCTTGCATAGGAATCGACTATGCCCACAAATAATTTCTCGGTTATACTCTGTGGTGCTGGGGCTTCTTTGATGGGTTGCAATGTCTTTCCAGTTGGTTGTAACCTATTCCTTGTTACGGTATGTCCCAGATACGCAACATTAAGACACATTTGTAATTTTTAGCTGCATCCAGCACTCTTGAGTTGAATCAGTACTTTCTCCAAACCCAATGTGCTCCGCTTCTGCTTTTCCTGTGACTAAAATGTTGTCGACATTCACACAGACTCTAGGTATTCTCTGTAAAAGGTTTGCCATTGTTCATGAAAAATCCAGGTAGCTGCTGACACTTCAAATGGAAATCTATGCTATTTATTGAGACCATTTTGGTGTTGATAGTCAACAGTGATAAGCTGATAAGCATCAGTAAGACGCAGTTTGGTAAAGTTTGCCCTCCTTCTAATGTTGTAAACAGTTCTTCTATTCTTGGAAATGTGTATGTGTTGGGCTTGGCTCCATTGTAATTTGTTAATCTCCACAAATTCTCACTGATCCATCGTTCTTTACAACAAAAACAAGTGGAGCTGCCCAGCTTGATATTGTACTTTGTTTAACAATGTCTCCTCAGCTCAGCTTCAACTTTCTTCTGCATTGCATATGGTTCTGGTCTAGGTCGGTAGAAATGTTCTTCTGCTTGCATTCTGCTTGCATACTCACATCAATCTTGGCTCTCATGCCTTTCACTCCACCAGGTCTGCTCAGAAAATAATTTCATATTTGTCTAGATGTGCCTGTAAGGATTGTGTCATGGCAGATGGCAGTTTTAGTAAAATACACTTTATTCCCTTGATGGAGTTCTACAATGTTCTTATTGGCTGATTCTATACACTGTGTCAATTCCAATGCCTTCTGAAATGTGAGGTCCGACTCTGAGAGTAGCCAGTGTTGCATGCATTTATCCTTGATACCGTATACTAATCTGTTTTGTAGCAAGGTTTCTGCAAAATCACAGGTCTCCATCAAATGCCACAGCTTTGCAATGCAAGCTACCACAACTTTCCTGGCTTTCAAAGGAAAGTATTTAAATTATCTTTCAACAATTACAGATGGTTTAGGGCTGTAGTACTTCCCGACTAGCTCAACTAGCTCCTCAAAATTTAATGGATTCTCAGAGGGGGGCTGGTTGAGACAAGATTCTGATAAGTAGCAGGTCCTCATAAAATAAGCAGCATTGCTCATCACTCATGATTCATGAGTTTATTCTTGCTGATGTATAGTTTTCTCCAAAATAGAGCTACACTCACTCTAAATATGGGACCAAGAACCAAATCTATTGTGAGTGCCATAGGTTACCATGACTTTTTTATCCTCATTTGGAAATCTCCTGTGCTCTTCACAAAATATAGTTTACTTTTATACAATTTCAGATTTGAGACTAATCAAGAATAGTGTGAAAAGAGCTAATGCTAATAATGGCTAGGTCTGACAGTAACAAGGTGTTGAATACATGACAAGGCACGGAATATCAATAACAATAATTAAGATGTAAACTTCTCATCTAAGTTACAACAGAAAATAAGAAGAATTATTAAGGTAGATAACTAGGAGTAGCAGGTTGGCCATGTTAGTTGTAATCAGTAACACAAAATGATTGGTAATGAGGAGAGGGCGATGGGTGGGATAATTAATAGTACCCATGAAAGTAGGTCACCCTACAGATATATATGACAGGTAGATGCTGTGGCAGCAAGTAAATGCTCAAAAATCATATCTGGGAATTAGGTATTAATGCTAAAGCATACGAGTGTTTGGGATAAGAGTAGGGAATAACTCATACTACCCAGAACTATGAGGGTTTTGGGATGTGTGGCCCCAAAAGTCACCGGGGAATTGGGAAGGTAGAGCATGAATGTCAAAGGAGCTCATGGATATTAATTAGGCTTATAGGGCAGTGATTCTTTTCTTTGTGTAGGGGGAGGGGGAGGGGATGGAAAAGTAATGCATATCAAGTAAGGTTACCTGGAAAGGATTGACAGTTTGTTCCAGAAACTTTTATGTTGTACAATAGAGTGTTATCTATAGCTCATGCCTATCTATTTGCATCTATGTACAATGTCATTAGGTGCACTGCAAAGAGAATAGATACTGAGTGGATTACCAAGCGTTCCAGAGAGGAATAGGGGAGAGGAAGAAAATGCAGGTAGCAATAAATCAAAGCTGTTGACAGTATGGCTGGGTGAGGAAAAGGATCATGTCCAAGAAGACTATGTGTACAAAGGGATAATGAAGTTAGAATTTGTGGAACAGGTAGACCCAGCATGAAGCCTCTATCACAAGACCTATCATCAGAAGATGCAGAAAGAAACTGTAAGGTGGAAGGGGGAGGACACACAGTTGTATCAGGAGGAATGTGGAGAATGGCTGTGCAAAAGGTATCCCATCAGACTAGAAGCTAAGACTCGAAACCCAGCAGTTGGTAGTAAGAGAACAAGGTAGAACATTAAAGTCACTGGTATGCTGGAAGCTTAATGAGGGGCCATGCTCACATGGAAAGTCCTGCAAATTCTTCAAGGTAGCATATTAGATCACTTGGTTGATGGAAGCTTACTGAGGGATCATATTTACATTAAAAGGCCTGTAAACTCCCTCACACCTATGAAAACTGCATGGAACCACACTGTTAAAGTCGTCAACACTCCACACTCAATGCACATTGGATGCACATTGGTTACACCCACACCAAGTTCGAAATTGCTTCCCAATGTATAACAGATCCAATGTTTGAGAGGTGCTTGATTCATTTCAAAGTCATTCACAAGAGCTAATCCAGCAAAAGGCACACTAAGTACCACATAGCCCACCCCCTTTGGCATTCCAAAAATATTTATGTCAGAAAATAAAAAAATAAAAAGAAGAGAAAATGTATATATAACAATTGCAACTGTCATCATGGACCATTTCTTCTATACAATTGTTGCTGTAGCCTTTCTCCTCAGGAAAACTGTATCGGCTATTATACTGACTATAGATTACTATATATGAATCCCATAACTTTTGAGAAAGAAATGTCCCTACTGAGGCAGCTCAAATCATCAGGCCAAGAAGTGGGTGTAGTATGAGTGAGGCTTTGTGCCAGTAGAACTATACAAACAATTGCTGACATAATATTGTAGTACTGCAGAAGAAGCTATTCACTTGTTCATCCTTGCCTACAAAGTCATTGGCTACATCAATTCAATTCCTGATTACACTAATCATTAATTTTCATGAGCTACCTACTATTCGAGTATGTGGTCTAATTAAGGGCATAACTAATCAAGGAAATACGGTAAGTTTGTCTGCGAGAACCTTGGAACATGTAATATCAAGTTAAGTCTTTATTGGACAGAGGAATGCAGATATGATTTCACTGGACTCATGCACTAAATCATCATTCACTGGTGCTGTTCATAGACGGCATAAATAACATGAAAATGCGCATATGCCTCCTAATGCCCACAGGCATTAAATTAATAATGTACTGGAATTAGTCTTGCCAAAGCCAGACTGGCTGGACTATTGAAACCCCCACTGCCCTGGATAGATTTTTGTTATAAGTTTTGTTGTACATATAGTGCAACATATAGCAGTGGATAGTTTTTGTTTACTTTCCTCCACAGAAGAAAAGTTTTGTATCAAAATACACTAAAAATATCATTAAAGTTGATGACAACTTCTACATCTTCTTTTACTTCAAACTTCACATTAAAAATCAGCAGAAATTCTACTGAAATAGAAGCACCTTTTAACTATTGTTGACGTACCATACCACACATGTAAATTGTCCATAAAAACTAAAAACTTGATCTGTCAAAAATTAAAGAATTTTAATTAAGTTTTTTATTATGAATAATCAAATAATCAACCCTGAAATTAAATATTACGTTTTAGTACAAAAAAAATAAAAATACAGCAAGTAATTAAACTAATGGGGGAGTTTTCTAGAGTCTGACATTTGTATCTCTACTTCAGCTTTTGACATCCATACTCAAGACGAGTCAGAACAACAGGAAGGAAAGCCTAGTTTCCAGCAATGAAGGCCAAGTCTGAGGCAAGGCGGTGGTTCTTGAGAAATTTCTGACACTTTCCGATGGCTGCTGCATCTTCTGGAGACAACTGGCTGATGACGGTTTTGATTTTCTCAATTTTTTGGGCATAGAACAAAGCTGCATCTATCCAGGTGCCCTATCTTGTTAGCACAGACTCAAGTGGAAGGAAAACTTCAGGACCCTCTTTCCCGATAATGATGCGGGAGGGGGCTTTTACAAAGATCCTCTTCATGGTGGAGATCAGATCATTGACCTCTGGAAACATTTCGCGGACAGATTCACAGACACGATGGAGACCATGGGCCAGATAAGTGAAGTGAAGGAGTGTGGGGTAGAAGACCTTCAGTTCCCGGCCTGATTTTAGCATGTATGCTGTGGCATCGGAGAGAAGCAGCTTCAGCAGATCAGCATCAAAATTGGGCCACAGAAACTTGAGGGTGTTGTTGACTAGGCGAGAGATGGTGGCAGATTTGGTTTTCTCAAGGAAAACCACATTGGCAAGGTAAGGGACATGGTACTTCTCGTTGTCGAGCCTCCCGATCAAAACATTTGCCACGTAGCAGCCCATGGCATCCGTCGTTTTATCTATGCCCACCCAAATCGGTTTGTCTCCCAAACTGTCCTGAATCTCGTGAATGGCATCCTGGTAGCACTCACCCAAGTACTTCTTCCCAAGGGTGGTTCTGTCTGGCATGGAGATCCCGATGTTTGACGCCAAGAATCCGCAGAATTTGGGCACGTCCAACTTCATCACAGAATGCTAGCAGCGAGGAAGGCTTCACAGAGCTCTTTTCCAACAATTGCATCCCCTGATTTCTTCAGTGTCGTGGCAAAACAATCCTCAAGTTGTGCTTGGATCACATTTCTTTTCCACTTCAATTGTCGGTTCTTCTCGTGTGTCTTGGACCCTACACGTTGCCCGATCTGACTCTTCTTAACCACATTTTCGTAAGCCTTCTCACAGACCTTGCAGAAGAGGGTATTCCCGTATTCCCATCGGCCAAGAACTTGAAGGTTTTGGTGCCATCTTTGGAATTAAATTCCTCAATGCACTTTTCTTTGGTGGACGAAGATGCCATATTCACGACAATCACGTTGAAAGAAGAAGTGAGTGAAATCAACAAACAAAACCAGTTGATCTCCGTCCACAGGAAAGACAGGTTACACAGATATTACAGAGTTTTTTGTGCAGTAAAATCAGTGTTCACATTTTACCTGGGTAAAACCTATTTAACCCAACCCAGTGGATAAAACCTGTGTTTTTGGTATATACTTTTCCCCTGCCTATTTTCCCCAGGGTTTTTCCCCAGGTTTTACCCAGTGATATAAAAGATAAAGCACTTATTTGTAGCCCTGTCAGCTGTCAGAGTCCTGTCCCAGAGCCACAAGTGTCTCGGTGGTGTTAAATAAATGCTGAGTGAAACACAGCTCCTGTTTTTGTCTAGTTCTTTACAGTGACTTTTATTAAATGTCTTACTTCCTGATTACAGAGTTAATTTCTTACAGTCGCCAAAAAGGCACTTTTATGTTTTATGTGATCACATAAAAATCCCATGTCTACTTATAACTTTTTGACAGTGACACCATGCTCATACCTGATGCAAAGATGATAAATTTGTCACCAAAACAATGCCATTTTATTAATAAAAGAAACATTAACAGAAATTATAGCTATAGCATCAATAAATGTAGGCATTCTTCACAATGAAAAATAAAAAATCTCTCTCTTCCATCATATAATCATATATAATTTAAGCAACAAGTAACAGCAGGCAAACATCGCCCAAGCATTGCTAAATATGCCCAGGTTTGCCTATTAGCTTCAGTAGCTAATCACCTGAAATGTTCTCTTCTTGAGCACCTTTCTCCCTGGAAAAATTCTGCTGTGCCTTTATCTGTGTTCTGCTTTTGCCACATCTGATCTTTCCAACCATCCTCAATTGCTGCAAGAGCAGTTTGCATGACTCATAGCTTTCATTCCTTGCTCCTGGATGTGGTCAACAAAACCTGGAGCATACAATCCAGACACTTTATTCCTACCCAGTGGCATCCCAATAGAAATAAAAACATATGTACCTAGCTGGATAGAGTAGCTATTTAGCAATCAGCCAGTTCCAAGAAATAGGTAAGTGAGTGGTCCTGTATCATTATGGCTCATCAGCACAACTATGACAGCAATCTAACCAGGAACGAATGGTAAGACTGCTTATCTAGCAATGCAATAAATTTACCCCCCAAAAAAGAAACAAGAAGCTCGTTAGTTGCATGGCAACAAGAAACTGTCAGGAAATGTTCCAAAAAATCTGTAGTCATCAATATTATGAGTGACATAAGTGTGCTGATAATTGGTGCAAACAGCAGTGCTGATAATTGAGCAATGCAGGCAATTGGTAGCTTACTCTATGGTACTTGTTTACCTGTTATACCCAAACTTCACAAATTCTACCCTGTCATTTATTTGATTAACATTGCTTTTCACTGTTCTACTTTTTAGATGAAGTACACACTGAAGATTTACAATAATGACATTTGATGGTGATGATGAAACTGTAAGCAGTGATGATGGCAAATTTGCTCCAATCAGGAACAATCAGATTCAGATGACAGTGTGGATGAAACAAATGGTAAATATAGTTACTTTGAAGATGATGTGGGCAGTAATTTTTAGGAATTCCAGATAAAGGATTCCCAAGTCAAACTAATATGCATAGAAAGTAGGGTCTTCTGATTTTCTACGTAGATAACACCTTCATTTTAGTACAGTACACCCTACAATTAAGGACCACTACATTCCAATTAAGTACCAGAAAATGAATTACCTGACTGGTTCAACCGCTATGTTTAACATTATCCAACTCTCTCCAACTAAAGACCACTCCAACAAAGGACTAGTTTTGGTTCTGATCCATATTTTAAAAAATTTACTCTACAAAATCTACTTAAAATTAGACCCAAATAATCTTTAACCTTCTTGTTATTCATTTTCACTGGTTTGAATGTTTAGTAAGTGAGGATGTGATCTATTGTTTCCAGCGCCACCACTTTCATGCCACCGACAGACAAGAATCGTCTTTCTTGTCCAAAGGAGTAAGAAAGTGGCAGGACTGTTATAAGAGTACACCTGCCAACATCGTAATTAAGCAAAGGAGTGAACGTTATTTGAGAGCTCAGATTTTAGCAACATTAAGTTGTAGTGGTTTAGGGTGTGTGTTGATTAACCGCATCCTATTCAGTGCACTTAATTATGTAGTCACTATTGAACTTTGGTGAATACTTTTCACTTTGGAACTTGTCATTTTTTAGAATCCAATTGGAATAATATTGGCAACCTTTAAGTGTATAAGTTAACTAGCTATATCTACAAGCATGAACAGTGTTCAGGAACTCGAATACTACAATTGGCGATGAGGATTAAAATGATGGCAGCCTCTCTAGGAAAATAGATGAATTTGACGCATATGTGGAAACAAATACCACTTACCGAGTAAGAATGGAGTTACCGTTAACGACATTGCAGATCAAAGAAACCAACTGTCCTATTCAGTTGTATCGGTGGCAAGACCTACGGAGTCTTGAAGAATCTTTTCAGACCAGTAAAACCAGCCACAAAGGACATTACTGAACTAAGGCTTTTGTGTCACACTACGATCCAAAGCCCTCTGTCATCGCTGAGAGATGTAATTTTCACAAACACCAAGAGTAATCAGGAGAATCCGTAGCAGACTTATCACAGAACTCCAGAGGCTGGCTATTTTCTCTGAATTTGAAGCTCACCTGGAGGGTGCACTGAGAAACTAGTTTGTGGAAAATGAAGCCATACTTATGAGTATCAATTAACTCTCAAGAAAGCAGTGGATCTTGCAGTGTCTATAGTGGCACCAGGGTGTGGTCCAGGAGGAACACGGCCCCCCCCCCCCCCCCCCCCCTCAATTGGGGAGGCATGCACCCCACATTTGAGACCAGTCTCATCAGAGAAAAGCAATATTATTCCCAATGGAATGAGCCGATTTTATTAAGAGAGTTCAGTTTTTGTAGGATTGCGGCTACTTTCTTGGTCAAAAATCATGTCTAATATGGCTCAGAAAGCTCAAAATACCACCGGAGCAGCCCTACAAGTACCCTTCCAGACTCATCCCACCAATACCTTTTGGAGCCTCTATAAGGGGTGTACGGACTCCATGTCAGGGCACTGCTAGTGCTACCCTTTCCTAGAGGTGTTCCTTTTGCTGCTAGAGGATCCATAGGAGAAGAGTTGGACAGGCTTGAGTAGTGTCATATTCGGAATGGACAGCACCAATCATTGTAGTACCCAAGAAAGATGGAAGATTCAGGATTTGCAAGAATTATAAAATGATTGTAAACTCTGTCCTCGAAATTGACCAACATCCTTTACCAAAGCCAGAGGAGCTATTCAACCTTAGGTCGATATTTGGGGCACACTATAGACAAGCAAGGTCTCCATGCGACATCTGACAAGGTGGATGATGTTGTGAATGTTCCCTAACCCAAGGATGTCTCAGAATTACGAGCCTTTCTGGCCTTACAGAATAGTTTTTGCCTGCTCTAGCTGGTCTTTACCCTCTGAATGGCATACTCAGGAAGCATGCAAGTTTGGAAATGGGATAATGCCTGTGAAAGAGCATTCGATTGGGTTAAACAAGCATTGAGTTTAGTGCAGGTCCTGGTTCATTATAATACAGAATTACCCTTTTATTTGGCAGCTGAGGTGCAGTCCTGTCACTAGAACCACTCCCTGTTCATTGTTTCCTAGGTCAATATGTCAGGACTCGGCTAATCAGCTAGGGCAGTTGGAGTTTAAAGTGGTTGAGAAAGTGTCTGTCCAGAAGTAACAGCATGACTGGCGAACGAAAATTCGAAAATTTCATGTTGGCCAAGAACTCACCGTATGCAATTTATGCCATGGTACAAAGTACGTACCTGGAGTGACTGTGGAGAGACAAGGACCTTTCAGTTATGTGGTCTCAGTCCATCATGGCACCATCTGGCATAGGCATGTTGATCCACCTCAAACCATTGAAGCCAAATCCCAATGAAGACAGATCTCCAGACGATTCTGTGGAACCCAACTTACCTGCTGATGATGAAGATTTTATTATTCCTGAAGCTGAAATTCAAGTACCGACCATTGTTGGAATGCCTCCAACTACTACCACTACCTAGAACATACCCAACAAACTCGAAAACTACCCGTGTGGTATGGACCCATTGTGACACACTGACTCATAATTGTGCTGCATAGTTCTGTAGTCATTTATTCATTTTTGTGTACCATCCACCTTTTAATCTTAGTGGGGAGAAAAGTAGTGTTTTTTTTTGTGTGCGTTAATTAACCTCCTCCTTTCAGTACACTTTAATTACTATTGTACCTTGGTTTGTTGCTTCTCACTTTGGAACCTGTCAGAATCTATTTGGAATAAAAATGTTGCAGCCTTAATTGAGTGTACAACCTAACTAGCTATATGTAAAAGGATGCACAGTGTTTGGGAACTCGAACACTACATTCTGTAAGTCAACAACTGTCTTCTCAATATCTCAAACTTGTCACAGAAAACAGACATTAACTTAAAAACTGCAGTTAAAATGTTTTGTTGAGTGCACAAAGGTAGATCAGCCAAAGAGAAACAGGGAAGCACCAACAAGATCATGTGGACAAGAAAAGGTTAGATTTTAAACAACTCCAAAGCAGCATCAGACCAGCCAGTCCAAGACAAATCATCTTAGCCAAGCCATCTAATTCACACCCATCAGGGTGAACTTGACATCATCCATAATGATACGGCTTTAGAGGAGCTATTCAACGAGGCAGAGACAGTTGCTACAGAGCTGAACATAATTGAAAGCTGTAATGCTCGTCCTAGAATATAATGTGCTTCACCTTCAAGATTGACATGAGGTTTTCATGTATATATGAGGAGGAAGATGCTGCAGATAAGCTGACTGAGCACAGAAAAAGTGCTTTTGACACCGTTAACAATGTTGAAAGGTGAGCTTGATTGATGTTCTGGAGGCAAGAACATGGACTTGATAGCAATAGTAGCTGCGATAGACCCATCATTGAGTAAGTTGTTGGATGAATGGAGCATCATTAAGTTTGTTGTTGACAGCCAATATTTGAACTTAATTTCCTCAAGCTCCATCTTAAAAGGCAGAAACAACAGCACAAACCACAGAGGACATGTTACCAAATTGAGAGGTGCCTTTTACGAGTTGCACAAGCTTACATCAATTGCTGCCACATTACCAATTTCTACAGCATACTGTGAGAGAAATTTTTACAATATCAGAGTTAAGATCTACTACGAAATGGCAGAGGCTAGACAGGCTGTGATGGTTCTTGGGATTCAAAGGGAGGGGGGGGGAGGGGTAACTTGATATGGATGAAGTTATGGACAACTTTAAGTCATGATACCTTAAATGCAGAAGAGCCTTGTAGAACCACTGATAAGGGAATAGTTAAACTAATATTTTCCACAGAATTTGTGAAAGTTGATGTTCTTTATCAAAATGAGTGATCTGCAATCATTCTATCTATAGTTAGAAATCTGCATAATACTTGTGCATGAGTCATCCTTGATTTTGATAATTTTTCATGGTGGAACTCGGAGTCAGGGGGAAAGTGGACCGACCACAAAGGTTTTTCAAATTTTGAAATTCATAACTTGCTCCAAAATTGTGTCTACTATGGCTCAGAAAGCTACAAATACTGCTGGGGAGCTTCTCCAGCAGGCTTCATCCCCTAATTGGGAGCCTATGGAACCCGTGTCAGGATGGCGCTAGTGCGTCCCTGGCCTCGTCCGGCTTTGGCTGGATTTGCCAAACTGTCAGAGCCTCCCCTCTAAATCGTTATTCCAATTGCAACACAAAAAGAGGTTGAAAACCAGCAATGTTATATATACCATAGATAATCCACTGGACAATCAGAAAAAAAAGGAACCTACCCAACCCATAGGCCACTGCTGTGCACTTTGTAAATTAATCAAATGCATGCCAAAACAAATCTGACATTTATTTGACAGAGCATATGATCATTAAATAGGGAAACACACATAAGGAGCTGGAGATGAAAATACATTTTGCGTCGCTGGAAAGGTAATTAGCTACTGGTATATACCTACTTGTATTCGCTAGTCAGAGCCAACTTTAGTGCTTAGAAAGCGCGCATAGCTAGAGAAGTGGTGAAGCTATGACAGGACAATAATATTTTACTCGCCAACATAGTAGCGAAGGTGTTTCCAGCACACACTGCACTACTATCTCGGGAGAAATTTCTTGTCTGGCACCCAGAGTCTGGCACCCAGAAAGTAACAAACGTGCTTTTGCGCTAAAACTCGGGTATGAAATGAAAAGTGTGTACGTGTGTTTTGATAAGTCCCTGCTTGAAAAGAAACGGTCTGTTGTGGGCTAGTGTCAACAGCCCAACTGGTTATATATGTGACCAGTCACAAGAATTGGCCGCATAGGTATTTTCTGATAATTTTGGGTTATAGTAGTTTTAGGTACCCTAAAGCATACTTTTTCACATGAAAGTTGAATAATTTTTTTAGAGAATACATCACAAGAAAATGACACTTTAATATAGGTAGTTTAAGGTGGGTGTTTATTAGAAACATATCAATGCTGTTTTAATGCTACAGTGTACTTGATTCTTACTTATGTTCTTGAAGTAGTTTAGGACATGTTATAATAGCCCCACTAGACTTGTAATGTCCTTGTTCCTTAAAGTAACTGCAAGCTCTTGGTCGCTTTGGAGCAGATACAGTTGATGCGTGTTCATCCAATCGTTTCTGGGAGTCTGTAGTATTAGATGAAGAGGACTGTTCAGGGGTTGTAGACTGAATGTGCTTGACAGGTTTTGGCACTGTAGGCTTGGGGCAAGTGAGATCCTTTGCTAATCTTGATCCACAAAACTGCCGAATTTGTTCCTACAAATACCATTGACGTGCTGCATCAAGTTCTGGTGGAATGATCTCCTCTGGTAGTTCATCACACTGCATCCTAGTTTTGAAAAGATGAAATGTTACTTCTGGTGAATTATCATATAGCTTAGTATTAAAAAATCCTGCTGGATAGCCTCTCTCCACACGAAAGTGATGGTAGGAAGTGATGTTTGGTAAATTTTTGTACAAATGGCTGAGGAAAGCACTCCAATCATACCAGGTGACAAGTTTTTTCCCGCCATGATCACATATAAGTTGGGATTTGTTGCTACCATGTACAGTTGATGACTGTACAATACCTCCTAAGGTGGATACTTGAGAGTGTTTGTATTTTCTTTTTAAAAGACCAAAATAGCGATGGCATGTCCTACAAGCATAAAGGACAAAGAAATCTTGTCATTTTTGCATGTAACAACTCGCCAACAAAAGTAATGAATAACTGCATTATCCTTACTCTGGCCTATGCAATTATCTGCTTGAAGATAAATCTCCTTCCCTGTAATTGAACGATGAACAAGAAAGTCGTGTATTAAACTGATTATTGCATTGGCACCTTTTCCAATAAAGTAATCTCGTCAATTAAATAGTTAACTTGAAAATAGAGCTGACTTGAATGCAACTCCAAACAAATTGCATTTCCGGGCCATTTCCGGGCAGTTTTGAAGAAGAGGGGTCCAGGTTAAAGCATTACATGGGTCGTGCACCTGCTGACTGTGCTTAATCAAATGAAAAATGCATAGCCCGCTTATACTCAGTGTTGTGTAAAGATGGTGTTGAATCACACATCATGAACTGCACTTGCTATTCACGCTAAAACTTCACTACAGTAGTAGCTAGAAGTCTGAAACTTGCACATTGAGGTAGAGTAGAAAAAATTCTTTCTTCTGATAATTCGAATATGATATTTTGAACTGAGCAATAGGACCAGGAAGGAAAATTGAATAGGCATTGCCACTTGCCTACAACAATATCATGCCCAATATTATATATAATAGTGGTCATCTTTATATCAGCTTGGATGCGAGGACAAAGGACAACAGCCTTTGTTAAATTGATGATTCTTTTGCAGCTCCTGCAACTAAGGATCGAGTATGAATGATTTTCCTTTTTATCCTGGCTCAAGGACCATTGGCATATATAGATGACACACCTGCACCTCTCTCTATGCGGCAGTGGATATCAGATGGAATTTTATGCAACACTATATACTGGTTTAGAGATACAAGTGAACTCCAACTTCACCAGTATCTCACAAACTGCTACTAGATTGGTTCAACTTCAAAAGGCAGCAACAGGCCTCCATGTTAAACTAGATGAACTAAACTGAATGAGAGTATATAAAATTTGATGCCAGGCTTGTTTTTAAATCGGGCTTGACACTGCTTACAATGGTCAAAGATAAATTGGACAATACCACGAACAGGGTTGGATCCATATACTGAGAAATAGTTCCACATGGACTTGGCAGATAAAGAAAAGTGACATGACAAGTGTAGAGCTAAAAAAGATATTTGAAGAATTCTGCAGGGACTGCTATGGAGGTTATGGCAGTGACAGTTCTCACGGATGTGCCAAGAGCAAGACCATAACAATGGCAAAAGGAGCAAAGATAGTGAGAATACTGAAAGGAAGTCTTAGAGAATCAGACTCACCACAATTTAGGAACTGGATAAAACAGAGAGGTTTTCAGCTCGTGTCACAATCATCACTTGGACTCAATGATGTACTCTGTCTCCCTTCAAGGAAGGAGGTTTGTGAATACTTTACTCTCAATAACTATTTTTCTTTATAGGACAAGAAAGTGATATTGTATGCGAGAACACCATTGTCATTCTAATTTATCAATTAGAATCCAAATGATCCTACAATTCTATCCAAATGGAGAAGAGTAGCGTACGTGGAAGATTTCTTCACAATCTTACAAGAAGTTCACTTTAAAAGCAGAAAGGGCATATTTGTGAAAAGAAGACTGCAGAGGAGGTATGAGCTCAACTTAGCAACTGTTACACCAGTTTGATTTGTATAACGATATCAGTGAAACCAAGAGCAGTCTATTCCTTTTATTGATGCTACATATCTATATATAAGATGTATGACTGCTTGCCACGAGCTGCATGCAGCAAGTTTGTGCAGCTGTGCTTAGTCTGCCATTCTCATAAGCCACAGACCACACGTGGACCACTCAAGCCAATATTGTCATCAGGATTTATGACCAGAGGGTAGGTATGTGAATCCCTACTACATAATTAAAAAAATCCCATTCACTTGATTAATTGCTATATTTACCACAGATTTATTTAATTGACATGAGGCATCGGCCAGATGGGATGTACAAATGGATTGGGCACTACATGGATCATTGGTCCAAATTCCATGTCTTGTTTCCTCTGTCAAGAAAATCTGCTGCAGAAGTAGGCCTTAATCTACAAAACACTAAGGATAGATGTAGGAGCTGCAAAAGAATCATCACTTCAACAAAGGCTGTTGTCCTTTGTCCTTGCATCCAAGCTGATATAAAGATGACCACTATTATAAAGAATATTGGGCATGTGGGCAAGTGGCAATGCCTATAAAATTTTATGTTGTCTGAGCCTTCCCGACAGAGGCAGTTTCCACTCCGTCTTCCTTCCTGTGTATGTGGCAGTCCAGAAAGGGCAACGACCCAGCCACTTCAAGCTCAATGGTAAACTTTATGGATGGCCTGATGTTGTTCATATGATCCAACAACTCCTGCTCACTTCCCTTCTTCACAATGCAGAAGGTATCATCCACGTATCTCTTCCAAACCCTTGGCTTCAGTGGGGCAGTTGTGAGTGCAAATTCCTCACAGAATTCCATATAAAAGTTGGCTACCACTGCAGACACTGGAGAGCCCATTGCGGCACCCTCTTTCTGCTCATAGTATTTTTCTTGATACCTGAAATAGGTGGATTTCAGCACAATTCCAACAGTTAAAAAATCATGTCAGCTCCTAGTGTAGTTCTCTCACTCAAGCTCTCAAACATTTCAAAAATTACTTGAACAGCATCATCTATGGGAACATTGGTAAAAAGAGAAGACACATCAAAACTGACAAGACACTCTCATTCTGTGCCAAACATTCATCCTGAATACACTTTATAAATTGCCAAGAATCCTTGACATATGGACTTGTATTTCCTGCTAGAGGTGATATCAAATATGCTATGAACTTGGAAAGATTATATGACGGTGCACATATACAAGACACAATAGGCCTAAGGGGAACCTCAGGTTTATGTATCTTAGTTAGGGAGCCCCTAAATCAGTGGTGGTCTACTTCCAGTGGCCCTAATTTCTATTGTATAATGCAGTTGTTATTTCTCCCGTCTTCTCCATATTCTTTGACACACGATTCACCTTGTTTTCCTGTGCCTTGGTAGGCTCCTTCTTCAGTATGGTTTCCAGAGCAGAGAAGACCCACAGAAAATCCAAGCAGTAACATGAAAAGAAGCTGGAGACACTTTTGGAGAGAAGGAGATCGAGAGAAGTGAAGTTTCAACACCAAGACTAAGACTTGAACAGATGGGTTGTAAATCTGACAGAAAGGAACCTTTCTCCAGCTCAGGAAGATGTGCTTGCTTTGGGTCTTAACTCTGTCCCTGCTCCAAAGAGTCTACCTCTGATGGTACCACAGCTGCAGTGGAAGAGATAGCCAGTATCCTGGGATGATAACAAGGTGCATGAGCTTCTAGGAGAATTTGTGAAATTTTGATAAGAGCAAGAAAACTGAGGTACAACCTGATGAAAGAACAGAGAAAGGGCCTTAGAGAACTGAGGAAGATGGAAGAGCTCATAGTCTTACCAGCCGACAAAGGGAAGACAACAGTTCTGATGACAAACGAAGGGTGCATTTCAAAACTGATGGCAAAGAGAGAGAAACAGAACAAATAGTAACAACAGAAAATATGTAGGGGGAAAAGTGTTTTGGAACAAGTTTTGGATCACTGGCAGACACCACAACATTATTTTCTATTTTCCCTTGAACCGTTTCAGGATTTCAAAAGGTAAAGGGTCATCAAGTGGTGTAGTTTACGTGTTTACATTTGCTTTTTGACAAGTCTACAAGTTAATGCAATATCTCTTAAATGTCCTCAACTCTGAAAATACATGAAGTATATACCTACTCTTTTCAGGTATTTAACACTGTTATAAGACTTCCACTTACCGAAATGCAATCCAATGTCATAACTATGCATGTATTATTAAATTCTAATTGCTGGTAACAACAAGTATGTCTCTACTACTATAACTAGGATCAGTAATGTGTGTTTATGTTTTAAGAAATTGTATCTCTTCGTTGCTGCTAAAGAGTGCAGTTCACGAACAAGTGCAAAGTTCATCAGTGTAACTTCGGCATTATCCTCTCTGGCTTTCTTAATGTCTGCCACCGTGATTTTGCCAATTGTTGCTACAGTTAACAAAATACTTTTACTTTCTTTGTCTTGATCTTCTTCAAAATTTCCAGCTTCTCTTCGATGGAGAGCATAACTCGTTTATTTACTATCGTTGAAAAACGTTCACAGTGAAGAAAATAGTGTGCAAAGGAGAGGGAGCAATTGCAGCAGCAGCAATTTCAGTGTTTGTGCATGAGCATGTGTGATGATTCTTACCTAGTTGGATATTCACTGGTTTACTAGTACTGCGGTACTTTTACCATGACCACTGAATGACCCTTTACCTTTCAAAGCTGTGAACATACAAGCAGTATTGTGTACTTAATTTATTTTACACTAACTGTTAAAGCTCAACTCGTAAACCAGACTCGATTACCACATGTGTGGTTTGGAGTAACATTTCTAGCCTCTATAGATGCTGCTAACAAAATTAGACAAAGGGATCTGTGTGGTTGGAAGCCAATTCAGTAGCTACGTAATGGAGGGTTGCTCCCCCAAGACATAATCCCGGCATCATATTTTCATGATGGCATCTTCAGATCAGTACTGATGGCTTCAGCTGGGGCTAAGACCATGCCAGTAGCTAGAGCTATGACAATGGCTAGAGCAACTCACTCTGACAATGTTTGTGATACCATCATGATGGTGTATTTTTGTTACACTAGGGAACAAGCATCATCTCGCATGGATTAGGAAGATCAGATGACTGCAGCCCAAGTTGAAGTCTGGAACAAGCCTGGTCTTGCATGGGTTGAGAAAATCTGGTGATGGGTTAGCCAGCTTTTAATCAGCAACAAACCTCGTATCATGTGGGCTGGGAACATCTGGTGATTGCAGCCAGGTTGTAGTCTGGAACAAGCCTGGTCTTGCATGGGCCAGAAATATCTGATGACTACAGCCAAGTTTTTGTGAGCCAGTTTTGGAATCATGACACCACATTTGATTGGTCAGGAGAATGATGGGCTTCCCCATACAGTGTAGTAGGCTCAAGACAACATTGAGTAATAATCACCAGACAGGATTTTCCCATCAGTACTTGGTCCCTGCTAATATGCTGCTGATAAATACAGCCACAGAATATGTGTAAGATTTCTTATAGACACTTCACAAATTACAGACACGCATTAGTGACTGTGACATTTATTTATTTCACACCATGGAAGAGAATAACCAACTCATCCAGTGTTTGATAATTATGGTGAATCAACTTTTCAAGTGGCTGCTAGTGGCTCATGGACAGGTGGTAGGTCACTGCTGATCATTAGCATTAACACTTACATTCTTACATTATATGCTCGAAGCCTTTCTTGATCAGTATTTAGTTGCACCTGACCATGGAGGATCAGGAATATGCATTGCCAGCTGTAGTATTAGGGCTCTCCCTAGCTTTTGAGTGGTAGTCATCAGTGGCGGGTCCAGCACTCCCCCCCCCCCCCCCTCTCCAATTCTTTTCATTGTAGTTTGGGGGAACATCTCTGCTCTAACAAGACATATGCCAGTTATGTTGAAACCTGCACCACAGGTCAAGTTCAGGTTAACAACAAACCTCCAAACCATCAAGTGTTGACAAACCACACACCAAACCACATTATGCTGTTCTCTATATGTGACTTGTCTTTAGCTACCATGTCTAGTAAAAGAATTAAGTTAGTAAGGCCAGCTAGACATTCTTCCTGTTCTTTGTTAGATGTGACACTTCATCCTGTACAGTAATAAGTTTGAACATAAAAAATGCTTGTGGTTTCCGATATACTTTCGCATTCTGACCACCTAGGCAATGGCGAAGCATTACTATTACCTTAACCCATTTGTCATAATATTGTAACAAAACATTGTTGTTGTTTTTACACATGGGATGTATATATGCGAAATGTTGGAGCACCATTACATACTACTGGTCTGTTATTTCTAAGCATATATTTACATATACTAGCTTCTAACACAAATTCATGTTATTACTTAAAATTATTTTGGAGTGTTGTACAGACTTCCCACGATAATCAATGCAATTGTAGTGCCTTGTTTTCACAAGCATATCAACAAAACACAACTCCTAAATGATACTGCAGGATTTTTATAAATGGACTTACAGAAAAAAATCATGAACTGATCAACTCGCACATGAGCATTAGTAGTAAAGACGATTAGTAGTGCAGCCAATAAGTCAAGAAGTTATTTACCAGCACACGAGCTGGAGTAGAGAGAATTAGTAGCATAGCTGGTAGATGTGAGTCACTACAAACAGAGAATGCTTGAATGCTAAATTTGTGCCTCACTAAATAAGTGATTTGGGTCGGTGTATGCATATGCAAAGAGCTTATGTACAGTGCATGTGGGGAAAATCAAGTCACATGTTTTGCAGGTTCAGATCCAACAACTATTATGGCAACATTTGATTCGGACCCCATTAGTGCTGGTATGACAATATGATTGCCACTTTGGGTTGGTGAGTTTGAATACATTTTCAGACAATATGATACATACTTAAGTAAAGCTTGTAGTATGTGTTCTGCCTAAATTAGGTAATGCTGAGTTCATGCCTGGCAACCTACTTAATCATTATTCGGAATACTAAGCAATATAAGAGTGAAACCTAACAGTGTAGCAGGCCATATATTGAGAAATTAGCTAGTGCTGCTGCAGAGTGAATCATGCCTAAAAGACAAGCCTCCTTGTTAAGTTTTTGTCAAAGTACAACTAAGAGACAAAGGGAGTCTGAGGAGAAGGCTGATGATCAAGCCCAAGGATCTGATAGCCAAGATGTACAGGTTGAAGAAAACCCAGAAGAATCTGAACAGGTACGTCTGTCATAATCCATCACATGATAACAACATTAAGCCTCTCAATTTTTATGTGGCATCTCAGCCTCTGATGTCAGAGAATCCTTATTAAACAATCATATATTGACAGACCCTGTTGTTGTAGTTGTTTTTGCAAAATTAGACTTTGACTCAAGCTACAAGTACTTTTGATATCTCTCAGGAGCAGCAACAAGAAGCCAGTAGAATATCCCTGACTCTGGATACCATTTCCTCAAGTTACCTACCAGCCAATCAACATCAAATACCCTAAAAGCAAGATGGGTCATCAACGAGCATTCCAACCAGCCTGATACTCACAATTTTCATGGCTGCATTATCTTCCAATTTCAGACACTATTATTTGCCACACTTGTGGCACAGCCAATTTGAAGGGACTGCTTAAGCTGGGAATACGATCAGACAGGGATGCAAGCCTACATTGGACAAAAGTAACTCAAGCTGCTGTGAAGTTGGAACTAAAAGAGCCTTCACTTCCACGTCACCATAAGATGCCATCAAGGTATAGTTAGGGTAATGCTCAACATGAGCACCATACCAATGTAGAGAACTTTTACCGCCAAATCTATTTTGAGGCTGTGGACACTGTAGCTAGCTGCATTGAAGAGCGTTTTAATCAGAAGGACTACACCACATATGCAACCTGTGAGAAGGTCCTAGTGAAAGGAACATTGGGGGAGGATGTTTCACAAAATGTGATAGGATCTGACAAAAGGGGTTTTATGTAGAGAAAAATGTTTTTGTGGTATGACCAAAATAAGCTCAAGGTTATAATTTGACTATTTTTCTTTTTTTGTATTACAGGCTTTCCTTTACATTTATGTGAAGTCTGAAGGCTCCTGCTTGCTTCTTTGTAGGCAAGCATGGGATTAGAAGATTGGTATATACCACCTAGCCATGATCCACTAGCGGCCACTTCAAAAATTGAATCAACTTTTGAAGTGGCCGCTAGTGGATCATGGCAAGGTGGTAGGTCACTGCAGATCATTAGCATTAACACTTACATTCTTACCTTATGTGCTCGAAGCCTTGCTTGATCAGTATGTTTGCACCAGACCATGTGGAGAATCATGAATGTGCATTGTCAGCTGTAGAATTAGGGCTCTCCCTAGCTTTTGAGTCAGTGGCAGATCCAGCCCCACCTCCCTCCAATTCTTTTCATTGTATATCTCATCTGCTCTAACAAAACATATGCCAGCTAACACTACAGGTCAAGTTCAGGTGTTAACAAACCACCAAGCTGCCAAACCTACAAACCATCAAGTGTTGACAGACCACACACCAAACCACATTATGCAAATCCAGCTGCTGACTACATGTGACTTGCTAGTAAAAGTGCTAAGTTAGTAAGGCCAGCTCTACCAGGAAAATCCGGAGCATCTTCTTCCCTCCGAGTTCCTCCAGGTAAATTAATTCTTAGTTACTTTGTAAGTAATACATCTTTGTTAATATTATACCGTCCTGCCACTGATGATCACACTACTCCAGACTCAGACACCTTTAACAAGGATATGAGCATCGATTCTGATTCAGCCTCAGATGAACTAGAACTCGAGCGTGCTCCTAAAAATGGCCCTGGGTATATTGGCAGTAGCATTAGTAATGTGTCCATGTAACTGAAGAGATACAGAGTGACTATGAAATTTAATGCTCTATGGATCCTGTATTTAATTCAGGTGATTTTGGTCTCGTGGTACAGTTGCAATCTAAGCGAGGGCTGACAGATGATGAATGTTTTTCTTCTTAAGGACCTCTTTGTCCGTAATCAAAACTATAATTTTCCAGTTCATAAGTTTGGTAACCATAATAGACGATTTCAGATCAATTGACTTGAAGAATATAATGGTCTTGCTTACTGTAAATGTAGGGGGGACTGTAAATTATATGTGCTATTTTCATACTGTGAGCAAGATCTTAGTGTCTTAGTTAAGCGACCTCTTATAAACTTGAAGAAAGCAAAAGAAAAGCTTAGTGAACATTTTGGCTTACGAGGTCGAGAATCTCATCAAGCTGCTGCCCTAGCTTTCTGTGCTATACAATAAAATTAGGTTGTAGGTATAGATCGGCAGATCAATTCTAGATGTGCTAAACTAATAGCTGAGAACAAAATGACAGCTACGGTTATCTTGTGTGGTAAGCAGCAACTTGCTTTTAGAGGTCACCGTGATGATGGTCTTGTTAAATGACAGCTCTACCAATAAGGGTAACTTTCAAGCCCTGCTAAAGTTTCAAGTAGATGCTGGTGACAATGTAATGAAAGAGTATTTGGAAACTACCAGCCATAATGCTACTTATAATGCAAGGAAACACAAAATCAGATGTGGAGATATCATACAAAACCAGCTTTTGCAAAATGCAAGGTACATTACAGTCATTTAAGATGAGGCAACTGACTCTGCCAATGATGAGCAACTGTTCGATACTTAGACAAGGGCAAGCCAGAAGAGAAGGTTTTGGGTTTTCATGAATGTCTTTCTGGTGTTACTAGTGAGGCTATTGCTCAATTGACTGATTGGCAGTTGCACCCACATTTATTTTGGGATCAAGGATTTGATGGAGCTGGTGCAATGGCAGGCAGACATAGAGCACTAGAGAGCGACGAAGGTTTTAAAAAAAACATGTTTTATAAGTATGAAAGGTGGGACTAAATTATGGAATATAAAAACCTTTCGGTTACCACTTTGGATATTTGTATGAAATTGATATTAGATAGATCTCTCTGTGTGCCTGCTTTTCATATAAAAAATCATGGATATTACTGTGGCAAAGTTACATGCAGCCTAAATATGAGTGTTTGTAGTTGTGGTTCCTGATTGGAAAGTGCTATTGCGATTGTTATCAGTGGCTAGAGGAAGCTCTCCTCTCTACTACATGAATGCATTCATTGATGAAGTAAGCGCATAAAAATAAAATTTTCCGTCGGAAGAAAATAATTTTCAGTGCGCACGCTTGCCTACTCCAGTTTTAGCAAACACTTATTTTTTTGGCATCGAAAGAGAGCACACAGAGATATATATATATATCTTTTGGGGCTATTTCATAAAGTAAAGTGTGTAAAATCTAAGCTCCAAAGTGGTGTAACCTCAAGGAGTGTGTATTTGTAATTAATAATTTAGTGTCCCCTTCATATGAACATAGGTCAATTAGATTTTCAAAAATCACTTCAGCATTCTCTAGTGCTGCATTGCTCTAGCAATCATAGTTGTTATTTCATGACTTTAAGCTAGAAAGTAGCATTCATAACCGAATTTGTGGAGCGATTTCACCACACATTCCAACCAGCACTTTAAAAAAACACGTTTATAGCAAAACTAAATTACCACATTACCACTACAAAGCATACTAAATGAGCTATATTTTGGGGTAGAATCAGGCCTATAGCATGAATATATGCAAAGTACTTTATAACCACCTGGTCAGACATGGCCAGACTGTTTCCCCCCCTTCATGAAATAAAATGTCTTTTTGAAGTCCCAACTAGTCGCCTGTGGACAGTATTATGACAGTCTGATAGCTTGACCTAGACAATACCAATTATTCTGTAATCACAGTTTTCTCATGCTAACTACATTTCCAAGTCGAGAAGTGTGTGTCAGAATACAAGCATTATTGTTCCGGTGACAGTGGAAGTATAATGTCCCATGCAAAAAAAAAAATTTTTTTAGAGCATCAAGGAATGTGCATAATTAACTTATATGTACAGGAGAGCAGCAACACCTTCAGTAGTTGCCAGGCAATGAGAATACGAGAGAGCCTTTTGTCACTTTAATTAATAACTAAAAGATGGGGCATGGTCCAAACATACAGGAAAGAGGAGGAGGGAATCATGGTCTACAATGGGCATCAAAAAGCTTGTTACCACTCTAGAGATGCATGTTATTATTTTTGCTATGCTAAACATTATTAACTTGCCAATATAATATATACCATATCTTGCATGCATTTAAAATCTCAAGTTTGCCTTCCATTTCCTGACTTTCCAATTCTTTGTAGGATGACTCTTATACATCACTTGGCTGGTTTAGCTCCGGCAGTATTGCTGGGAAATGTAGCTACCTAGCAACACTAATGAATAATGAACAAGCTGGTGTCCCAGTATACTTGAGGCCATTATTGGATGATACAATTTTTTTGCCATTTTAGGACTCATTGGATTTCGCAGGTTTATTTTAGAAATTATCAGTTCCTAGCACATATTGCCATGGACACAGAACACAGGGAAGGTCTAGAAATTATTCCTATCTTTACCAAGGTCGTCAGTAGGCAGTAGTGCAAGGGCCACACCAGCTTTAATAATTATTATATCTTTTACTGTCATGAACTTGCATGAACTTGAAAAGTATACCAAGCACACACTGAGGAATAATTCTTAAAAACCTATAAAAATATAAATGATAATTAAAATTTTACCACTTGCTACTTAGCTAACAAAATTAGGAAATATTAAACCTTGGCCACACCCCAAGCCAACACTTAAAATAAGCACATTTGATTACATAAAAAATGGACATTTATAAAAATGTGGACATCTATTTGTACTAATTGAACTTCATGTAATGCCAAAATAAACAGAAGAAAATCTCAAAATTTGCACATTTACATACAAATAATGTATACACACACAGCACCATATGAAATGAATAATAATAATGATGCAGAATTATCAATAACTATATAGAGAGCTGATCATCATATTGAGCTGCTGTTATTTGGGGGCTGATGTAATCTCATCATAATGAGTACATAAGGATGAAGTTGATACATTTGTGTACGACTGACGAAGGGAAGCTTCCATCTTGATTCTGCAGTTACGGACTGGAGGGGAAACTCTTCTATTCTCCAAGACAGGATAGATGGGTTCCTGTAAGGAGAAATGAAATTAATTGCCAGAAAAAGGTATCTCTCTTTCACAACTTAACTTCATGCTTTGCTTGATATTTAAAGTAGTCGTGACAAACTATCTATAAACTTGAGATGAGTCTTGTTATTAGAATGTTTAGATGATTGTTCTTAAACATCTGTTTGACCTGCCATTGAACATCAGCAGATGCACTCTATGTGATTCTTTGTCAGGGTTTTCCTGCTTGGGTCTTCCCTTGACTGCAGGAAAAAAAGATTATTTAGAGCTGATGTTTGATGACTATTCCTTCCTGCTGAAGACCATAGAAATCTGGATCTTCTTACTCTGTGGAGGCCCATCACAAAACTACGCCAACTACAAATGTTGCACATGAATACCACCATCATTGTTTAGGGTCTAGAGTTATCACTTACTTTTTGGAACCATTACAGCACTTCCTGCATGCACTAGATACCTGTTAGAGAGCTCCTTTGAAATATCTGTTGGTATAACATACCCAAGTTAACAGTGAAACTCTGTTCAGCATTACAAGTTCTATTCTGAAGATTGAGACCATGTATGTGAAAAGCATTTCATCCCAACATCTCTTTTACAACACAAATCCATACCAAAGGTCTTCATATCAAGCTCTGATTAGGTGAGCTCATGAATTTATGGGATTGAGGGGATAGAATTTGGGCACAAGTCACCTTGTACCTACATTTTCTAATGTCAAAAGAAACACATGAATACTAATGATGAACCTTGTGGGTGCTATATAAGTACAGTCATCCCCTTTTGCCTTTTGTGTGCAACTATCAAGGATGTTTATCTAATACGTGTTTACCAAAGCTGCACAATAACTCATAAATAACACACACACACACACACACACATACAGAGAGAGACAAACAGACACATACACAGACACAGACAGACAGACAGACAAAGAGAGACAGACACAAGCATGCATGCACACACACACATACACACACACACCACACCACACAAAAGGAAGGCTTTTGCTTTGAGAGAGTGGCAATAGGTGTTATGGTAGCTTACCAGTTGTCACAGGCTAATTCGCATGCAGGGGCATGTACTTAAAAGTCTTGGAGAGAAACTCCAGCATAATACTATGGGGAGTGGAGGAGTGCAAGGTTCTCCAGTGTCCATAATGGGTAACCCGTGGGTATCCACAAAGTACAAATTTGTTGCCTTCCTAAACGTTGCCATAGCCAGTATTGGCTGAGCAAGAACTTTGAATTTTGGGCATCCATGAATGATTCTTGGGATTATCAATGCATCACTGCACTTCCATGAGCATGCACTACTAAGGAGCAAAACTAGTACTGCAAGGCCACAACATGTGAGCTAAAAGGGCAGCCAGCTCTTCTGCAGAATTGGAAAACATCTGATGGACAAAAAGTCCATGACAGGCCTGAAACAAGGCTCTTGGCTAGATCTCTTGTTTTAATTTGGACACATAATAATGATGACCTCAGCCTTCGCTATATTGCATCATCTTGTTGCAGGCCCATTAGAATGTGGCTGCATACTTCCAACAGCTAGCACACCACTAAGGTAATTAGCTAAAGAGGACCATGACCACTAATAGGACAAGTGTTCATTATCATAACACTCTCATCGGCTTTCATTTCATGTCCTCATCACTTCCATTCAACTTTGCCCAACCTAATCCTGTGGTTTCTTACCTCACAATCTATTACTTTTTGCATGGTCTTGGCATTGCAAACAGCAAGCACATTTCTGATTAGAGAATCAAGTGCGGGAGTGGATTCTCTCAAGTAAAAAATATTTACTGAAGTTTAACTGCTCACTGTATCTAGACAAGTTTAAATGAGAAGTATACCTCAGTAAATAAAATCAAGCCAAAAATGACTTGCACTAATAATTTTAATAGTGTAAAAACATTATTTGTGCTGGACTAGGTGTCAAAATATCAAGGGGATTAGAATGAGCATAGTCTATGTTTATTAATCACGAGAAATGTTGATTTTTAATTGACATCACAATTAATTCATGTACATGTAGCTACTCACTAGCTTAAAAGGCATGTACACACTGCACACAAAAAGTAAGCTAGAGTTCCACGAACTGGTTAGGGTCTAGATCAAATGTGCCAAAATGAGAAAATTGATTCACACTTATTTACACATAGCTAAATAATGTGAGAACCACAATAAGCAATTAAAAACCTGTCAAGGCATGGTTTGTAGTTTAGTTGTTGCTGTCCTTATTGCAATAGGATATGTAGCTACCTGCTAGTGCAGGACTGAGGTTGATTGGGAGGTGAGGGCTTGGTGCCAGAAAAGCACACTAAGTTTACAATTTATATATATTGGCAGAGAAGGCTCTGATAGCCCGATGGCATATTGCAGCTCAACTACCACAAGTAATAATGTGGACAGCTATATTCCCCTGTGTACAACTACAGAGTCATACCCGATGGCATATTGCAGCTCAACTACCATAAGTAATAATGTTGATAGCTATATTTCCCTGTGTACAATTACAGAGTCACATTGTTGGATAACTTGCTTTGGAAGAATAGAAAAATTCTTAATATGCTTATTGTTTTACTAGGCCTCTGCAATAACTACACCTGCTTATGCCAGCAATGTCTGTCCAAGTTATCGATTGCTCATACATAATCCCACCAGCCAGCAGTTTTGAAGGCTGCCTCACATGTTTACCGAGTGTTACCAGCTGAAGCTAGCTAAAATTCTTGTGAATACTTGCCAAGTAGTTATACCTAGCTTGATAAGAGTATTTCTAGTCACAACATCAAACAAATCACATTACACCAAGTATGACACCACCTGGAAGCTTCATTAGATCAATTCCAAATCAATCAAAACTTATGACCACTTCATAAGGACTGGAAGATTGAATTCACCTGAAACTGGGCTTCCATGCTTTCAATGAGCAGATCGGACAGATCCAGTGTCCACCATAACCATATTCAGCACACTAAATCTCCAAAAATTCCACAAAATGTGGGTGCCTGACCAAACCGAAATTTGCTTCCTACAAGCCTTAACTGTGAACACTTACAACATAATATAATTTCAGAGACATAATTATACTCTTCTCCAAAATATAGCACATGTATATACATATGGAAAAAAGTGCAATATTAAGGCTCTCAAGTTTTTGATCTATAATGGTGTCAACGAACTCTCAGTTGGCATAACAATATTACAATTTCACCAGGAATAATTATGTTCCTGATGAAGGCTAGAGCATCTAGTCAAAATGTAGAGAGAATAAATTTCAAGTTGATTATTGATGTATTGGTCTACATGAGAAATGTATGAACTGGTCTATGGGAAATGTGTGCACTGGTCAACATGGGAAATGTGCACAGGTCTACATGGGAAATGCATGTGCTGATCTCCAATGCAAATGTTGCACTGGTCTACATGGGAAATGTATGCACTGGTCTACAAGGCAAATGTATGTACTGGTCTACATGGGAAATGTGTGCACTGGTCTGCATAGAAAATGTCTCCATGGATCTACATGGGAAATGTGTGCACTTGGAAATATTCCAACCTTCTTAAATCCACCATAGATGTTTGCAGGAGTGATAGCACGTAGCCGAGCATTCCGAAACACACTGCAGAAGTTAAGCTTAGATATGACTTTGCCAGGATTATTTCGATAACATTTTGTGGCATGCCTCCTGCCAATGTTGTTATAATCCAAAAAGACTGTTCTAGAGGTTAACATTCATGGTTGGAGTGAAGAGGGAGACAAAAGATGATCGTTTCTTTATCTCTTGCAAATTGAATGCTGCTCAGCTCAAAGTGAGAGCTATGGCCATCCAGTAGTAAAAGAAATGGGCATTGTGATCTTGCAGGAAGTGCTCCTTCAGCCAAAAACAGTAGACTCCATAACGGGAACCACATATCTTCTCATCCATGGTCCAAAGTATATATTCAACACTATGAACTCTCAGTTGACATAATAACATTATAATCACCTTCTCAATCAAAATTAAATTGTATTCATTCGACGTTTCAACTAGATGCTCTTGCCTTCATCAAGAACAATGAGATGCTAAGGCTGGCATGCTATTGTGGAACCAAACTAGGGATAAGTACTCCAATAATGTATTAACTAGAGATTGGTATTCATTTTAGGAAGATGCCCAACAAAAAGAAAAAGATATTCAGACATACATTTGTAAACTCTACTCCCATGGCCACCAAAAAGAAGCGCAGTTCTTTGAGAACCCAATGGACTCAAGAGCCAATGTCAGTTGCTATAAATAGTGTGACAACTCGAGGCCTTTGTGGTAACAAAGACACAGATCTACATTGAGTGCCTCGTCCCACATTGAAGGACCACTTGAGCAGGCGAGTAGTGCATGGTTCTAAACATGGGTCTAAGCTTTACTTGAGCAATAATGAAAAAGCTGAACTCTCTAGCCACCTAGTTGATATTGCCAAGATAGGGTTAGGCAAGACTCGAAGTGATGTTAAATGTTTAGTGGAAACGAAAGATAAGCAGAAGGGGACACTTAAAGGCTCCACTATCACCTTGGATGGTGGTATTAGTTTTTGAATAAACCGCTTTGCGCTGGTGATGCTACTGCTGGAGTGAGAATGGATGCCATCAGTGTGCTGAAATTTTTAATGCCTACTCTGAACACTTGAGAAGAACATATGATCAATTAGGATTTGATTACCACCCTGAAAGTATGGATGAGACTGGAGTCCCCTGCAAAATGACGGAAAAAGGTTCGGCATCATACTTCTGGAGAAAAAGCACAAATTATTGTTATAATGTGTGGAAGTGCTACAGGCCAATACCTTCTTCCTTTCATTATCTTCGCTGCCAAACAGTTCAGTATATTATAATTACCTTCTCAATAAACAACTTCAAATTGTTTCACTCGACGTTTCGACTAGATGCTCTAGCCTATCAGGAACAATGAGATGCTAAGGCTCACGTGAGCCTGCTATATATATACAGGTAGCTAGCTATCCACCACGTGCCAGTAAATGTGCCTAGCATGCGCACCGGGTGTAAAATATAAAAAATTAAAATTTAAAATAAATTTAAAAAATAACACCAAAATTAACACCAAAATTATGAATAAATAAATACATAAATTCATTCTGAAATTTCTAGTTCACGTTTGCCAACTGCAGCATGGAAAGAACCTGGTGCTTGGCTCAATGCCATCCGAGTGGCATCTCTAGGTTTAAGGATGAGGACAAGGTGCTTGGGATTGCAGTGGAATTGAGGATAAATTATGTGCAACCCTAGTTTGAACATATTGATGTTTAAGGTATATACATATGGCCTGAGTTGCCGTAGAAGCCAGGGTCGCTATCCAAGGCATGCCTCTCTGAATTTGGTGGTCAAGAGAGATTTGGATGCTGCGAAAATTCCCTCTCGACCTGAACCCAATGGAAAGTTCAGATCAGTTGGCAAAAGGCCGGATGGCATCAGTTTGGTCCCATGGAAATGTGGTCGATCACTCGTATGGGATGTTACATGCCCAGTCACTTACGCACCATCCCATTTGGCTTTGGCTAGTGTTGAGGCTGGCAGTGGCCACTGAAGCCGAGCACCACAAGAGGACCAAGTATAAAGGGTTGGACTCTATTTAGCCTCTGGGCATTGAGACGTCGGGAGTTTTCGGCACTGCAGCTGCAGCCGTTTTCTCTGACCTTGGCAAATGGTTCGCAGACCAGTTGGAGGAGCCGAGGTCACAGTCCTTTCTGCTGCAGCATGTGGCCATCGAACTTCAGTGGGGTAATGTTGCGGCTATTTGGGGGACTTTGATTTGGGGGACTTTGCTTAGATCGTTTGCTTGTATTTGTTGATTATTTGTGTTTGGGTGTGTGACTTTTTCTGTTACTTCTAATGTAAAATGTATGTAGTAATTTCTTTTTAATATCATTTGCATGGTGTTAATGGACTCTGATATTGCCTGTGTATTATATATATATTAATAATAGTAAATTAAATATTATTGTCATTTTGTCATTTGGAAAAATAAATAAATACATAAATAAATAAATAAACAACTAAATAAATAATATGTCAACCGCTACTGACTTCTTTAACTAATATACTAATATCATTACTTCAACTTATATAATATATTATATGTTTTAATATAAACAATAATAATTAAAAAAAAAAAATAATAATAAATACAATAAACAAATAAATAAACAAATAAAACAACAATAAATAAATTAATTAAATAAATTCATAATACAATTAATAACAACAACAACAATGACAACGATGATAACGACGACAACAAAAACAATAATAATAACAATAATAATAATACATTAACATTTATCAAATCAACAGGACAAAAAAGAGTAATTATGGTGGTTGTGTTCAGGCTCTTCAGAGTGTAGCTCCCCAGCTCCCAGGCAAGTCCATTCCACAGTCTCAATTGAACTGCTCACACTTCGTTGCTAGCAATGCCTCTTTCACTAGCAGTTAATTCTGTCTTCTTGCTTAGCAAAAAAACTTCATCTTCTACAGGCATCTTGATGTTCTTTCACTCTGGTCACTAGTCTTCTGATAGTCTCCCGTATGTAGTATTTCCGACAGCTATAAGGGATGTGTGGCACACAACAGTTGAGTGCATATTAGCTGGTAAAACATCCTTCAATCTGCTCAGTTGTGTCCCCAGAGTTTTTCCCGATCTGAATACAACTTTGATGTTGAACTTTCTGCAAACCCTACATAAGATACTGCCCATAAACTACTTGCCGATAATAGATGCACGAAATTACAATAATGGGTATCGGTCGATAATCGGTGACTTATGCTAATGCACACTCTTGTGTGATTTTTTTAATTTTTAAGTCGTGCTTGCATACATGTGTTGGAGGGGACGAAGTAAATTAATTACACATGAATGTATTCATGCGTGCCACAACAAGTTATACGACATGCCAAATGCCAGACATGCTCATTTTGCTTGATATATACAACACCCTTTAAACAGCAAGTAGTAGCAGTTTCAACCAATTCATTCTTAAAGGTTATATAGCTTTTGGACTTGATAAGCCTATGCTGATGTGTCTTAACCCCCCCAACACACATACACTAACCTGGCTAATAGCAGAGGCCAACTGCAATTGTGTTTCCTTCTCACTCTATGCTAAAATTTTAGGGCTCTGCCTACTTCAAAATGTTACTGGTATGAGCATGAGCAAACCAGTCCTAGAGTCATGCGAACTACCGGCTGAACCATCCCCAGATCAGTTTGTGCTCTTTATCAAACATGTCATTGTCAATGTGCCTAAAACAAACAATGCATCTCAGTCAGGCTCCACAACTCCAGAAAGTAAGCATCAAGTACTGCAAGTTCCAAGACTGGATGGAGAAATTAAATTTTCTGTGGCTGTGATGGGGTAAGCCTTATTTTACTGGATTCCCGCCACTATACAAGACTGATCATGAATTCAAACTTTGATTCTTAATTAACAATCCACTTGTAGTATATTAGTTATTGTTAATTACTTTATGGTTTACACTACCAACTCTTGTATAGGAAATGATCGTAGCTAGGAAAGATAATATAAAGTTCAACCTGATAACAAACCAACATATGAGATCACACCTATGAGAGCTGGTGGTGTAAACTATAGAATATACTAGATCACAAGAGGTGGTGGTATAAACCATAGAATATACTAGATCACACCTATGCAAGAGATGGTGGTGTAAACCATAGAATATACTAGATCACACCTATGCAAGGGATGGTGGTGTAAACCATAGAATATACTAGATCATACCTATGCAAGGGATGGTGGTGTAAACCATAGAATGTGGTGTAAACCATAGAATATACTAGATCACACCTATGCAAGGGATGGTGGTGTAAACCATAGAATATACTAGATCACACCTATGCAAGAGATGGTGATGTAAACCATAGAATATACTAGATCTTAAGCATGGGATGGTGACTAGATCATGCCTAAACCATAGAATATACTAGACCCTAAGCATGGGATGGTGACTAGATCATGCCTATGCAAGGGATGGTGGTGTAAACCATAGAATATACTAGATCACAGCTATGCAAGGGATGGTGGTGTAAACCATAGAATATACTAGATCACACATGTGCAAGAGATGGTGGTGTAAACCATAGAATATACTAGATCAACCTATGCAAGGGATGGTGGTGTAAACCATAGAATATACTAGATCACACATGTGCAAGAGATGGTGGTGTAAACCATAGAATATACTAGATCACACATGTGCAAGAGATGGTGGTGTAAACCATAGAATATACTAGATCACACCTATGCAAGGGATGGTGGTGTAAACCATAGAATATACTAGATCACACCTATGCAAGGGATGGTGGTGTAAACCATAGAATATACTAGATCACGCCTATGCAAGGGATGGTGGTGTAAACCATAGAATATACTAGATCACACCTATGCAAGAGATGGTGGTGTAAACCATAGAATATACTAGATCACAACTATGCAAGAGATGGTGGTGTAAACCATAGAATATACTAGATCACACCTATGCAAGAGATGGGGGTGTAAACCATAGAATATACTAGATCACACCTATGCAAGAGATGGTGATGTAAACCATATAGCTACTCTTTCATTGCTAACTAATAATAAGCCCTAAATTCTCATTAGAGCTCTCAGTTGACATAACATTACAATATAATCAACTTGAAATTGTTTTTTCTCAACCTTTCGACTAGATGCTCTAGCCTTTAATTCCTGATGAAGGCTAGAGCATCTAGTCACAAAGTCGAGAGAATAAAATTCCAAGTTAATTATTGAGTAGGTTATTTAAGTGTTTCACATGCAACTTACTTTCAGTCTCAGACGGTCAGGGAGTTTCTGTCGACATAAAAAAATAAACTCGCTGACACTCCACTAAATTTCTCTTGCACTAAATCTGTGACCTTATCCCAGGCTTGGTGCGACAGCCTGTTGGCCATGTTATTGTCTGCCCTGATTTTGTGCTCATATATTCTACAGCCAGCAACATCAAGGTCACTCAAAAACTGCACCTCATCTGTGGAAACAGTCCTATCTCCCAAATGTGGTGGGATCAAAGGCTCAAATTTGTCTGGTGGTTTCCTGAAATTCACATGTCTCGTTAATTAAATCCATGTGCAAAACCAATTAAGTCATAAAGGTCACCTCTTCCAATAGACAATGCTTGGAGTAACCTGGCTTCGCCAAGTTTATTTTCTAACTATAGCCAGGGGAGTTCCAATGTTATACGCTTGAATATCAAATCTTAAAGGTATTCTTTGTTTAGCTCCAGTCCTCCTAACTAGCACATTACAAATACCATTGGCCTAGTATAATTATATTCCAGGAATCTTCTCATGCCCCAGGATCGGTGTCCTAATGATATACAGGCAAGTGTCACTGTATTGACTTCAAACTTTTGTTATTATAGTGTAGCTACCAAGTCCAGAGGTGGTTCTGCAAGGTACTCTGTTGGTCACAATAAGTGCCCCAACATCCTGGATGAGAGACATGTCCATACATCTAGCATCTTCTTCTAGTGGTTCATGTAGTGTAGAAAGGTATTGGTTTAGAGAACAATTTTTGTTTTCTATGTGTTCTACTGTCCATAAAATATTCATCATCGTCACTTATTACATACAGTGGTTGTTTAAAAATATTGTCTCAGCCTACTTCTATAAAGCAATGGGTGAAGTGAGTGAACAGACTATCTAGGGGCCCACCTCCACACATAGTGGAGGAATCTCTGCAGGGCTGGACATCTAATTCTCGGTGAAAGTCAAATACACAAGCAATTGTGAACAGAGGCAGTTATCTGTGTCCGCATTCTATGACTGGTTTGAAGTAAGGCACAGCCAGTATCAAGTAGTCAACTGCGCAAAAGCAAAAAAAAAATCCCTCCCCTTCCCCCCTTGACAACGCAATTTGGTAATATATTTTATTGTTATTTTATTTCACCCTCAGTTAAGTTTTTCATGTACTTAAAAACTGCATATCTGTAGAGAAATAGATTGTTCTGAAGATTCCTGCAGGAAAGAGACCAAAAAAACAAGAATCGCTTTTTATGATCGAGCACATAGTCCATTTTTTTATACAAATACAGTCACATGATGTGGCAGATATTAATTTTGTGGCACATTGTATAAACATCTGGTTTTGTGCCAACTGACCCTTACCCTATATAGTGTGTGATTATGAGCCAGTTAATATTGCCATTATAATTATAATCTATATAGCATTTCTAGAAATCATCTATTTGCTACAAAAGCTGAGATTAAAAAAAAACCAAAAAAAAATCAGTGTTACAGGATATACAATTTTAATTTTAAAAACAGTATTGCTAAGAAAATAGTACTTTTCAACCAGTTTGGAATTTCTTCACAGGAGTTCAAATGTAAATGGTCTCAATTTTTAGTAATGACGTTCAATTCAATTTCAAAATCAAATTTCAAGATCTTCTCAGCTCCAAATTTCTTCTCCTATTCATGTATTTGTTCTTCAACTTCTTCGTCGGTAAGGTGGTGCATACAAGAAGTGTACTTACTACGTAAGGTGTCATACCAAACCAATTTGTCAATCTCCATTGGTTCCTTCCAATGAAAGATCTTATGATTAAGATTGTTAAATTTGAGGATTTGGCTTAGCTGGTCGTATGGAACACGTGTTTTCTCTTTTGTATCAGCTTGAATTGCAATCTTGGCAGGTGGACAATATTGAGTCAGTAAGCAAACGCCATCATCAGGCATATACTTGGCCAGATTAGCAAATACCCCAACAAGGTCATTAATATGATGTGCACAAGCATTGAGCAAAACAAATTTCATCGGAAAATCTGGCTATGCTGCTAAGAACTCTTCAGCAGTAGACTGGATAGGGATAATACCATCTTTTTTCATGGCAATTTGAAGCATTTTCAGATTAGGATCAATGCACACTCCTGGAGTTTCAATTCTAAATTCCTGTCTTAATAGCCATATCATTTCTCCTGTTCCTCCACCTATGTCAATTATCTGGTCGGTCTTTGTAAGTGGAGTATAGTGCTTGATAGCTTTGAGACAACATGAATGATAAAACTCGACTACATGCACCTTATCACAGTTGGAAGCTATCCGATCATAGTGACCTGCAACAATATAAAATAAATCAAAATATTTAACTTGCATGCAAAATAATTAGCATACTAGAACATAAGGGGTGGGGTTTTTCCACCTAGGAACATCATTTGTGTTCATTGAGGGCGGAAGAGAGTCTAGCCACAAGTGATGTAATGAGGTGTTAAAGTAATCCCATAAAGTCTAGAACCAAGTTAATACTTAGGACTGGTGGTATGTGTGGATACATATGTGTCTGTGTGTATGTGTGTGTGCATCTGCATGTGTCTATACACACACACACACTGGAGAATATTCTGTACAAATAGTTGCATATCCAAGTTTTCATCCGTGGTTTTATTCTATGGGAATAAAACTGGACCAATAGCTGCTGCTAAGACTATATGCTCACACTAGGAACACGAGCATTAAAATTGTTCTTGTTCTAGTACCTGCAGGCAACCATAACAAGAGCTAGATACAAGAAGATATAACAAAGGGAACTCTTAGAGTGGCTTTTAGCTTCAAATAGTCCAGTTCAACAAAGTCTTAGATATGTACGACTGGACCCTTATAAGTGACTCTATTGAAAGTTATAACTGGTGTACTTACTAGGAAAGCTTTTGGACTTCCCCTTCAGATCACTTGTAGATCTTTGGATAACTACACAGAATGGGCTACTTTCTGACAAATAAATGAAAGTCCAGTGTGCGGGTTAAAAAGTTTCAGTAATGAACTAGTGGTATATTATGGGAAATCAGTCTAACCCTTTCATGGATGGATTCCAGAAAGAAAATAACAATTTCAGTAAAAAAATCTATTTAAATCATTCAGGAATACATATGTGCCCCTTGTAATTGACATTTATGTGATAGCACCATTGTTTACAAACATTGTGGTAAATTCTCAAACCACAAATAAAACCACAAATAAAACCACAGACATGAATATAATTATATAGATTATAGTGTTTATAACTTGTTTTATCAATACAAGAACATCTTTTTTTCTTTGTTTTACAGGACACACACATTCTACAGATAACTATTACAGTGCTAGAGAAAGTTCAGAGTATCTGAGATGAAGATGATAGAGTTAGAGTAAGAACAATCACTTGGAATAGGTATTTAGCACAAAGTTTACACTTGAATTTGAACATAAAAAATCTTTCCAACAGTGAACCACATGCTAATCCATTACTGCAGCTATATATATACTTTCCCAAACCTGGGAAGCCTTCGTGGTCGTCCTGGCCCATGTCTTCCTCGTCAGAGAGCAGGAAATCCCTACCTGCCTCCATGGCCAAGCTTTCCGTGGCGGTCCTTTTGGAGCTCGCTTTTTCCAGGTAAGCATAGATGCCTTCACCCTCTTCTTCCTCAGATTCATCCCCAGAAAGGGCAATATCGTATTCTGCAACCTCAGCAAGCACTTCCTCAAGAGTAGTAATAAATCTTCGGACATTTTCGGGGGCGTGGCTCAACCTAACACAACGAACCGCGCCTTTTTCTCGTACTTCCTGGACGTTTACGTATTTGAAATTTCTTGTGTATGTGGAGTATTAACGTAGTTTTTTTTAGATATATAAATTATTGCTCTACGATCAACGAGTGATTTATAGTGAGCTCCACCGCCATATGGCGTTTACATCCGTTAAAGGGCTAAACGCCATTTTTACCAAAAGTGAGATTTTTATTTTATATTAGAACCCATGATGCCTACAGATCATGTCCAGAAAGTTTGGAACTGGGTGTTGTGTTTGAGAAGCAACATAAAATAGTTACCCTCCCACAAACACTCAAATATTAATTATTGGAATAATTGCAACTTAAATGTCTTGCTAGGGTGTGGGTGACATGAAACAGTATACTTCCGAGGTGAAGCCGTCTACTACTAACTTGGCTCAAGTTTGCGACTGTTGAGCTTGTCACCTTTCCAGGCTTTCCCTGACCCATCTATTTGTGCTAGCTATGTTTTCTATAAAAGTCATCTTTGTAAATCAAGGCTAACTTGAAAACAAGAAGAGAACATGGCAACTGTAGAAAGCTCGCCTTATTTACGTGCTCGAAGACAGCTAGCAGCAGATGCAAGTAACTGATTTTGCTGTAAGTCTGGAAGTAGCCAAGCAAGAAACATTGCAATTGCCAACACAGACATAAGTCAATTGATTTTAGCAACCACTTTTCAAGAATTGACTAGACCGTGTGGAATAGCTCTTTAAGACCTGTCCACGCTGCACAAGCCAATACGTATTAATGTGCATTGGTGGCGTCCACACTGAATTTGAATTAAAATAATGCACACTGTTCTGCTCCACCTTGATAAGTGGTTTTATGCGAATCAGAACAACAAATTAAAGCGTTCAAATAACTATTTGAGTGTACATTCACTCATGTCTTTGTGATACTATAGTTAGGAACTTTGGAGCTAGCTGTATGCTATCTTTGGCGTTCAGCCAAACTAGCTAGCTAGAGTAGCTACTGCATCTCTATAGAACTGTTGCTATGTTCATACACCCTGCATCTGGACATCTGAAGTTTGTGCAGTCACAACCTTCGATGTTTCTGCCTTTCCATTAGCTCTCTCCTCTTTCTTCTCTGCAGAAAATGTTTCCTGCACATCTGTAAGTGGCTGATCATAAAAAAAGGTCGGAAAAACAAACACCATCATAACTACAGCTACAGTATATGATTTTGACTGACTTTGGCAGGCTAATTATTTTTGCTTCATATGGTTTATTTTGGTGCTAGTGTGGATGCGATGAACGTGATTGACTTGAATATATTATTTTCCTGTGACCCAAAGTGCATTAAGCCGCATCACTTTAGGTGCAGTGTGGACAGGTGTTTAGATGATAAGGTACTTTATAAAAATCAGATATTGTTAAAGTAAAAAAAAAGGATCATAAACATTGCACACACACTTTAATATACACATGCCATACACATGCCATACACATGCCAATGCTAGAAAACTCCATTTAAAAAAAAAATTTAAGATAGTAGAAACATTGACCAATCAATCATAACTTCAATCTCTTGACATCTCTTCCAGTCTGATCCTGTTGTTTCTTTTGGTCACCAATTAAAATATTCCATTTGAACAGCATCAATACTCTGATCTCACAAATAGTATGAGGATATAGGATCATGTGTGCCATACTCACCAATGGTTTGACTTTTTAAAAACATGTAGCAGAGAGTATTTAATCTCAATTGTTCTCATGTCATTAACCTATAACCCATTTTAATTAGAGCAACTGAGTGAGATATATCTATAATCACATGCATGAAAGGGGCAGGGAAGGAATGGTGGGTCCTTGAAGCATCATGCAAGTGCAGTACAACTCGGTTACAATACCTTTTTTCTGCTGCATTGCATCGCATTGCGTCCTCAAGCATTCTCAAAAGTAGCCTACTACCACATCCTCATGGTCCACAATGTTGTTCCAAGACACACTTCGTGAACAGAATTCCAACCTTTGACCTCTTAATTGAAGAGGTGAATACTTGGGAATCCGACTTCGATGACAGCTCTGAGAATGATGATGAATACGAGCAGCACATCCATTGCTTAGAAACTCGGCTTGGTGTAGCTTTCTAAATAATGCACAGGTTGACAAAAGCACATGTGATGAAGAAGCGATATGACTGGCTGGATGGATGAGGATGCTTCATACCTGGATGCAAAAATAGAACTCAAGTCTATCTGAACATCACATGCGTCAGGCCTTAAATTAAAATGCGTACGGAGGTGCGCGGTTCACAAGATGCTTTAGGATGCAACGCGAGGCGACGCGACATTCGTTGTTTGCGTCGTATTGTGAACCAGCCTTTGGTCATAGATTACTGTTTGTGGAGATTGGAAAGTAAAGAAACCAATGATCTAATATGTGAATGAGGTTGACCATACCTTTACACTCTCCCTGGTGCAAAATACGGTCCATATTGCAGGAACTGTTGTTTCTTTCATCGTGGTCAGACATTCTTCCTGTTCTTTGTTAGATGTGACACTTCGTCCTGTACAGTAATAAGTTTGAACATAAAAAATGCTCCTGGTTTCCGATATACTTTTGCAATCTGACCACCTAGGCAATGACGAAGCATTACTATTACCTTAACCCGTATATAATATTGTAACAAAACATTGTTGTTTTTACACATGGGATGTATATATGCGAAATGTTGGAGCACCATTACATACTACTGGTCTGTTATTTCTAAGCATATATGAATATACTACAGCTTCTAACACAAATCCATGTTATATTTATAATTATTTTGGAGTGTTGTACAGACATCCCACGATAATCAATGCAATTGTAGTGCCTTGTTTTCTCGAGCATAACAACAAAACACAACTCCTAAATGATACTGCAGGATTTTTGGATATGTTTATAAATGGACTTACAGAAAAATAATCATGAACTGATAAAATCGCATATGAGCAGTAGTAAAGACGATTAGTAGTGCAGCCAATAAGTCACGAAGTTATTAACCAGCACACGAAGAGAGAATTAGTAGCATAGCTAGTAGATGAGAGTCACTACAAACAAAGAAAGCTTGAATGCTAAATTTGTGCCTAACTAAATAAGTCACTTTGGTCGGTGTATGCATATGCAAAGAGCTCATGTACAGTGCACGTGGGGAAAATCAAGTCACATGATGTTTTGCAGGTTCAGATCCAACAACTGTTATGGCAACATTTGATTCGGACCCCAGTAGTGCATGACAATAGGATTGCCACTTTGGGTTGGTGAGTTCAGACAATAATTATGATACATACTTAAGTAAAGCTTGTAGTATGTGTTTTTCCTAAATAAGGTAATGCTGAGTTCATGCCTGGCAACCTACTTAAAGGAGCCAGGGGATGGGACTCAGCAAGCTATGTGAAAAGTGATCATATCTCAATAATCTTAAGTTATAGCCCTAAGTATTCCTTACTAGCTGGATAAGCTATAGTGGGATCCTTAAAACTGGTGGCTGCGAAAGGAAATGGAACTTACTCTGTTCAAGCAAGGAAGCTACTCACAGAAATCCTACAGGCTCTTCACACTCTCCAGTGCTCTCCAACCTTAGTAGAGTATATCATCTACAAGGTCTCATGTGAGGGCAGCCAGAGATTCGAAGATGACGACACCACTTCTAAACGTGAGCCTGTATCCACTGCAGTATCACCGGAGAGAGGCAGAATTTTTCATTATAATGGAGACCAAATAACGGGAAAGAGAATAAACTAAAGAAGAAAGAGAGTGAATCCGACAGAAGGACAGAGAAGAACGAGAAGAAACGAGATGGGGAGAAGAAGCTGAAAGAGAAAGAATCAGACAAGACATAGAAGAACGGAAAGAGATTAGAAGGTAACAGAAGCAAGAAAAAGCTGAACGTGAAGAAATCAGATGCCAGACAGAAGATCTCAGGAGGATCAGAGAAGCGGAGACCAAGAGACTAGAACAAGAAGAGCTGAGGAAGATGACAAAGGTGTCAGAACAAATGTTAAGACACGAGATGGGATAAAGACAGAGAAAAAAGGAGAGCAGGGAGAGATCTACCCATATTAACAACCCTGAAGAATGTAAGATATAGAGGTCTTCCTACTTATTTTCAAAAACCACATGACATTGTACAAAGTGGACAAAGAATACCTAGTAACCCTACTCCCATTATTGGACGAAGCCTCTCTCTGTTTTCAAGAAGGATACCATTAGAACAGAGCATGAATTTCAGGATACTCAGTGAGGACCTGATTGCTTTCTATGGAATCACCCCAAATCATTATAGGATGCTGTGGAGGGATACATGTCCATGCTGCCCACAGAAAATGCACAGCAATTTCAGCAGAGACTGTTCTACACACTCGAATGCTGGACCGAGACTACATCGAGAAAGGCAGAGGTACTTGAGGTGATTGCTGTCGACCGACTCTTATCCAGTTTTACCAACAAGGTGCAGACATGGGTGAGGACACAAAATCCCACCACCTCCTCCTAAGCAGCAAGGATGGCTGATGATTTCACTTTCAGCCCACCAAAAGGAGATCAACCACGGAAACAGGGACTGAGGTAATACGGAGGACCAGACTGGGCTAGAGAAAGATATAGCAGAACACAGCACGATCGGACAACATCAAGAAGGAGACAAATCCTGATGATAGACACATGAAGCCTCCCAACTATGACCCGATCAAGGGCCTGAAGTGCTACCATTGCAATGAGTTTGGGCACATAATGGCAAAATGCCTAAAGAAAGTCTGTATGTAAGAACAACTTCTGCTAATCATAGATTTCTTTTTCTCACAGGCCGCATCAATGGGAAAAGTATGGAGAGGATGTTGGTCGACTTTTTGCAACCAGTCCCAAGTACACCCAATGTGGGTACCCAGTTACTTCAGGAATGAAGGGACAATCACCGTCAGAGATCGAGGCAACACCTTCACCAGCTACGCCACCACCCGGGGGTCAAACTGATCTACTTGGCGTGAACCACACAATCATGATGGCAGTAGCTCTAGGCATGAAATTTGACGTAATATTAGGTGTAGATGCACACAATCTCGTTTCTTTGCTTTACAAATCAGAACAAGCCGACAACCCAAAAGACTCTAACAGGCATTGCAGTTTCACAACACAGAATCAGAGAGCGATAAACTATGAAGAAGACTCCATCACCTCCAGTTTAGAGAATGAGGAACTGGCTTCAGAAGCAGGATCAGGTGCGGAAGAGTTGAGTGGGCCATCAGCTGATGAGGAGGCGGTAACACAACTTCAGGATAGAGCCACGACAGAGGAGTAGGAGCCTAAGGATAACCAATCGTACAACAGAAACGAGATGCCAGAACTGACTATTGATGTCTTCATCAAGGCATCTAAAGCTTCCAAACGGCAATAGAGGGAAGATAGGTTGAGGTATGCTATAGTACTAAGCCAACCAGCTGTTGATGGCAGCAGGACCAGCTACAGAAGGAACAGGAGACGGACCCTACCCTGGAAAAAGCAAGGCGGAAGGCTGACCTTCCGAACTCCCTGTTCAGGAATTGCATTTCCAAAAATGAACACCAAGGGACAGGCAGAGTCAGACAGCTACTCCTAACAAAGTGTTACAGGGAGAAAACATTCAGAGTGGCCCACAGTACCCCAGGGGCCGGACATTTTGGGTGAAAGCGCACAATAGAGGGAATAATGCATCGGTTCTTCTAGATGGGCGTACGACAAGATGATGCTGATCTTTGCAGATGGTTACCAAATTTACCCATTATCAAAACAAAAAAAATTCAGTAAGGTGGTCATGGATATGGTTGGCCCCCTTCCCACTACAAGAAGGCTACAGATATATACTCACTATCTGTGATTACGGGACAAAGTTCCCAGAGGTATTCCCAATGAAGGCCACAACCAGCAGGTATGTGGCATAAGCCTTTTTGGAATTTTTTGGCCAGGGTAGACTTTAATGAGACTTTAATAGACAGAGGGTCAAATTTTTGTAATGAATTAATGCAAGAATTTCACACGATGTTCGGCATTAAATTTGTTAAGACCTCTGCTTATCACACCGAGACTGATAGCATGTGAAAACAATATAATGGGACCCTTAAGAATGGCCTAAGAAAGTATGTTGAGAAGTTTGGAGGCCAATGGCACAAGTGTATCCCTGTTTATGTTTTGTAGGATTCACTTGGGCATAACCCTAGAGGACCCCTGGATGTTGAGGGAGGAGTGGGTAGAGCCAACTTCAAGAAAAAATGTGGTGTTGTTTCTTTTGGACACCTATAATGCTAAACTAGAGGTGACCAGAGATATGCCAGAGACCACACAAGTCATAGCAAAGAACACAATGAAGAGGTGGTATGAGAGCAAAGCACGTGATTGTGACCTGGTGTTGGTGCTCCTTGTTGGGGTTCAACTTCTGCCTAGTCCCAATATGGTAGGTATTGCTGCCACCAGAGCCTAACAGCTAGGAGTAAGTCGCCTAGTCTACCCAGAGAAATTTAGGGTATAAAGTTGTGCTTTAAATGACATCATCCACCGGTCATTAACTGCTGCAAATGTCCCTTCCCGGCTGGAGCCCTCAGGTCTACTTCGGTCCGATGGAAAGAGACCTGATGGCATGTCCATCATTCCATGGTCAAGTGGTAGACTCTTGGTATGGGATGCAACCTGCAGTGACACCTTTGCCTCATCCAACCTTTTGGCTGCAGACACTGAGCCTGGTGCAGTGGCAGCCCAGGTGGAGATTTTGAAGGGTGAAAAGTACGCCCACCTGGACTCGGCATACAAGTTTGTACCTGTGGCGGTAGAGACGTGTGGATCCTTTGGGCCTCAAGCAAAGGCATTCTTCAGGGAGTTGGGACGCCGCCTGAGGTCAGTGACTTATGAAGAGGACTCCCATCAACATCTTCTTCAACGGATTTCTGTGGCTGTGCAGCGTGGGAATGCAGCCTCAATAATGGGATCTTTGCCATCAGGGTTGGGGACGAGCCATTTCCCTAGTCATCGCATGAACTTTTTAACTTTTTAACTTGAGGTATGGCATGTTGTTCTCTGTCAGTTTTATTACTCAAAGCAACAACAGTAGACTGAAACAGTTTGGCTGGCAGGGTTTTTTATAACTACTCCCAGCCTCACACAGTAAGTGACATATGGCTAACACCATACAATGCACAGTCCAAAGTCAAACATACAGTTGACAGGTAGAGACACATAAGCCTGTATAAATCCAGGTGTGAACCACATCAATTAACAGTAATTAACCATGGTTAGCTAATTACAACTAACAGCTATAAGCTACCTCTAGCTACAGGTTATGGCCAGGCTTGGCCATGTCAGGCGGCCCCTGACATCTCCCCTCACTAAAGGTGGAGGTCGTTGTTCCACCCACATCTGGGCATGTAAGTCAGCAGGGCTTGCTCCCAGCTGCAGGCACTGCGCCTCTTCCTGTCGAGCATCCTTCCCCAGCAAGTCGTTCACCTCTGGCCATGATTGTCGAGATAACCCATCAGCATTTTGATGGAGAACGCCCGGACAGTAGACCACCTTATACTTGTACGCTTGGAGTGCCAGTGCCCATCGCATCAATCGACCATTGAGTCTATGAGAATGCTTCAGGGCTGCCAGTGTAGTGTGGTCAGTCACCATGGTAAACTCTCGTCCCAGCAGGTGGATGGCAAAGTGGTCAATTGCCTTGACAACTGCCAGACATTCCAGTTCAGTCACGCTGTAATTCCGCTCGGCCGGTGTCAGTCTCTTTGAAAAGTATGCTACCGGTAGATCCTCTTCGTCCCTGACAACTGATAGCACGGCTCCGATCACTCCCAGCAAAGCGTCCATGTGGAGGGCCAGGGCGTCAGCATCCCTTGGCAATGTGAGGGTGTGTGCATGCATCACAAAGAACACATATAAGATGATTAACCCTTTCACTGGCAGATTTACGGAGGACTTTTTACAAAAATTGACTCAATTTCACATAATTGTTTTTGTATAGAGGACCACATGAAGACAAGTACCCAACAACTATATATCAGGTGATAGCTGATGTGCGAATGGACGTTATGGTAAATTTTAGTTGCTTAGCAACAAACCACAGAAATGTGAATATTGTTATAAGAGACAGGAAGTAAAATAAAAGGGTTTATATCGGGTTTATATCATCTCAATTTCATATTACACATGAAACCAGCAATGTTAGCCGGTCAACTTTTGGTCAACAACAACTGTTTGTCAAGTACAATTTTTTGGTTGATTATAACAAACCACATTAACAAACCACAAAGATGTGAATATCATTATAAGTTGAAAAAGGCCAGCTCGGTTTCATACACATGAAATCAGCAATGTTAGCTAGTCAACGTTTGGTCAACAACAACTATTTGTCAACAACATTTTTATAACAAACTACAAAGATGTGAATAGCATAACAAAGAGGAAGTAAGGGCTAGGGTCCACATTACTGAAAAATAAATAAAACTATGTGCAAAGTGTGCATAAGTGTGCATAACATAAATATAAATAAATATAGATAAAAAATAAAAGGGAAATGCTTGGCACTGTTGTGAAGGTCTGCATGTTCAGCATAACTCAGACAAACACATAATGCTACATTATAAAATATATATATATATATATATAATAACCTCTCCTTCAACCCTGTCTTCTCCTCTGCTGCTTCCTCATCCTCCTCCAGGTCCATGAGTGACTACCTTCCAAGGAGTAGTGTTCTTATTATAATGCTAGTTACTAGGCTTTACTAGGCTTTACTATACAACTCTTATCTATTCTTACCTTGGGGAAAGTCTTCATGATCATCGCTATCGTCTGAAGCTTCGCTTGGCAGAGTAGGGTGACCTATACTTTGAAAACTTGCTTCGTGGACGGTGCCAACAGCTTCTGGATCAAGTGTCGTTTACGACTCCAGCCATCAAAAAATTCGTTATAGCTGCCATAGCATCACCGTCAACTACGCCACTTCCCAGGTAAGCACAGGCTCCTTCTTCCTCTTCCTCACTAACGTCAATCTCGGACAGGCCAAAGTCATCCTCAAATAGGAAGTCTTAATGCTTCGTCTCTACAAAAGCGGGTCGCCATTTCTTCTTTGAGACCGGGAATGAACCGGAAGTGATGTTTGCTGGCACGTTTACTTCCATTTCCTCATGCTGTATTTTCCAGATATACAGGAGTTTATTAGAGGCATGCTTTGGGCATATTCGTACAATTTTTGAAGTTAATACCGCGAACGGTTAATTTTTTATGAATTGTTTCGTCGCGACTAATCAGTTTTCGCATCTTAAGTCGCTTATGCCAGTGAGAGGGTTAAATGCCCCAATATGCCCACCCTACAAGGTTGGGAGCCACCTTCTTCAGGGCATCATACAAAGGCCCTGCCATCTGGGCGAACCCGGGAATAAACCTCTGGTAATACCCTGCAGTGGCCCTTAACGCTTTCTTGTCTACAGGCCTAGCAAAATCTCTAAGGGCCTTCACCCTTGCCTCAGGTACGCTCACCAGTCCATTCCCTACCTCATGTCCTAGGTATTAAAGAGACTGAGCCCCCCAGACACATTTGTCGGGTTTAGCAGTTAGCCCTGCCTCCCTAAGTGCCTCCAAGACACCTCTGAGGTGCTCTATGTGCTCCTCCCATGAGCTGGAATAGACTAAAACGTCATCAATGTAAGTCGAGCTAAACTCAGCTTGCTGATCTAGGGCCTGATCCATGCACCATTGGAAAGTGGCTGGTGCATTTGTTAACCCAAAGGGCATGCGTGTGAATGCAAATTTATCCACTGGTGAACAGAAGGCAATCTTCTCCTGGCTTCCAGTCTGCAGGAGCACCTGGTAGAAGCCTTTGTTCATGTCGAGTTTCGACAACCAGGTAGCCTCTGCGACATCATCCAAGAGGTCTTGCACTACAGGCATCTGGTAGGGATCGGCCTTGGTCGCATGGTTAAGCTTCCAATAGTCTATGCATAGCCTGATTAACCCTGTGAGCTTCCTAACTGGCACCATAGGTGAGGACCAAGGGCTTCTGGTAGGCACTAAGATACCTTGCCTGACCAGAGACTGGATCTCAGCCTTCAGCTCGGCTCTCCAACCTGGCGCAATTCTGTAGGGAGCAGTACGGATGGGCTGGACTTGACCCGTGTCTATCACATGTTCAGTCCCACTAACCTTCCCTAGCTCAGTGGTGACTACATCTGAAAATTCTTCCAAGAGCTTTTGTAGCTCAATCTTCTGATCAGACGTTAGAACAGGTGTACCCATTCTCACCTTACCAATTGGGTCAGGGGAGTCGCCACTCTCATCAGCATCCACTACCCGAAAGAGTCTGGCCGTAGGGGTCTTCCATTCCTTAAGCCTATTTATATGGACTACCTCGGTGTGGGACCTCTTATCAGGTACAGCTAACTTATAGTTTGTGTCGGATAGCTTGGCAATCACCTCATAGTGGCCCGCCCAAATACTGTGCAGCTTCCCAGTAAGACCCGGTGTATGGCATAATACCATGTCTCCAGGCTCCAGGTGCCTCTCCTGGGCTCTATCGTCATAGGCAGCTTTGGTCTTAGCTTTAAACTCTTCCTAATTTTCCCGGGCAGCCTCCTGCAGGATAGTGAGAGTCCTTCTTAAGTCATTGACCCAGTCAACTGTGTTAGAGAAACTAACCTCCCCTCTCACCCATCCTTCTTTCATGGCTTCCAATGGTCCCCTTAAATTCCTACCATGTACAAGGGAAAATCCTGTAGCTGCATTGGGTGTCAATCTGTAAGCTAATAGACAGAACTTTAACAGTCTAGCCCAATCTTCCTGATCCTCTCCTACCTTCCTAAGCATACTCTTGAGGAAGCTATGCCACCTCTCGAGTATCCCATTGGTTTGTGGGTGGTAGGCAGTGGTACGTAACTTGTCTATGTTGAGAAGCCTACACAGTGCTTTGTTCACCCGTCCTATGAACACAGAGACCTGGTCCGATAATAGCTCCTGAGGAATTCCAGTGTGGGCTATTACCTCCATTAGACCCTCAGCTACTGTGATGGCATCAATCTTCTTGACGGGAATGGCATAAGGGTACCTAGTACCAAGGCACATAACTGTCAGGATATAACGATACCCCCTCTTAGTCATAGGTAAGGGACCCCCCAAATCACAGGCTAACCATTGGTATGGGACGCCTATGATTGGGGTGGTCACTAATGGTGCCCTGCCTGCTCGACCTTTGACACTCAGGGCATGTGCTGCAGTATGCCCTGGCGTACTTCCGTAACCCTGGCCAAGTGAAATGCTGGGATAAGGAACTGACCATCTTATTGTGGGAAAAATGTCCCCCAGCTAGGCCCCGGTGGCCTACATCAAGAACTTCCCTACGCCTACAGATAGGAACGACAACTCTTGTCCACTCCATCCTGGGTCTGCTAGCTTTGTGTGTACCAACACTCCCTCATCCAACATATAGCCATCTATACTCCTCTTTCCCTTCCTCCTCAACTCGGTCAGACTCCCATCTTCTGACTGCTGCTTGATAAACTCCTTAACATCCTCTGTCCCTTTCCCGAGTGTGGGGAGGGGCAAGGCAATCTCAGTTATATCACCTCTCTCTAATCCATGAAGACTATCTGCCTCTACCACCGAAGAGACTTCTTCCACCTCAACCTCATCCAATGATCTATCAACCTCCACATCAACTTCAGAATTGACATCAGCATCAATAGCCCTTCCCTCCTCTTGAGGAATGGTAATGGAGCATCCCTTCCCTTCATCCAGAGGCTCAGCTATGCTGCTGCTTAGCAGCCCAACACTAGGGATGGGGACTGGGACATCAGTTGGGGGGACAGGTGTACTTAGAGCCTTCCTAGCTTCCCTGGTCGTACCTCGCCTCTTAGTCTTGAGCTTAGGAGTGGCTAACTCCATCTCCTTGGGCTCGGTCCCATCCCTTGCATCGGCTAGTCTGTTCTCCTCCGACTCCCTATCTAATGCCTGCCCTATGGATGGTAACAGGGATATCACCCTGATCAAGTACATCACCCTGATCAAGTACATCACCCTGATCAAGTACATCACCCTGATCAAGTACATCACCCTGATCAAGTACATCACCCTGATCAAGTACATCACCCTGATCAAGTACATCACCCTGATCAAGTACATCACCCTGATCAAGTACATCACCCTGATCAAGTACATCACCCTGATCAAGTACATCACCCTGATCAAGTACATCACCCTGATCAAGTACATCACCCTGATCAAGTACATCACCCTGATCAAGTACATCACCCTGATCAAGTACGGGACGTTGGTTAACCCAAGCCTTTACTGCCGTACCCAGTAATATAAGTGGGGCATCTTCCCTAGCCACAAAAACCTCCATGAACTTCGTAAACCCGTCCACTTTGATGTTTACTGTGGCTGTGGGCATATCAACAGTGCCAAAGTGGGCTAGCCTTGCTCTCTGATTACCGTATATTGATCTGGGTCTATGAATCTAGCAGGAACAGTGGTTCGACTAGCACCTGTATCCACAGCATGCGACCTGTCCTACCACCTATGGTACCCACTCGCTTGATAAGTCTTCCAGCAGGATCCTCATCAGATTCAGATAGAATCATACGCAGAGTTGTGTTAGCCTCAGGACAATCTCTCTTAAAGTGTCCAAACTTCCCACAATTATAAGCATGCACCTCCTCTAGCCTGCCCAGCCTGAGAACTGGTACCCTGCAGGGTTTCCCTTTGGCCCTCTCCCTGCTTACCCCCAGCTGACTCGGCCTCACCCTTACTTTTAGGAGGCTCACCTTCCCTGAAGGGTGTGCAGTTGGCATCTTTGGGGGCAGTCCATTCATCTCTGTGATGTCTAGGTTGGCTGTAGAGGAGGGTATGGGCGTCTGGTCTATGCTTGTGCATCCTGCCACGCTCCCATGTCGGCTTTGATTCCCACGTAGCTTGTAGTTCCTCAACCATCTGGAAGGAGTCCTTTGGGTCACTATGCCGCAGGTTGTAGATTGCGTCGGGAGAGTAATAAGCAGATAGACATCCCTGAAACAGTTCAGCTGTGAAATCTGCTTTGGTTTTCAGGTTCTCTCCTAACCTGGTGATGGCTCTGAGGATAGGCTGAAGGTGTTACCGTGGACTAGTATTGTTGCCCGGATGGTTACTCCATAGCGTCTTCCTTGCCTGCTTGATGGTGCAACCCATCCGTTCCAGAAACGAGGTTTTGAAGGACAGGTAGAGGGTCTGTAACGTTTAATTTGTCCCCCCCCAAAAGTTGTTCCCCCCTTATTGAAAATTTTGTTCCCACCCTAGCCCTAGCCCTAGCCCTTGCCCTAGCCCTTGCCCTAGCCCTAGCCCTAGCCTTAGCCCTCGCCCTAACCCTTTATTTTTCAAGAGGGAACTTTTTTTCAAGTAAAAATTTCCAGGCGGAACGTATTTTTCAAGTAAAAGTTCCAGGGGGAACCAAATATGGGGGGAACAAATTTGTCGTGACAGGTCTCCTCAGTTACTGCCAGCTCCTGGAAGAAGGACAATGCCTTACCCGTCAGCAACTTCCTCAGGGCAGACAACCAGTCCTTTTGGTCGAAAGATCCATCTGTCATGGCCGCCTCGAATGTCTCTAGGTATGCTTCGGGGTCTGTTGAGTCATCCAACTTCTGCAAATTGTGAAGTATGTCGGACCTCTTCCTGGCAAGCTGTTCCGCCTTGAACAATGCTTCCTTACTTTCCCCAGCTCTAGCTTGTTCCTCAATTGCAGTGTTGCCTCTTCGAGTGCTGAGTTCCTCAAACCTCTCCATCCTGATTTGTCTCTCTCTCCAAAATCTTTTGTCATCATTTGAAGAGGCTATCAAGGCAGTCATAGCTTGCGCCAACATTGCCATAGGATCCTGGGAAGTAGTTTGCGTTGGAGAAGGTGGGTTTCCCTCCATAGATTCAGAGAAGAGGTCGTCATCTAGGCATGGGCGCATGTCCATCGGCAAGTCTTCCCCTCCTAGTCGGGCTGAAGGTTGGGAAGCAGCAGCCATCTCCCCTGCGCTTGGCACCTCTTGCTGTCCAGATCTAGTGTTGTAGGGTCTTGGCTGGTTCATGGCTGTGAAATAGCGGTTGATATGATGATGGCTGGTCGAACTTCTTGAGCACCGCTGCCACCATGTGTTGGGGTTCAACTTCTGCCTAGTCCCAATATGGTAGGTATTGCTGCCACCAGAGCCTAACAGCTAGGAGTAAGTTGCCTAGTCTAGCCAGAGAAATTTAGGGTATAAAGTTAGACTAAGTTTTATTACTCAAAGCAACAACAGTAGACTGAAACAGTTTGGCTGGCAGGGTTTTTTATAACCACTCCCAGCCTCACACAGTAAGTGACATAATGGCTAACACCATACAATGCACAGTCCAAAGTCAAACATACATATGACAGGTAGAGACACATAAGCCTGTATAAATCCAGGTGTGAACCACATCAATTAACAGTAATTAACCATGGTTAGCTAATTAGAACTAACAGATATAAGCTACCTCTAGCTACAGGTTATGGGCCATGTCAGGCGGCCCCTGACACTCCTGCCCTCCACATCAGACAAGATGTTAGCAAGATGGCAAGGACCATTTACAATAACGGAGAAGCTGTCTGGGACAACCGTCAAGGTGAAGACATGACAAGCTGGAAGAGAAACAAGAACCTTTCACATCAACATGCTGAGAAGGTGGGAGTCACTCTCTGTGGTGTGCCTTATCATCTGCAAAGATGACCAGACCCCAATAGAGGAAGACGAGCTGCTTACCAGGTCAGAGGCCCCTGCTACAATGACAGCCAATATCAACCTTGAGCTGTCCCCAGAACAGCATCGGGATGTGACACAACTGATGAAGACACACGAAGATGTCTTCAAGGATAAACCTGGTCTAACCAAGCGTGAGGATTGAATGGCTCCAATCTTGATGACCTAAGTAAAGGAACTTGGACATTGCCATCTGGCACTTGGAACTCTTAACCATCGGCCCTGCTTTGGCCAGTCTGATTAGGGTCTTACTAACATGGGTGAGATGTTTCTCCTAATCTGCACTAAAGATAACGATAGTCATCCATATACACGGACAAGTAACTTGCCACATCACCAAATTACAAATTCATCTTCCTTTGAAAGGTTGACAAAAAGCACCCACTAGGCCAAATGTCATCACTGAAAATTCATACTTGCCGAATGGCGTGGTAAAATCCGTCTTCTCCTTTGATTTTTCTTCAATGAGGACCTGCCAATAGCCCTGAGTGAGGTCCATGGTGTTATGTATTTGGTAGCTGCCAAGCCATCGATCAGGTCTTCTACCCTTGGAATTGGAAAAGGATCCGGTTTATTCACTGCATTGAGCCATCTGTAGTCGACACAGATCCTAAGGCTGCCGTCTCTCTTTAGGACTAGCACAATTAGTGCTGCCTTATGGATTGCTCCTCACATGTATCAGCCCAGCCCGCAGCATCTGGCTGATTTCCTCCTTCACCTTATTTAGTCTTGAATGGGGTATATGATAGGGTGACGAACTGAAGGATTTGGACTCACCAATTTCAATCCTCATGTTTGATTAGACCAGGTTTATCCTTGAAGACATCTTGGTGTGTCTTCAATCAATTGTGTCACATGCCAATGCTGTTCTGGGGACGGCTCAAGGTTGATACTGGCTGTCATTGTGGCAGAGGCCTCTGACCTGGTAAGCAGCTCGTCTTCCTCTATTGGGGTCTGGTCATCTTTGCAGATGATAAGGCACACCACTGAGGGTGACTCCCACCTTCTCAGCATGTTGATGTGAAAGGTCTTGTTTCTCTTCCAGCTTATCATGTCTTCACCTTGAAGGTTGTCCCAGACAGCTTCTCCGTTATTGTAAATGGTCCTTGCCATCTTGCGAACAGCTTGTCTGATGTGGAGGGAAGGAGCACCAACACCAGGTCACAATCACGTGCTTTTCTCTCATACCACCTCTTCATTGTGTTCTTGGCTATGACTTCTGTGGTTTCCGGGCCACCTCTAGTTTAGCATTGTAGGTGTCCAAAAGGAACGACACCAGACTTTTTCTTGGAAGTTGGCTCTACCCACTTCTCCCTCAATATCCAGGAGTCCTCTTGGGTTATGCCCGAGTGAAACCTGCGAAATATAAATATTAAGTACAGGATACACTTGTGCCATTGGCCTCCAAAACTTCTCAACATTCTTTCTTAGGCCATTCTTAAGGGTCCCATTATATTGTTTTCACATGCTATCAGTCTCGGTGTGATAAGCAGAGGTCTTAACAAATTTAATGCCGAACATCGTGTGAAATTCTTGCATTAATTCACTACAAATATTTGACCCTCTGTCTATTGAAGTCTCATCAGGGAAGTCTATGCTGGCCAAAAAATTCCAAAAAGGCTTATACCACATCCCAGCTGTTGTTGCCTTCATCGGGAATACCTCTGGGAACCCTATCCCTTAATCACAGATAGTGAGTATATATCTGTAGCCTTCTTGTAGGGAAGGGGGCCAACCATATCCATGACCACCTTACTGGATTTTTTTGGTTTTGATAATGGGTAAATTTGGCACCATCTGCAAAGATCAGCATTGTCTTGTCGTAGGCCAATCTAGAAGAACCGATGCATTATTCCCTCTATTTTGCGCTTTCACCCAAAATATCAGGCCCCTGGAGTACTGTGGGCCATTCTGAATGTTGTCTCCCTGTAACACTTTGTTAGGAGTAGCTGTCTGACTCTGTCTGTCCCTTGGGTGTTCATTTTTGGAAAAGCAATTCCTGAACAGGGAGTTCGGAAGGTCAGCCTTCCGCCTTGCTTCTTCCAGGGTAGGGTCCGTCTCCTGTTCCTTACTGTAGCTGGTCCATGTTGCCATCAACAGCTGGTTGGCTAAGTCTTAGTACTATAGCATACCTCAACCTATCTTCCCTCTATTGCCGTTTGGAAGCTTTAGATGCCTTGATGAAGACATCAATAGTCAGTTCTGGCATCTCGTCTCTGTCGTACGATTGGTTATCCTTAGGCACCTACTCCTCTGTCGTGGCTCTTTCCAGAAGTTGTGTTACCGCCTCCTCATCAGCTGATGGCCCACTCAACTCTTCCCCACCTGATCCTGCTTCTGAGGCCGGTTCCTCATTCTCTGAACTGGAGGTGATGGAGTCTTCTTCATAGTTTATTGCTCTCTGATTCTGTGTCGTGAAAATGCAACACCTGTTAGAGTCTTTTGGGTTGTCGGCTTGTTCTGATTTGTAAAGCAAAGAAACGAGATTGGGTACATCTACACCTAATATTACGTCAAATTTCATACCCTGAGCTACTGCCATCATGATTGTGTGGTTCACGCCAAGTAGATCAGTTTGACCTGGGTGGTGGCGTAGCTGGTGAAGGTGTTGACTCGATCTTTAATGGCGATTGTCCCTTCATTCCTGAAGTCACTGGGTACTCACGTTGGGTGTACTTGGGACTGGTTGCAAAAAGTCGACAAACATCTCACCCATGTTAGTAAGACCCTAACCAGACTGGCCAAAGCAGGGCCGATGGTTAAGAGTTCCAAGTGCCAGATGGCAATGTCCAAGTTCCTTTACTTAGGTCATCAAGATTGGAGCCATCCTAGATTTCATGTGACCACGAAAAAGGACATCTGGGCATTGATAGGCCTCACCGTACCAAATTATGTAATTATTGCTGCACCCTTGACAGATCTGTCCAAAAAAGAATGTCCAGACAAGCTAGGATGGATATCACAACATCAAGGTGAATTTGATAAAATCAAACCTCTGACCCAATCCTCCATGGTCCAGATAGCAAATAATTTATCCTCCAGTCAGATGCCTTGGACATGGAGATTAGAGCAGCACTGAGCCAGGCAAATGAAGAGGATGGTAATCGACCAATAGCATTTTATGTAAGAAAGTTGAAATTGAGAGACCAAAGTTATGCAGCAGTTGTACTTTCTAATGATATGTATAATATATATTTTCCTTTTATCTTCTGGCAAGTACCTTCACTATGCAAAAGTGCCTCAAAAATACCTTCGCCACTCCACAAGACTACTCAGATTTTGTATTGCCTAGTGCTATAAAATCAGCGATGGAAATATTTTATAAAATTTTCTAGGGATCATGATGGGCTCATATGTAAAATTTGACCTTCAATTGACCTTTGATCATCAATAACTTTGAAGATAAAGCAAGACAGAAAAATTTGATCGTTCACTTTAAAGAGTTAGGATAGAGCTTCAAAATGATACAAAAAGTTTGAGAAAATATAAATCTCAGAGTGAGTTATGGCGGCAGGGGACACTAACCTCCATGATTTTGACCCAAAAAAGTTACAGCCATGTAAACATTGAGGTTTGATGAGGGGAGACAGTTGCATTTCCCCCCTTTTTTTAAAACTTGTGGTTACAAATTTAGAGCTCCGTAGATTCTGCAAACTTCATGGTATGGACTTGATATATAGCTCAAAAGATAGGTCTCTCTGTGTGCTCTCTACTGATACTAAAATATGTTTCATAGGTATAACTATCACTAGACCCTAAAGTGGAGGGACGTTAAAAATTTATTACGTGGTCAAGTGCGTGAGTGCAAAATTGAGGGCGTTGAAACGCCTAATGAAAAAGGTCATTGCATGCTCTAGGGCTTCCTCTAGCCACTCGTGGGTACCTATGAAATATATTTTAGTATCAAAAGAGAGCACACAGAGATACCTATCTTTTGAGCTATATATCAAGTCTATACCATGACGTTTGCAGAATCTACAGAGCTCTAAAGTTGTAACCGCAATTTTATTTTTATTTTTATATGCCATTGTCCCCCCCCCCACCCCCCCCCCCCCCCCCCCCTTCCTTGTCCCCCCCCCCTTCATTCAGGTAAGGCTTCTTGATCGCCTTCCCAGGTGGATGGTGTGTGAAAAAGCCACTGTAAGTCTAGAATAGGGTATCCAAATCTTCTGTAACTTGGAATCCACCTTTCCAGTATGTTGAAGCATAGTTGGGTGAGATTTAAAAAATTTAAAAAAATCTAAAATGCAAAATTTAAATCTGACCTAAAGTACCCCCTTAACAAGAGTGCCCTTTCAGGTGGTAACTGATCACAGCTGTTTGTGCTACCTCAACACCATGACGACGTGGGGGGGGGGGGGGGGGGGGGGGGGGAAGACTAACAAGGTTAGAATTAGGCCTACAACCATTACTGTCAGTCAGCAATGCTGATGGACTCTCTCGTCAGGCCTGGGAGAAGGATGAGCATTCTACCATAATGCGGGAGGTGAAGGGGAGAGTGTTAGGGATCTCCCAAACCTGGAGACCCCTAACAACAGCACAAAAGGCTGAAGCACAAAATAACAGATGGCTAAAGAGAGAACAGACCTGAAGTATGGATTAGAGATGCACACATTAAATGGCCAATCAGAGTTGGCCAGCTCATCTTGCATGTATGTGTTTTACATTAATAAGGTAATGCTGAGTTCAGGCCTGGCAACCTATTGAAAGGAGCCAGGGAGTGGGATCCAGCAGAGCCCTGTGGATGTGAAAAGTAATCATATCACAATAATCTTTGCCATAAGTATATTCCTTACTGGCTGGCTAAGCAATAGTGGTATCCTTAAAAAATACCACTTTTCTTCTTTTGGGGGGTCATTTTGTCTTGTATAAGCATTACTAATATAAAAAAAGTAATAATGTAGATATGACCACTGTAGCTTTAAAACCTTACTCTGTACTCTAGTCACTACGAAGAAGGAAGAGAAGGGCAGCTCCTGGCACTCCCGTTAGCATCAGCCACTACTTCTGTGTTGTGGTCCAATTATTTAATTAGAAATTCACGTGCTCTGATCCTTACGAATATGTTTGTATATGTGCGTGGGTGGATTAAAGTTTAACGTGCGCGCAGGTGATAAAATAAGTTTCACAGTAGCTTCCGGACAGGTAATTATATTATGGTTAAAGCTTCATCGTTTCAGTTGAGAATGTTTGGGTGTTATTTAAGAGAGAAGTTAAATTGAAGGTGGCAGCAAGATATTTTTCCTATTTGGTGGAAATCACCCATTAAACGCATAGAAAACTGTCGCTAACTGTATTTTGTTGTTGATACCAAATGGCAAAAGTATAGGTGTTTACTAGCTGCATGGAACCTGCTTAATTTAAGTACCAAATATGGGATTGGAATCTCAATAAGGGTCTGCATGGATAATTAGATTTTAAGCGGAGGAGACTCCTTCTTCGCTGGAGAAATACTGCTTCAGGCTATGTGACCTCTTGAAAGAGTCCAAAGAAAAGTTGTTAAGGGGGGGGGAACTGATACTCACTACATGTAGGGCATTTCGATTTTTGTAATGTCAATTAATTTTGATGTAAAATATTATCTTGGCTGTCATGTCTTCACAGATTTCTTTAAAAATACAAAAATTTGCTGATTTACAGTAGCTAAAAATAATTTTGGTTGGTGATCTCATTAGCATAGTTTAAGATGTGAGCCATTTTGACCGCAGCATTTGAGGCATTTTAATTAAGAAACCAGCGTTTGCATATTCAACATAATTATGAACAAACCACAAGTATCTATGCCACAGATAAGTAGCACCAGCCCTTCTTGCTATGGTGATATATTATGCACCACCAAGCTTAAATTAGCCAGCATCTAAATAGCCAACATTTCCAACCAGATGCAAAGAACATTTCTAAACAAAGCATTAATGCTGTATCTAGTAAAACTATTGCACTTCTTACCAAAAAAAATTCACTGCTGAATTAGTCTGCTGGAAGGATATGTTTATACTCATCCACTTGCTGACCTCTCTCCTTCATCAGTCTTGCAACAACCCTTTCATTAGAATTATTGAACTTTCTTAGAAAAATGCCAGAAGCTGGGGTAGCTGCATAGAAGTACATCGGCCCAGCCATTAAATAAGTCCATATGCAGAGAGTCAACTTTGAGTCTGTATTCATTGATTGGTTCAAAGATGCTGAGATGAGTTGTACAAACATCGGATCAGAGATCACAATCCCAAGAAGATCCTGCGTGTTCCCTAGCAATGTTAAACTTGGGAGGTGTTCCCAGTAAAAAGAACACGTTTTAGAGCCTAGAGGTCTTCTTTCTAATACTGTGTAAATTAGCAAACATGTATATTAAATAGAAGGTCATGAATGTCTTACTTAATGTTGTCACTTAAATGAAAAACATCTGAATATAGAGATCAACCTCGATAGACAGAAAGGAAACAGTCAAATACAAAGCACCTTCCTTCAAGTGGAGTGTGCCTTGTTGGTTTGGTCATTATTTCCTACAGATATACAGTTGGAATACCGTTCCTAGACAGTCTAGTGCAATAACTGGATACCAGGTTTTCATCAGAGAGTTAAATCAATCATGCTTCTTGTGCTACCAGTAGTCATTAATTTGTCTAATCCACACTTGCTACCCTCATTGGAAGATGATCTACACTCTTGGGATAGAGACTTAACATCCCTCAAGGTAAGTTCTGCTGTAGATGAGTACTTTTGATATGTATTTTAGCACCTCATATTTTTGGATAAATGCATATGTGAATAACTATTTTGTTGTGAAATAAGAAATATTACTTTCATTTTAAGGAGAGCTTATAGATCTCAATGGCAATCTTATGTTTAGTTAATGGCGTACTTTTATGGTGCTACTTCAGCATGGACAGATGAAGTGTATAAGCCTTACCTTAGCCTAAGGAAGTTTCTCCGATAGTGGATGTTGCCAAGCACTAGCTGCCAATGAAGCAATAAATAATGAACTGCAGTTATGATTGGTTTTTGAGAATTTTTCCCCCCAAAGCATAGCAGATTATCTTTCAATGAAGTCTCAGTCGACATCATAACATTAAAATCACCTTTTCAATAATCAAATTCAATCACACTTTAGCAAGATTATTCCTGATGAAGACTGTCAAAACGTCGATTATAAACACTCTCAGAGACTTTGCCAAGTTTTTTCTGCTGATTCGAGTTTCTTCTCTTTCTAATTCTAGATTGATTTTTAAAGCCAAAATACAAAAATTGGTAATACAAGGTAGAATATTTTTTACTCACACACACACAGAGACATACACACATTTCTCCACTATGGTCTGTGCAGAATTCAGTCATCATCATTTCAAGAATGATAAAGCCATACTGAGCATTCAGCGCAGCATGCACAGATGCCTGCTTGTTATTTTGGGAAGGATTCCCTGTGAAATTAATGTTACAACAATCTAAAATCCAAGTACTATTTCCGTAATGATTTCAGATAACTATTTTCAATCAGTTAAACCGCATATTTAACCTGTAGTTTCCAGAGTCAACCAACTGTGCTTCGAACCATGTTAGATAAGCATCATAACTATCATACTATCCAGTATAGTGCTCTTTCTGGCAAGAAAAAAATCATTGCTATGCTTCTATAGCACACATGCCAGTCGCGACATCAGATTTTAGTTTAGGTAGAGTTCCATTTGTAATGGAAGCCTTTTTCTTTTATCCTACCAGCAACAATGAAGGGAAGTGGAAAGATTCTGCTTAAGTTGAAACTGAAAGAAACCAAGCATTGCACAGCAAGATAATGATGACCATAGCAATAAAATTGTCCAAACACAGCAACCTACAGTCAGGAGAGTCTCCAACAGTAGAGTATGATGTCTTTGTGCATGCCAAGACACGTCCCAAGATGAACTTTACCTTGCCAGGGCTAAGGAATATCAATACTCCAGCTCTTGATTGAGTGATAGTAGACAAATATTCTCGTAACTGTCATGATTACGAAAAGACTTATAGGAAAGAGGGCATACTAATAGGAAAATGGCTAATCAGGCAGTAAAAAAGTACAAATCCTTCTTTACAAGTTTGTCAGAGGCAATAACTGAGGTTCTCATCATGTTGTACTCTTTATGCAATAACTTGCATATTGTTCATTCTTAAAAAGATTCTAAGTTAATAGACTTTTAATTTTACCACTTTTGGTGATGTACTATTCTATAATAAAGTGCTTCAAGTTTTTTAAAAAATTAAAATTTGAATGGAGGAAAAAGTTTAAATATTGTCTTACACATTTACCTATTAGGTATCTTAAATGTTAGGAGCATATACCATTGATATCTAAAATTGACTGGAGGTTTCTGTAAATTGTTCTGTGGTTTTATAATGCAGTTGTATATACATAAAAGTAAGATAAAGAAAAAGGCAGCAGATTAGAGAGGTAAGAAAACTTGCTGCATAGGTAAATGAGTGTGGGCTTCATGGTTAATAGCTGAAGTGAAAAGATGGGAGGTTCATTACGACATACGCCCTAGCTATAGAAATAGTGAGTCTTCCTTATAAAGGCCAGAGCAACTAACCAAAACTTCGAGTGATTGATCTTTTGTTGATTATCGTAAAAATGACATATCTGTACCATGTAAACTGGGAGTTCATAGAGAGATGACCTGACCAGGACTAGGCATGTGCTTTGATATTTAAACAGCTGGCTGCAATGTCCAGATGACCACCTCACTCAATCCCTGTTATTATGTAGTTTGTACTAACAGATACAAGCAATATGATTGAACTAATGCATGAACAATGTTGTAACAAGGTTTGATTGTAAACACTATATATGTTTTCTAGTTTTACGCTACCAAAAGTCATGGCCAAACCAGCATAAGCTGCATAGCTAACTAGACAATAATTCAGTCTAATATAAAAGTTGTGTCAAACTCCAGTAGAGATAGTCCTCGGAAGCTCTACCACTTCGTAAGAAGGAGCTGGATCTTGCCCAATAACTTCATACCAAGGATCTGTATCTTGTCCAATAACTTCACAAGATGGATCTGGGTTAATCCTTGCCACATCATAAGATGGATTGGTATTAAGGTCTACCACTTCATATGATGGATTTGAATCACATTTGACCTCGTCCTGTATTAAAGTGTACAGTTAAGATTAATATATAAAATATTATATACATGTGTAATGAATACCATAATCTCTGGTTGCTCAGTGCATTGGATGTTTAATGCACACTGGATATTAATTTAACAAAATGTCTTCATTGGACACCAATATGGTATCTTGCTGTGAAGTGCTCTACTCACTGTTGTTGAAACAAACATTGCTTCTGTGCATGCATAGTACCTTCACCAAGAAAGCAATGTATTTGAGAATGAGTAAATGATTAATTGTTCCTATATTTATGTGCTTTTGCTGTTGTGAAAATATAGCTGCAGGGCACTTAGAGCTTTTCGCCCATCCTTTTAGCATACCGCAGTTACTTTGCAGTTCTCCATGGCATGAAGATCAAATCAATTTCAATAGTTCAATCCCAATATGGCCACTTATAACAGTTTTTATGACAAGGAAAAGGTTATGTATTCCTGAGCTTATACAGTAAAGTTCTATCTGGCTTATACACATGCCTGTTGCAAGGACCTTTCTTGTCTTTGAAGTTTTACCAGTGAGGGATGTCCTAACATATTTGTGACAAACAATAGACATTTGATGTACGCAAAATCCATATGACGAAACGCCTTATGGAATATATAATAATAATTATTATGAACATACTTCAGAGAGTCATCCTTCACAACATATTCTTGAGAGAGCATCATGAGCACCTCCTTAGTCTGGTTTGCATACCAAGCTCTGCATTATTATGTTTCATGACACTATATAGCTTCTTCTCCTGGATCATTGACTAGAACTTTTTCTTGTCAGATTTTTTAGACTAGTTCCACTATAGTCTTTTGTATCAGATGTATATTTATGCAAATGAAAGGGAGCATGAGGCTTTGATTTCTCTTTCGTGATTCAGATCATTTGGTAGGGCCTTGAATTGCAAGATGTAAGGAATTTAGAATACTACACATGGCGGATGATATGACAGGGTCTTGTGCCATGAAGTGGAGGTATATGCTTTGCATTCTTGTGTCAAACCTAGTACGAGACTAAATCAGGCAGGATTAGTTCTGAAAAAGTTTTTACTTGTTCAAGAAAGTTTTAGGGAAACTTATTTCATGAGTGATTTCTTGTCTATTTCCTGCTTAAAAAATTAACAAAGTTGGAAGCAATGTTCTCCAATGTGATGAGAGACCCGACAAAAACCAGAAATAAGTAGAGCCCCATCATAATTTATGATCAATCAAGCAATAATCTCTGGTCTCTAGAAATTAGCATTGTTTCGCAGGCCTAATTTTTTTTTTGCAAAAAGAGGAAGAAATACATATGGTAAATGTAGCAGATTGATGAAAAAGATATGGTTTCCATGAAGTATTGTTGTGCCAAAGTCATGAGCATATATTTCCTGCTAACAGCATTCGCTCTTGTACTGTGGCCATGCATACAAGTTAACACTCCAGGAACACCTTTGAAGAAGCAAATGTGATGCATTCTCTACTTCTGTTTTCTTGGATACCTTGATGCTTGCAGCAGAATATACACAAAATTCTGTCTAAAAAGAGCTTGCTTTTCAAGCAGTTCTAAGAGCACTATCTGTATAATATTGTACATTTAAATATTTAATGAATGGACTATTGGTGTACATTGCATAATGTAGCTTGATAAATATGCAGGTTTCAAGAAGTAAAGGTGCAAATTGAGAAGGAATACAGTCAAAACAATCACATATCCATCATTGCATCTTCATCATCAATATACTCTCCAATGTACACTGATTTCACTTATATTTTAATGCCATTCATCTTTCATTACAGCAATGAGAGTATTTTAGTATATAGGCTAAGTTTAAAAAAAATCTTACCACAATTATAATAGACTCACTTGAAACTCTTCCTTTTGACTCTCAGGGTTATTCAAAGCTCTGCAATGTTTGTCAGAAATATGTAAAACATTGTGTTGAGAGTTGAGAATTTTAATATGATAAAGGTGCTGTGGGCTAATTTTATTCTGAATCAAAACTAGAGCTAAGTTTATACCCTTCAGCATACAATAATAAAAAAGTTAACACAAGCTTTTAACTCCCACTAGAGACTTCATGACATAACAACCTGATGGCGTAGGATGTCAATGGGATGATCCACCATTGATCCCATATATTCTAGTCACATCCTACATCATCTGGAAGTCACATAATCAAGGATCTAGCAAGAGTCAAAAGCTTGTGTGAACTAGTTTATTATTCTGTGCCTAAGGATACAAAATGGATGATACATATGATAAAACTTACGTCAATGCAATTGGACTTCTTTCCACAGTTTTATTTGCTGTAATGTGTAGAATATAATTGTGAGTGAAAAAATAGATAACTGTCTGCATGAGAAACTTATCATGTATACGAAGACAAAGTGCAATAATGGATGCTACTGAAATAACAAAAGTCACACAGAATAGCAGGCCAATACTTATAGCAGCAATTGCAGCATCAGTAATCATCATAGAATCTGTGGAGAACAATTTCATGAAATCAATTACACATTAACTACAATAGTAATACTTTGTAAAGATCTAGTTATGTTTGAGTCAAGAGTTTCATTCATGACAAGTACATTATCCTCGTCGTAGACTATAATCATTAATATTAGGTCAAGTGTTGCTCGCATCAATTGTGCTACTAATGTTTCTTTTTCCTTCCATCACCCTCAGTAGGATTTAGCATTATTACTCCCAGCTATAATATAGATGGAGCATATGCTTCCCTCCACCAGACTCACACTGACTACCAACACATCATTAGTCACTGCAAAATGTACAAAAGGAATAATTAAATACAAACTTCACAGGGAGGTATTTGGGGAAGTAAGGCAAGCTCCCAATGATTACTGCACACTTGTTAACTCCATATTTAATTGCTAGTAATTCAAATATATGCATCACATAGTCGTGCATTTTCACTGCCCATGATGAAATAATGAGGGGGAATTTTTGAGTTGCCCAACTTTGTCTGCATGTAACTTGCCCTCCTAATGCATGCACTGCTAACACTCAAATACCTATGGAAAGCTAATCGTATTTCTTTCAGAATTTTAGAAAATAGTTTTAAGAGGGTATTCAAATTATCTGGTATTACACCCCTATACCTACATTCTTGCCAAAAAATGTTCACTCGAGTTTCAGCAAAGATCTAAGGGATGCCATTTCTCGATGTTATTTAAACCCAAGTTAGGTTAACATTGTATCGGCGGCAGAGAGAACATGCACATTCATATGTACCAGTATTAGTCTATTTTGAAGAAAAAAATGCTGGCAGTGAAAGTTAATCCATACACTACACTCAATGATGCTCACACACATATGTACGTAAACTTGTAAGTATTGATTTGCTAGTGCATGCTTTGGCAAGAATTTGAGTGCATGTTATCATCATGATCCATGGTCATATCAGGACTATATTTACTATTCTTGGGAATAGAACAGACTCATCTGACAATATTGTATTTTCTTGAAGTTGTGGTACCGTCATTGTATTTAGGCTAGGTTCATTTATAAAATTAGTCAGTTTTATGTAGCATAAATTTTCATGCGTTTTGTGAAATTTCTTTGATTTTGTAAATGGTATTTTCTTTTCTTGTAACGATCCTCTTTGCCATTAAAGTTGGTGGGGGGGGGCTAATGTACGCTGTTCATAGGTTGTGCTCTCTACTTGTCTAAGGTGCTGGCTGGTGGCATTGCTTGGTCTTGGCTGCAGGCATCCTGACAAAGAATTGACCCAGCACCATGGGATGTAACTTGGCAGAGTGTATCTGAGATGAGTGGGCTGCAGCTACACCATCTTGCATTTTTGGAGTGACCCTTGTACCATTATAAATCTTTTTCTCCATCTTGTGGTAATAACGATTTATGAATAGTGTTATTGGCGACCAGCATAGCATTAAATATTAGTTGGCTTTTTAGTTTGCTTGTTTGCATTGTTTTATTACTGGTAACTACAATATGGTATATATCGCAAAAAAACTAGGTGTTTATACAACATAGCTCAAGCAATATAGGTCAACTCATACCTATAGATCTATGCCACTAGAATTTTTCCCAATAAACTCTCAGTTAACATACAATTGCTTTCATGATATAATCAACCTAAATTTGCCTACTCGACAGCTAGATGCTTTATCTTTCATTGGGATAATGAAGGCCAGAGCACCTACACCTAGCAGAAATGTTGAGTATCAAATTTAAGTTAATTATCATTGACTTACACTATAATTTTTTTCCGAAGGGCTTTTCATACTGGTAGAAATGCACACACCCCATGCAGGATAGTTCTGACCCACCTCCCATCCCCTACAATATTGTAGTTCAGTTCCAACACTGTTTCTGCCATTAAAGCTTTGGGGTGTGATGACTAGGAGGCAATTGGGCCAGGAATATATATATCTCCCTCTAGGGGGGTTATGCGTGAACCATCTCCCAAATTACCCCTAATCTATAACATATCTGCCATACTTTAAGGTTTCTCTTTTATCAGCTTTTGGGTTTGTGGAGCCAACATTTCAACCAAAATATTGTGGTCTTCATCAGGGAAAATTGTTGAAATGTTGTCAAAAAATTGATGATGTTAAGTTTAATACTTTGTACTTTGTCAAAAACACCCTTGAAAGTTTATTAACTCAGCTGAAAGTAATCGTACATATCTGCCAGAGTTTGGTGATTGTGGCTGTTTTAAAGTTTGAGGTTGTAGCAGGGCCAATAGCCAAAGGGCCACAAACCAGGTCAAAAACCTTCCTAGCATCAAGACCTTTCCAATTACAAGAGAGACATGTGCAGGTAGACCCATATTATACCATTTAGATACTGATTGACAAATAGTTTTATGATGGTTTTATCCTTCAGCAACATTGTTCAATATTCAACAATTGGATATACCACTGATGGGTTGGCTCCAATGATTATTTGGAGAAAAACTCTAGACCTGGCTGAGGGGCCAGATGATCAACAAGATATAGGTTAAATAGTGTTATTCAGCTTACAAACAGTTTACCAATCTCAGCATCCTCTAACTCGGCTTCATTGGTTGGCTCCTTTAAATAGGCTGCCAGCCCTGAAACCTGGCCAGACTTTATAAGGTAATAATATAACTGCTCTAGCCTAGACTTGTCATGCTAAGTATTTAGTTCATAATGAGCCACCTGTGGACAATGGTTCTAAGTGATCACACTCAGCCTATAATGTAAATGTTCATTGGTTAGGTAAACTCTGCTGGATGATCCATAACCCTTCCCCATCGACCCCGGTCCTTAAGCTATTGGCCATGCCAACTCTCAACCTATTTTATTTGGCCAGTGACCCTAGATCTGTCCTGTTAGGCTATTATGCTGTTAAAAAGCTTTTGGGCATGGCATGGCCATGGGGCATAACCTAAGGGACCAAAGTGTATCCAAAATCTCCCAGCAGTCAAGAGTTTCCACTTCAGCAGAAAAGAGTGTGTCAGTATAATAAAACAGTGAGCTGGGCATCAACATAATACCACTATTCATAATATTTTCTGTCCATATAAGCGTAAATAGGCACATCCTTCTTATGTATCTTTATGTATCACATTTATTTCAGGTATTGGAAGGTGCACATTGGAGAGATAAGGAAACATGTTGTAGACTGGATAAAGAAGCACAGTATAGTAAGATGTTATCCATGTGTGGATTGTATTTATTTGCAGATAACATCATCTAGGCATCGGTGAAGACTCTTTGTTGTTGATGACCCCAGACCTGCTTTGCACCTTTTTTAAGTAGGCAGGTGGTCATCAGATGCAGAGTATGCCCACAAATGATTTCAGCTCGGTTGTACTCTGAGTTTCTGGGGCTTCTTTGGTGTCTTGCACCTTCTTTCCAGTTGGACGTAACCTATTCCTTGTTATGCAATATCCAAGATACTCCACTTTTGGCAGCTTTTTTTATCCATCCAGCACTCTCGAGTTGAATCAGCACTTTCTCCAAATTCCCAATATGCTCCGCTTCTGCCTTTCCTGTGACTAAAAATTAATGTTGTCGATATACACAGAGATTCCAGGTGTTCTCTGTAAAAGGTATGCCATTGTTCCTGAAAAATTGAGGTTACTGCTGACACTCGAAATGGAAATCTGTGATATATATAGACCTTTGTTGGTGTTGATAGTCAATAGAGGTTTTCGTTCCTCTTCGAGCTTCACCATCCAATAAGTTGATAAGCATGAATAAGCCCCAATTTGGTAAAGGTTTGCCCTCCTTCTAATGTTGTAAACAGGTCTTCCATTCTTGGAAGTGAGATGTGTTGGGCTTGGCTCCAGTAATTTGTAATCTCCACAAATTCTCACTGATCCATCCTTCCATTCAACAAAAACAATTGGAGCTGCCCAGCTTGATATTGCCAATGCTTCCTCTCTTCAAATGATTTAGCTCAGCTTAAACTTTCTTCTGCGTTGCATATGCTTCTGGTCTAGGTCGGTAGAAACTTTGTTGTGCTTGCATACTCACATCAATCCTTGCTTTTATGCCTTTTACCTTACCAGGTCTGCTCGGAAAGTAATCTCATATTTACCTAGATGTGCCTGTAAGGAATGTTGGCTGATTCTATACACTGTGCCAGTTCCATCGCCATCTAAAATGTGAGGTCAGACTCTGAGAGTAGCCGGTGTTGCATGCATTTACCTGGGTGTTGCATGCATTTACCTGGATATTGCACACAAATCTATCTTGTAGCACATCCAGCAAGGTTTCTCCAGGTCCATCTAATGCCTCAGCTCTGCAATGAAAACTACCACCAAATTTCCTGGCTTTCAAAGGCAAGTATTTAAATTATATCTTTCAACAATTACAGATTGTTTAGGGCTTTACTTCCTGACTAGCTCTTTGAATGGCTTCTCACAGGGAGTTTGAGATGAGGCAAGATTCTGGTAAGTATCAGCTCCTCGTACAATAAGCAGCATTGCTCGTCGCTTATGAGCTTATTTGTGCCGATACATCATTTTCTTCAAAATACAGCTGCACTCACTCTGAATATGAGACCCAGACTGCTTTGTTATTATCAAATCCATAGAGGGTGCCATAGGTAGCCATTCGTTTTCATCCTCATTTGAAAATATCCTGTGCTCTTCACAAAATATAATTGCTTATATACCATTAGAGATGTGAGACTAATCTAGTATGGCTAGGCCTGACTGTCACAAGGTGTTTATAACACTAGGCATGGATAAATAAGAATGTCAATAACAATAATTATGATGTAAACTTCTCATAGTTTTATTAATGAAAAACTGCTAATTCATTTGAATTCAAGTTGTTAAGGAATGGATCAGTTACAATGCACTGGACAGGCCTTAAGTGTAATATCCAGGTCAGATCCAAAGCCTGGATATTTTTAGAGGGCCACACCAAACAAAAGTAAAACACAAGTCAATTAAAAACAAATTATTATATTTATAGAGGAAAGACCGTAACAGAAAATAGTGAATTTAATGTGAAACTTGATTGGTTTTCGACTTTCAATACGAGGGCTCATGGTGGAAGAGGCAGTATATAAAAGCTGGTTGACATGATAGTCAGTCAATTGGTTGCAATATTTTGTTTTGATACCCACCAGTTTGCTAAAAAGTGCTTCACACACATATGTTGAACCAAATACAGAGGCATTTTTCTGTGCATTAGCAATCAAGTTAGCCCCTCTGGGATTCGACTCCAGAAGTCAAGTAGCTGAATAGCATTGAATGCGGATGTCAGCCCTACATCTGACTGCAAATTTAGCAGCTCCATTTGAAATTCATCTGGAGCGGTGGCCATATCTATCTCCATAGGTGTGAAAATATTTTCACCGAGGGTAAAGAATCCTTGATGTCATCAAAACGGCATTCAAATCCGTCAATCAAATCACTAATGATCCTGTTGTACTTATGGTATCACCGTTGTTCTTGTGCTCAGAAAGTGAAGAGAAATGGGTCGTACTGCTATGTGCAATTTGTGTCATCCAAAGGTGAAGCTTTGCAGTGAAGGCAGACATCGTGCTCTACAATTCATGGCAGAACTTGTCCGTACCTTGTAGGGTACTGTTCAAAATCAAAAGGTGTGCGGTGATATCAACCATGAAAGCCAAATCAGCAATCCATTCTTTGTTGCTAGGCTGACGATTACCTTCCCTTCAGAAAAAGCTTTGATTTCTGGGAGAAGTTTGTAGAACCTATAGAGGCATGTGGCACGGCTTAACCATCGAATAGCAGTGTACATGAGCACGTCTCCATAGTCAGCACCAATATCTGCTAGAAACTGCTTGAAATTCCGATGGTTCAGGGATTTTGCACAAATCCAATTTACGATTGATATTGCGGCCTCTGTCACATTGGCCATTTTCAGCGACTAAGCAATGACATTTTTCCTGTGTATAATGCAGTGGTGCCATATCACAGGAGGAAGATTGTCCTCTGCTTGCAATCTAGCAATGAGTCCTTGGAGACCTTTTTTCTCTCCAAGCATAGAAGAACCTCCATCTGTGGTAACCGAAAACAGCTTGTGACAAATCCAAATGTGCTTGTTGAAGGCTTGCACACAATTCATGGAATATATCTGTCCCTTTTATTGAGCCATGAATGGAATGCAATGTACGTAAATCTTGAAGTCTGGCATAACACCCTGATAAACACAGCTAATTGCTCTGTTTCGGTAATGTTTTTTGTGCTGTCAAGACCGATAGAGTAGCAAACAAAATCCCTCAAACTTTGGTCATTTAGGTAACTAGATAATGCATTCAACTTGTCGAGTCACTGTGTCATTGCTGAGCTGTATTTTCTTAGCTTTTTGTTGAATGCTAGAAGAACAACATTCTTCAGTGAACATGACAATATCCTGTTTCATGATTTTGCCATCTGAATACGGCTTCATGTGGCAGGCCAGAAGGTGGCTAATCCTGTATGATTCCATTGTTACGTCTTTAGAATCACTTACATATTTGAAGGAGTTCGTTTGCTTTGTGCACGCTGACTTTAACAACTTCAACTTCCTTTTCCTTGATTCTCCTTGTGGCAATCATATTCGGCAGAATGAGTTTTGTAGTGCCTCTCAACATTAATCGACTACAAACTCTCACATGACAGAGAAGGCAGCGTGCCTTGCCTTCTTTTTCAATCACAAAATATTTTACTTCCCAATTGGCTTGAAATGCACGGTTCTTTTGCATAAGTGTACGAGCTTTCTTCGAAGGTGGTTCCGCCATGACAGTGGGTGATAATGCGCCGATAAAAGAATGAATAATGGCTGACCGAGTGTCTCCTTGCATTACCAGTGCCGGTAATCGAAGATCATAGCATGTGCAGATCAGTAATGCTCATTTACTCTTCTGTGATTAGTCTGTCTGAACAGTTTATTGCCAGTGTGTGCACACGTGTGTATCTCAATGTCTAAGACTCTATGCTAAAGTCATTGCAAGCTCGAGTCAATGAATGAACGAAAATAGTGCTATTTCAGTTGAAGACAGTCTCATGCTTGATAACATTTAAAAAAAATTGGTACCAGTATTTCTGAAAATGCATGAGGATTTTCTCATAAATTAGTAGTTTTTATTATATAAAAAAAAAAAGGTCGAGGTCCGCCGGAAGGATGCTTGAGGGCCCAATGCGGCCTTGGGAGCTGCAGTCGATAACCACTTCACTAAACAGTGGATTATCTTTTACCTCCATAAATCCTACAGACTGGTAGATAACTAGTCATACAACTTTACTCCCTGCTGGATGGGGGATGCAAGAAAAATGAATGAATAGTGGATATTGTGACTACCATCATGAACAGACACTCTGGGCCTTTACTCCTGTTTCAGGAAGCATTTTGTTGGAGGAAAATTGCACATGCAACTAATTGCTCTGAGTTCCTTTATTCTTGAGAAAGGAGTCAATGGATTTCTTTGTTGTAAATTTTGTTGTAGACATAGAGCAACAGAACCATGCATAGCTTTTGTATGGTTCTTATACATAACAAACTTTATCTTATTGGATTTCATTATGTTATGAAAATTAGTTCACATAAAAAGAAGTTGCGGATCAATCAGTTTATATACTCGTATCACTTCATGGAGGTGATGTAGTCCAGGCATCGACAAGGATTCTTGGAATGATGGCGATCTGGATGCAAACTTTCTAGAAAGTTGTTTAGTCATGGTTCTGTAGGCCACTCATTCTATGTCTGTTCGCTGAGTGGATGGGGCTAGGAGTAGAGGTACATAAGGATGGGTTAGTGGTGGGTGGCTGATTTGGAGGAGGATATTTGGAGTCAACCTTGGGGGATCATTATAGATGTCAAATTTGGGGAACTAATGGACCTCCATCAACAAGATAAAGAAGTGAGGTGAAATTAAACAGCACTAGGTGCCAAGGTAATCAAAAGGGTGTGAATTGGTGTAAACACTTCGAAAGAATACACTGCACCTGAATTTACTTAGAGGAGGTGTTATAGTGAACAAGCATATTATATAAGTACTTACTTCCCTGTGTAGTCAGTGATGACAATGTAGGTAACATTGGTGATGAAGTCGATATTGGTGATGTAGGCACTATTTGTGATGTAGTCACTATTTGTGCTGTAATCATTGGTGTGGGCAGAGTTGTAGGTGGATTGAGGATGGCATCAGGTTCACATCCTCGAGCAGCATTACCAAAGAAGGCCACATCAGCAATATAGACTAAGTCAGAGTTAACATCTAGGTTGTATTGTAGAGTGATGATAGTTTGGGAAGTACCGATTTCAGTTGTGCACACTCTCACTAGAGAGTCACATGAAGTGGTGGTAGCTGAGCTGATAGTACTTGCAAAGATATTTCCAGCAAAGATGCTGATACCACTTGTTCCTATTCCCCACTGTGGACAGTTGAACATCACCACTTGAACACTCTCCACTCGATCATAAACTTGTGTATTAGTGAAGTCAAAAGTGATGCTAGCAGAGGCAGCTGATGTGTTGAGTGTGAGTAGTGCACTGGCCCACTCACTGCCTTCTAGTTCAGTAAGTATGGGAATAACTCGGTTTAGTGCACTCAATCAATGCAGAGCTTACAATTGTAATAGCAGTGCAGTGGTCACTTTGTGTTGATCCATTGGCTGAGACAATCTCAGAAGATGTCAGAGTGTACTTTTCTGGGAAAGCTGCAAAAACATTAATAAACATATTATGGTGATATTCTAAACATCATTATTCTATTAATCTGCTGTGTAGGTTGTCACTAAATTCCTTGATTTATTCAATATTTGATAGAGTCTGTGCCGAGATGAGTTTCTGAGGCCGTTTTGATCTCCTCACCTGACCTATTGGTGTACCACTCATTAGTTCTAGCGAATACTTCAAAAGTATTTGCTAGAAATCAAGTGACCTCTGCCTGACCTTGCCAATCATACCACTCTATATTGGTGATCACAAGATTTCAGCATACATCCTCCCTAGACTAGCACCAAAATGGGTTACTTGTGGCTAAGTACTTCTTAATCACCATAAGCTTAACAAGAAAAAGTACTTGAAACTCACTAGTTTGCTCCATTGTAGTCTGTTTAAAAAAAAGAATAGGTAAACTACGTATTTTACTAAGTAGGTCTAGAGTTTTGGGGATTATATATCATTATCACACGCACACATATACATACAGAGAGAAACAAACACAGAGAGAGAATGAGAGGGACACACACACACACATGCATGTACAGTCATGCACTTACATGCACATTTACTTGAATGCATACACGTATATTAACATGCAGCATGCATGCACACACACAAACACACACATCCATAGGTTTTGACTCTTCTTGTTCTAAATCCCAGCTATATTTTTTTCACTGTTACAGCAGAGTTGCCAACATTTCTAAACAAAAATCAGTAGCATTTAAGCCATGCCTTAATCACACACACAAAATACAGTTCATGCCAACAAATTTGATCAAAAATATTGAAAGCAAATCAAGCCCTCAGTAGGAAATAGGACAAACAACAAACCAAGACCCTAATGACTCCTCCCTCCAAAACCACCTCCCTAATGCAAAAAAAGTCAAATTGGCTGCAGAGGCATGTGAGAAAAGGCTGGGCTAACTGCAGTTACTCTGCTCATCAACGTGGCCTAGCCATTTCTTCTTCTTCGCACTCTCTTCAGTGCCGAGCATTTATTGTAGTTACGGATTGCTTTATGTTAAATACATTTCATGGGCGGAGTTAAGCATGAAAATGAATATTTATGCGGATGAATATCTGAGTGATTAAAAAATAGGAAAGAGCATGTGCAGATGTTCATGTATGTCGTGTTAGCTAACCATTTTCTGTTCTAGCTCTGCCATCACTATCTAAACTAGTGTTTTTTATGGTTCTTTGCAAGTAATTTAAGGGAATGCCTGATTCCAAAGGCCAAGATATCAACCTCAAAGGCTGCCAATTGTGAAGTTGAAGAAGAACTTCAAGATTAACAATATTTTTCTTGGCTGTTACTGCAAACTTGTCATGACAATATTTGTTACTCATTCACATGCTAGCTTATCTCCAATGGCTGTCAGCCAGATGCTGTAGTAGACAGGTTATATAGGCACAAGTACAGCAGGTTCTTTCAAACATGTTCATCTCTTAGCCATGAGCTCTTGAAACCTTGATTTTTTTTGTGTGTGGAGGCGTAATCTTTTCATGTGTTATTTTTTCATGGGCAACTAGAAACAATGAAAATTTAGCATAATGAAATAGTTAATTGAGGTATCTGAAACCGTCTGGTGCTAGAGACTGTTTTAGGAACCTATTGTTACCAGACCACAGCAAAGGAAAATTCTGATTATTTGAGGAGGAAAACTGTTGCTGCTATTGCCTGTGTGTCTGAAACATTGGCTATTGAAGCTGGGGGAGAGCATGGGTAGTTCTACCATCACTAGCATCCCTACACCAAAGCTGAAATTTCTCGATGAAGTTCATAATAACTGGTATGTATCTCAGCAACTACAACAAAAGAGATCTGTCAAAAATTAAGAATGTATCCATTATCACATCAATTTTTACCAATTTTATAACAAAGGAAAATGTGTAATGTAGTTTGAAAAATATAACGACTATGAGAGAAGTATTCAATTTTTTTCTGATTTGGTTGCCCACAAAAAATGAGGCATGGAAAAATAACACGCACATTAAAAAAAGAAATCATTTCAGGAGAAGCATGAGCTAAGATATAGACATGCTGAAAAGAACCTGCAGTATTCATGGCTATCATGTCTACTACTGCACTTCACTGGAAGCCATTGGGGAGTAGCTACCTTGTGAATGAGAACGTCAATAATAGGCAGTCTAGAACTTGGTATTATTATTCTAGTTCTTCTCCACCCTTTGTACTAGCTACTGCAATACACTTACACACACCTTTAAGAAGATCTTTTCAAGGCTCTTCCCCACTTTCTATGTGTGTTTTGTGCTGATAGTTTACTGCCTTAGCAAAAGGAAGGAGGGATACTGGCTGTCTTGTTTTAAGATTTACTAAAGAATTATGAGTTTTAACTGAAATATGAGTTTTGATTTTGGGGGTAGAGAAGTTGCTATCCATACTATTGAAACACCATTATAAGGAATTCTACCACACAACTTGATAAAAAAATATATGGTGTTATGAGGGGATTGCGTATTCATAAATATTATTATCAATAAGTACAGGAGATAAATCCCTCTAGCACAATTAGACCTCACCCCACACTCATTCCAGGGACATAGGTATGATCATGTTTCATCTTAGATACTGTTTACAGGCAACTCATAATCAAGTTTCTAACAACTAGTGCAGCTAAAATAGCATGAAAAAATTATCACTGATTTGTGGGTCTGAATTAACTGTTGTTTTATGTAAGATGATGAAGTTGAGAGAGATGATTACCTTGTGATGAACATAGAGGGAAGAACATGCCCACACAAGCAAGAATGATGAATCTGCAATCCTGAAAAAAAATTTATATATGCAACAGCAAATATAAATGTGTGATTAACCAAGTTCTTATTGAAATAATATTCCTAATGTAATATTGGATACACTTTTATATCATCCTATGCATCTATTTACCCAGGATGCTAATTAATTAAGCACGAGTCACACATCGAGGCACATAACAAGCACTGCTTCAGAATACATAGAGCAGGGTAATATAATAGCTGTCAATGCCACAGTGAAGGAATCCACGAGGAGCTATAGTGTTCTCCCCAGGGCATTTAAGCTGATATCCCTTCAAAATTGAAGGTCTACCAGCCAGTACACCTTGCCATCGTACTATTACAATTGTAAGTTCATTTTTGATGTTGCAATAAAATTTCATTTGTATGTACATGTATTGTGTTTGTGGTTGGTGAAAAATTGCTGCAGTTCTACTAGCTCCTGCCTCAGAGCTCAAACAAGCACAGGAAGGCTAGCATTGGTTTAAAAAAGTGGATGTTGAACTTTCCCTGGATGTTAGAGTTGGAGAATGTGCAAGGTGTGGCTGTGGCGCATTTGTTCTATTAATTACATCAGCATAGGCCTAGGAAGGTCGCCATTGCTCAGACATGTACGAACTTGCCTCGCATGACTCTAACAAGGTATATAAGCTTAGCGAAGCATGCAAAGAGCGAGTTCTAAATCTCTGTAGACTCACTTGGATTTGAGGCAATGGTGCAGTGCCTAGGAGAGCTTAATCCTCACTTTCCAACTAAGGTGTCTCCTTCTTTTCTCTTTTGGTGTTTATGAAACCATTTCTTCCAGAATCATCATTATAATCAGAACACAGTTACTTCATCCATGAAATATTTCTATAAAGTTATATTCACCAATATAATATGAGCATTCAGGCTTCAGTATAATTTGCAGAATATATACTTCAATCGTATTTTGTACTGTTTGTTGCATGATACTGTATTGATTCATATATAGCTATTTTACATGCAACAATATTATGTCTTAGTCAAGTGTACCTCCTGCAACCTGTAAACACAATAATGAATACAAGACCAAAATACACAGACCATAATCATATATTCGTCTGCTACTCACTAATGACATGCCAATATTCCTTTCAAAAGTCCCGGGGAGAACACTCAAACTGAATAACTAAACTGTAATGTGATTAAGTTTCTATTATGAAAATGTTAGACGCAACATATATATTATATGTTCTTGTTAAAACCTTGTGGGTAGGAGAGCTGTAAAATGTTATTTGAAATATATTAAGTTTGACCAGAGAGAATTGATTTCTCTTGTGGCTAAGTTTCCAGCCCTAGCGTCTCAGCCAGGTAAACTCTGTAATAGCTTGACTTGTTACATTTGGTGGCAGCGGTAGGATATCTCTGTTGAAGGCACTATACCTAGTAGACACACCAACCTAGCTGGATGACCATGAGGACAGGAACAAAGTATAAAGAGAATATTGGAGTTACAATGAAATCAGACCCGACAAGCACCGAAATATCTCATACAGAGGTGCAGGCAGAATATGGGGTCACCGATGGCACTCCTAACAGATGCTCCATGAGCAGCATGAGTCACTTTTGACCCAATTGGAGGCACAGAGCAAGCAGTCGCAGAAGCAATTGGCCTATCACCAACTTATCCTGAGGCTTATGAAGCAGAAAGAGGAGGGAATGTGCCATCACCAAGAAGAGATGGCCGAATTTCAGCAAATATATTTGCAGAGAAAGGGGGTGGGGGAGAAGGTGAGGCTTCTAAAACCTACCCTTCATAAACTGGATGAACGGGATTATATGGAATACTTGTTGATTAACTTTAAACAAATAGCCATTTAATGAACCCACTCTAATTGAAGAGTACAGGTTTAGCTAACCTTGGTTCAATTTATAGCACTTCAAGTCTAACCACTCTGGAAATACCCTTACCTAGCCACCTAACCCATAGTTTTTTAGGGCCTGATGTTTAACTGTATATAACTTTAGCATACATATACCTATGATAATATGTTTAATATCACATAAGAGCAGACAGAGAGATCTATCTTTTAAGCTATTTAGCAAGTTCATACAATAAAGCATATAGAGCTCCAAAGTTGGAGGTAATCACAACAAATTATGGGGTAAAAATTAAAATAACCCTTTAAAATCAGGAAGGGATCCCCGATAACTCGCTGTATTGGTGTGTGTGTGCAAAATAAGAGCATTTCAGCACTGCAAAAAGTATTCCAATGCTATGACAATAATATAACTGGGAAAAAAATTATTTTTCATTCAAATACTTTTTTTGCCCATCCGACCCCCTTAACTGATGTAGCCAGGAGCAGAAGCAACAGGAGGGCCATAGACCTCTGATGAGCAGCTTTGTGAACCGTTAGACATGATTTGGGAGCAAGTTAGGGGTTGGATCATCGGTAAAGCTGCAAAAATTGAACTTTCTCAATCTTTGTCAATAAAATCGGCCCATTCCATGAGGCAATAATTATCATTTTTACCTGATGACTGCTCTCCGAAAGGGAAGCCAGCCATACTGGAGGTTTGTGAGTGCAGGCAATTATGACAAGCTGAAGGAAGTAATATTAACACAGTAGTATTGTGCACATAATTGCTTACACATTTCAGTACTGCAGAAGAAGTTATTAAATCTACCAAATTACGTTCACCATTACCTACAAAGTTAATGGCTACATCAAATAAATTACTGATTTCCTCGATTACACACTCATTCTCTTCATTTCATGAGCTCTCTAGCTCTGCAACTATTCGATGGCACGCTCTATTATTTCACAATATTGTTCACAACAATTGCACAAGATCATTGGATCCTGAACAGGTGACTATTATTGTATTCATAGTCTAGCCATCGTCATCTATTCTAGTTACATTGAACGTATCTTTCATCTAGTTTCGTCCTAGTCATAGTCAACAACATTGCTTCTACTCGAGGGTGTGTTAAAATATGGTAAGTTAGTCTATGAGAGACTTGTCAATATTGAAGTCATCAAGTTGTTCTGTCTTTCTTGTAATTTATTGGGATGCAGATACTCTATATCTAAGTCAAAGCAGATACTATTTCAATTGACACTAAATGATCGTTCTTAATGGTTTGGTATAAATAGATGAAAATCTTCATGTGATGAGCCATTTTTATAAACGAAGATCGAGAGTATTCAGGTTTTGCACGATCCAATCCTGGCTGACCCATGGTTCATTAGTCATTATGTCATCAACTTCCTGTTGTCATACTCGCTCACCAGAAAAGAGAGGGAGAGAGAAAGAGGCAAGCTTGTCACATGCGCACACTTTTCCACAGTGGCAAAAGATGTTTCGCATCGTGTGAAATGTTTAAAATGTTGTGAGGTATTTCAAGAAAACATACTTCAAGAAAATATCCAGAATTAGCCATTTCATTAAATAATTGATGAAAAGGAAAATAAATTGGTTGTTTTTCTTCCTCACCATCCAGCAAGCGGCCATGGTGAGGAGACGATGATGACCACTTGGGGCCTCAAGTGTTAGAGGTGAAGAATTTTTAATGTATTTCATGTGCCTGCAATTGCAACTTATGGCAAGATTTAATTATCTAGCACAATGACGACATGGCACGAGATTAATTTATTCACAACTGAGTTAGAATGTGATGTAGTTTTCATATTAAAATATCTTGCCTTATTGAATGTGATTTGTTTTGGAGGTGTGAATTTGAGTAAGGCAGTAAATTAATAAGGATATTTTAATTTGTAAAACATATATTTTAATTTGGCTGATCGATGAAGAGTTCTTCATCCCATGAGACCAATCAATAAACTTTGGAACTGCTGAAGTGAAATGAAGCCTTTCATTAAGGGGGCTGTTTTAAGGCATAGGCTCACGAGGCAGTGGCCCAGGGAGCCAACAATTCTATAGGCCCCATGCTGCCATCTTGTTCATGAAAGATCTCTTGGTAGCGTGGATAATTACTTGACCTCTCACTGGAAAGGCCTGGGATTCCAATCTGTACCGAGTCTTTAATTGTTTTCCTATCGGAGATAGCAGAATAAGTCTTACGGTTGGCATGCAAATAAATATTGCATCCCTGTGGTAGGCTGAAAATTGAAAAAATGTAGCTTATGACCCTATGGCATATTAGAGAGGACATCATCCGGTCTAAGCATCCAAAAGCAATTCTACAACCTTCGGCACTAATGAAGTGTGCCAGAGAAACAGTTAGCTATAATTATACAGAAAAGAAATTGCTAGCTAGTTAATAATAAGTTCAATGGTACTTCTAAGCTTAGCTACTTACCTTAGCATTGAAGCGGTAATTTACCAATTGGATAGTCAGACAGAACAACAAATCTAAGCTTTGTCAGTGCAACTTCCAAGTTTTTTCCCCATAAAATAGTGTAGTAGGCAATAATATAGTGCTTATTAGGGTCTCTAACAACTAACTATCCAACATGAATTTATGTGTGTTAAGTGGAACATTGATTAAAATGATTTTGGTGATTATTTTGCAATATCATTTTAATACTAGATATGCATATAGAGTTGATTTAAACTTTATGAGTGTAATCCTCAATTATAACTGAATAGTGATTTTAATAGCTAAACAGTCAGTAATCTACCTCAAATTGTATTCTCTCGACGTTTAGACTAGATGCTCCAGCCTAATCAGGATTCTAAGGCTCGCATGAGCTTATGAACCAGTAGCTACATATCCACCGCATGCCAGTACATGCACCCAGCACATGCACCAGATGTATACATTTTTAAAAAATTATAAAAATTAAATAATAAATAAATAAATAAATAAATAAATAAATAAATAAATAAATAAATAAATAAATAAATAAATAAACAAACAAACAAACAAACAAACAAACAAACAAACAAACAAACAAACAAACAAACAAACAAACAAACAAACAAACAAACAAACAAACAAACAAACAAACAAACAAACAAACAAATAAATAAAC